>CM065660.1:11038725-11558725 GCA_033220385.1 Triplophysa yarkandensis
CACGTTAGAACTTCTCACACACACCCACATTATCAAGAACAGCAGGTCTCTTCTTTTTATTAAAACTATTAATAGTGATATAGGTGAAGCACCATGCAGGTACCAGATGGACGTCATTATATTGTGACAAGAAACAATTAATACACATAGTAGGTGGACAGGTTTCAAACTCAAAGCTGTACTTGGAACAAATGAAGACAGTTTCAGCTGCTCAGTATGGGAAATAAGACAAATACATGACACCCGCCCAGTCGTCTGGTTTCCATGGTTTCTAGTTAAAGTAACAGCATGAGGTGATGATATATGATATATATCATTTACATTTTTCTATTTGGTTAAACATAATTAAAGCTTCAACCAACATCCTACCATAGTAAAAAACGATTCATTTGAAATACATTTATAGCATACTAAATTTAAAACCATTAATGTGTTTAATTACATGACTTTTTGATATAGAACAATAGTAACAAAATTATTTTGAGGACTAATTATTTATAAAAAAAAATTTAATATTAAGACTAATGTCACTTTTGGTCTATGATTCATATATATATATAAATATATATATATATATATATATATATATATATATATATTTTTTTTTACAACATAATAATGATATTATCAATTTAACATCATTAAAACATTTAAATATTATACTGTTTATCTTGCAGTCAATACATTATAATTATTGGGACTTCAGCACTATTTCTACGGAATTAAATTAAGTACAAAATAAGTCCCAATTTCTTTAGGTATGCAAATTCATAACAACTACAATACATTTTAGGATCAAGGATACCAGTATACTTACAAGAAAAACAAGTATTTCAAATATATTTTGATACATTTATTTTTCGAGGACATGTTTATTTTATTGTATTTCTGTCAATAAAACCTGCAAATTGTTACACATTAAACTTTTAAATAAAGATAACCTAAATATACACATCGTCCCTTGTTTGGTTATATTTGGTTGTATTTGAAAAACAAAACATAAATTGAAATATAATGTGTACATAAAAATGAAAATAAAATATTATTCCCACAAAATCTGGCCTCACAATTTGAATTTGAAATTAATTTTGTATGCCTAAGGTTGTGGATCAGGTTAAATAGCTTTAAAAAAATCAACGGATTCTTGATTTATTCTCTTTTTATTTACTTTAAGTAAAAGGAATAGGTAAGCTTTGTTATTCATCTTGCATCTTTCACAGCTATATTTGTGAAACACAACCTCTCTTACTCCACGTGTCACTTTCTGCCTACACAGCCTGTACACATCCTGTTATTCCCATTATGTAACAGTAATATTTCACTCCATCACTTTAAACACTGACCTCGCTGCTGCACGCTAAATGAGATCGGGTAATGACATTAAAACAGCATTGTCACCTCAGATGCTCTTCTGTCCTCACCCCACACACTCAGCTCTAATGGGTGCACTGGTCCTTTAAATCAGCCTATTCTGAATGTGCTATGATTGCTATGATAAGAACAGACAGCATGGGAAAGCTGATTGGATGCATTGTGACTGAATGAGGCGGATTATGAAGAGGTGCTGCCTCGACAAGAGCCCTTTTCATTTCAAATATCTGTAAAGAGCGTGTGGCACTACAGGACGTTCAATTTCAAACATGAACTGAGTGGCCAAAAGATTATGTTTTCCATCGGATAGAGTAATGATTTTTTGAGAATGGTGCTTTTTGTTTAAAGCTGTTGTTCAACGAGTCTCCTAGCCTAATTTAATTTGCAGAAATAAACCTGTAAGACTTTCAAAAATCAGCCACTGTGTAATAACCTATAGCGACAACCTAGAAGCAACTACATTATTTGTTATTAGTTACAGTATGCTGCTTTAACATTTAATATTGCTGTATATATTGCTATGTGTTATGTAATTCTTGGCTTTATGTGCTAGAACCGGGTGAGATAACGGGAGTCAGTGATGTGCAGAGAATGTGCAGTGCTGCCGAGGGACAGGAGAGCATGGAAGGGATGGTAAGACTCTCCCTCACACATATACATCTCACAGAAGATACTTAAGAAGCAAAATAACAGATATTGCCAGAAGTTAGTTGTTATCTCCTACTTTAGAATTAATTAACATTAGATAGGTTCATATTTGACCCTGCCTATGAAAACCCAGCTAAAGTCACCCCATAAAATCCTTCTTCATAATGTGAAGAGCATTCTGTGTTAATGTAATCTTGATATATTTAATATTGACTTAGTAAGGCCATTTCGAAGATTGAAATTATAGTGAAATATATGGCTTGATACCCGTTTTCTTAGAATTTGATTTTCCAACTTTAGACCAGTTTTTACAGGTGGGGTCATGTGTGGTTACACGATATTCTTTTAACATTGAATGTGTAACTGCTTATAAAAAACTTCAAGCGTGATTTTTTTTCTGAATTTGGTTGCTGTGACAATAAAGTGATGGTACACCAAAAAATTCAATTGTATCATCATTTGCTTTTATCATTTTAAACCTTTATGACTTTCTTTCTCCTGCAGGACACAAAATAAGATATTTTGAAGAAGTTAGGTAAATGGCACCTGACTTGCATTGGTTTTGCATTTATACAGTAGAAATGAATGGATTACCAACTTTCTTTAAATTATCTTCTGTTGTGTTCTGTGAAACGAAGAATCTCATTTAGGTTTCAAATGACAGAAGGGGGAGTAAATGATGTCAGAATTTTCATATTTGGGTGAACTATCCCTTTAAAGGATGTTTTAAAGTGTATTTGTTATAATCTGACCTTTTAAGTTTTGGTTTAGCTCGTGTGAGTAAGTTGTTTAAATCATATTTAATTGTTTTAATTATTATTTTATTTCATGTTGTAATTAGTCATATTTAATCATAATTTTGAAATACATTAACTACCATGTTCCTATGTGAAGTATATTGTAAGATACTAGTTTAAGGTCTCCAGCAGTAGTGATTGTTGATAATACCTGATATGTCTTTGCAGGAAAACAAAAGCAAATAATAGACAGGAAACAACAGTTTTTTTACACTTGGGCTTTAAATCTCTCTATCGCTCTGTATATTTGTGCATGCAGGGCTCTGGGCTTCAAACCTCCAGAGTGTGTGGTGCCGCAGAGGTCTCTCTCAGGTGTCCACAGCCTCAGCAGGGACCTGATAATGAAGGTAAATGAATCAAACCAATGCTGCATTATTAGGGCTCAGTTGTGGGGCTAATGGAATATGCTTAATACCAAACACACACAGCAAGAAAGAATTCCCACAATAATAAATCATGTATTAGTGAATAAATAAATATTCGTATTGAGTTGTTTTCCCCCTTTATGTTTATCAATATTTCAAGAACCCCTCTCACTCACAATTTCTATCCAGTTAAATAGCTTGGCATTAACCGGAGTTGTGTTTATCAATCATACAAATGGCCAAATTATAAAAAATATGTTTTAATATTTCAGTAATATTTATGCTTTATTTTCCTTTATGTTAAAAAAATAGTCAGGCCATTTTTACCCCCCAGAATATCTGAATAAGTGTAAATTTATGTTTTACAGTTTCCAGCTCTTCAGTGAGTCTAAAGGAGAAATCCAGCAAAAAACTACTAGACCTCAGGTAAGGTTACAGGTCTTCTTTTCATGTTACTGCGTTTAATTCATGGCTTTTGTACTAGAATGTATTAGAATAAAATGTGTTATGTTTTTTAAGGGGTAATAAAAAAAAATCTCTATGAAACCTTAAGAAGAATAAAAGAAAATCAATGAAGCTCAAATGTTTGAACTCTTCATCCAAAATTAAAGTTTGAATAATAAAACAAATGGCTGAACTTGGGAAGAAGTCCTTATCACAGCAGTAATATAAAAAAAGCTCTCTTCCTGAAAGTATGATCTGTTTCAGCTCTTTCCAGAGTCTGTACCTGTCACTCATTGTGTATGCTTCAGTAACCAGTCCTCTATCTTTAGCTCCACAGAACTCCCAGCAGAGAACAGCCCTGAAAGAAGCAAGAGGAAGGTGAGAAGACCTATACACACGCACACAATGTTTTCTTGATCTGCATTGTAATTGAAACTCGAACACGCACAACATTAAAGGCAACTTGTGTGTTTTAATACAGACATCTCTTTCATGGCCTCGTTTCTTCTCACACTCATATTATTTGGTACTGTATCAGGATCTCATTGTGAAGATTCATGTTTGATTAGAAAAAAAATCATCCTTACTTTGCTTTGCATCCTAATTGTATGAAAATATTGCAGTTATTCTCTAATGCAATGATTACACTCATAAATGTTCCGTTTTTCTTTTATTTAATATTTGGGCAAATGAAGGTCAAAATGAAAAGTATGCACCACTACGCACAGTGCATTCAAATTTCTTGAATAATTCCCCTTTGTACCAGTACCAGGACTCAAAATAGACAAGAAAATGACAAATATTTTCATATTCACTTTAATAAACAATCTCATGGTTTGGTTTAGAGACACAGTCTGTTAAACACTTCCATCTCAACCTCTATGAGTGTGTCTGTTACCTAAAAACCAGGAAATGAAAGTTTGATGTGAGGAACTACCTTTTAACTTAGAACCTATTCACATCTTTTACATAGAACAGCCCATAGAATAAACCTGTAAAGTGCACAGCCATCTGTGAGCTCTGATTTAGATGAGTATATTCTGATATGGATGTTAAAAGTATAGTTCAACTAAACTACAAATTCTGTCATTATTTTCTCAGATTTGAGTTGGTCCAAATCTGTATATATTTCTTTGATGAACACAAAGAAATAAATTGGGATTGTTTTGTATTGTATAAATTTTTGTAAATAAATAGTTATTTGAACCTACTGACTACCAAAGTAGGAAAAAATACTATGTTGTTTTGTTCTGTTAAACACATAATAAGATATTTTAAAGAATGTAGGAAAAGAAAACGTTCTACAAAAATGTAGCATGTATGCAGATTTGGAACAAATAGAGAGTGAATAATTCATGAGTTTTCATTTTTGAATGAACTATCCCTATATGTAGCGTTTTCAGCAGTTGAGATCTTAATTTTTAGCTAATGACACATTATGCATAAAATGAATTTGAATGACATGTGATGATACGTATTTCAGTGTACACAAAATCATTTATGCTCTGTGGTTTTTAGAAAGTATTAAAATACCTTTGTTTGTCACAATCAATAATACAATCAAAATCAAAAAAAAATAATGGCAATAAAGAAATTGGTGAGAAAATGAATAAACATGTCAGTCAGCAAAACCAGATGCTCTTGTTAAGCATTCGTCCCCCCTCTCTCTCTTCATTCAGGCTCCTGGAGTAAATGATGACCTCAGCATAAGTAGCGGGAGCTCACCTGAGCTCAGTGGTGCCCTAACCGATGTTAACATATCCGGCCGACAAATACTCTCTTCAGATGAGGTAATCCTGGTGCTGTGTACTTCAAGTCATGTTCTGTGTCACAGAGTACATTACAGTACATTATAACACATCTCTTTTGGGCCAGCATTAATTTTAATTTTTACTTTCATATTTACATTTATTCATTTGGCAGAGGCTTTTATCCAAGTGACTAACAGTATTAATATGCAGTAGTCAATCTTCACTGCAAAGTAAGCAGGGGTAAGATGTCTTACTCAAGGACACTTCAGTCATTGTCTGCTGACACAGGGATTCAAACCTACAACCTTCTGTTTACAAGTCCACCTCTCTAACCACCAGACAACAAGGGACCGCCACAATTTTTTTCCTAAGAAAAAACAAAACAGGCTGTAGGACAAAACAGTAGTAAATAAGGCTGACATTCAAGAGTTTTTTGCTTGAAGGTCTTACAAGTATTATTTAGCAAAGCACTGTTTTTTATTTTATTGTTTTTAAGAGTATTTGAGAGTTAAATTTAACGTTAAAGTCTTGTGGCACTTTTAAACTGTGAAAGTGTTGTTTACTTGAGCAAACAATTTTTTGTGGTGACTTGATTCTTAAAAAATTGTTCATCGACATTATAGCCACAAAAGTTTTCATATACTGTACAGTTAATACTGACATCATGTTAAAGTGATAATTCAATCAAAAATGTAAATTCTGTCATGAATTACTCTCTAGTTTTTCCAAACCTGTGTATGTTTTTTGCTCGGTTGAACACAGAAAAGCAAGATGACATGACTGCGCATATTAAATTCGTCTACATGTTTTAAGACGCAAGTATGTTATTATATCATCAGAAGGTGAGGATTTTCAGAATTCAATTGGCATCTTTGGATGGTTATTGACTACTAGTTTCAATTGTGATCAAATAGGGCTGAGAACTTTTTGCTGTCACACATTCTTCAAAGTATTTTATTTTGTGTTCAACAGGACAAAAATAAGAATTTCATAGTCTTTTCAACTATGGTTGCCAATAGTGCCCAAAAACTGTCTGGTTACATGCATTCTTCCAAATATCTTCTCAGTGTTCATCAGAACAAAGCCAATTATACAGATTTGAACAGCTTAAAGTTGAACTAATAATGACAGAATTTAGATTTTTTGGGAACTATTCCTTTAATACCAGTGGGGTTCTCTCGACTTAGTGGTAATGCAAACATGCTCTGCCTTAAAAGCACTGTAAGATGAGCAAATGTTTTTTCAGACTTAGTGAGTGTTTTTTTTTTGTCCTCTATGCTGCATTTATTAGAGTGTGGATATGATTGAAGACGAGGTAAAGTGTCCCAGCATGACTCTTCCTAAATCATTTTTCTCAGAAACACATTAAGTCTGGTTTGGTATTTCTTGCATGTACTTAGTGATTCATATAAAAAAATTTGTCTTCATAAGTAAATTTTTCTTGGGTTTAGTTTATTTTTAAATATATTGACTGTAGTTTCCATAAAATTACAAAGGTCTTTTTAGTTTGTTCATTTTTAAAGTAAGCCATAGATTATACAAACTGATGACAGGATGACATGGACTGTCGATAACTTTGTGTGTGTTCGTCAGATTCTGGATGAAGGTCAGCCTGCCAAACTGTACCAGTGGCAGAACCGCAGTGTGGCTGAGTGGACATGTCAGCAGGTGTCCTGCTGGCTCATGGGTCTGAATCTGGAACAGTATGTCTCTCTTTTCACAACCAAGAATGTGGATGGAGAGCATCTACTGAAGCTGGACAGCACATCGCTCAAGGTAAACTGATTTAAGAACAGTATTTTAAAAGAATCAAAAATAGGATTTACTGTGTGTTCTTAATATTGCAGGTAACTTTTATTTAAAGTATTTCGATTCATAGAGTTAAAGATTTTTGAGGGATTGCTTAGAGTTTGTTGCCTGGTGAAAAAATTTACTATGAAGTCAGCGAATGAAAATAGCAGTTATAATTTTTTTGTTTTAGTATTTGAATTTCGTTAGAATAAAATTAAAATATGGCAATATTCAGTATTACATCTTAATAACTAATGGTGTGAGAGGGAAATATAAGTTAAAGGGATAGGGAAGGGAAGTCATTTTTACTCACCTTTGGGTTGTTGCAAATCTGTGTACATCACTTTGTTCTGATCAAAAAACAAGAAGATATTTGGATGAATTCTTGTAACCTACAAGTTCTTGGACTTCATTGACTACCATAATAGAAAAAAGTACTTATTTTTCACCTGTTAAGATATTTTTAAGAAAATAGGACAGCTTAATTTTCAATACCACTGTTATTTATCCTATTATGGAAGTCATTGGGTTCCAAGAACTGTTTGGTTACATTCTTCCAAATATTTTTCTTCGGTTCAGAACAACTAGTAATTCATGACAACTATCACAAGTGAGATTTCTATTTGATCCTGTCCCTGAATGTTATTTTTACTGTTTTTAAATTGCGTGCATTAGAGGAATTCCCTACATCAATGTCTAGCCATCTGTTTACAGATGCTTTAATAATTCATGCCCTCCTGTCATTATAAAAAGTTAGTTTTAAGAGATTTTTACATACAGTTTAAGCTGTAGACATAGCACGTGTGTTTGTTTTTGGCAGGATCTGGGTGTGGAGTCCTCTCAGGATCGAGCTCTGATAAAGAAAAAGCTAAAAGACCTAAAAGTGCTGATGGAAAAAGCTCGGCGAAACAGAGAGAAAATGGAGAAGCAACGCGAGAAACTACGCAAGAAGGAACTGGATCAGGTTCAGAAATAGGTCAGGAAAAACAGCAAGTCCTCTGGACCAGGAGAGGGTGCCAATGAATGACATCTCTTCTTAAGCATCACTATGTGCAGCGCTTTACGTAGCGATGAGCAAGTCAAGGGTTCATCACAAAAGGGGCATATTGCTGTGGAGCTGCCATTGGACAAACTGAAACCAAAATGTCAGAAACTGGATTTTATGGATAATTTTAAATTCAGGTCATGCAGATCACTACTTTTTAGTTTTCCTTATTTTAGATCAGATCAATATCTATTTATTTGCATATGGAGAATATATGTTGAAGCAGAGCATATAAGCTTATAACTCATGACGGTTAATAACTGCATTACAAGCACCTTTAGACATTAAGACAATGTACAGCAAACGTGAATACGAATATGTCTAACGTGCCATTTTTCTATCGAAACCAAGACGTCTAGTCCGAGAGAGGGAAAGGTTTTTATGACGACAGCTTTGATGAAGCGATTCATCTCAAAGATTTCCAGTGCTGCTCACAAGAACCACTTCAGCAAACCTTACTGTGAGAAGAAAGCCATTCCAGATGAGATCATGTAAATCTGTGGATACTTCACTCTATACTTTCGACTCAGTGTTTGGGTCTCCTGCCAGTGTTTGAGTCGAATACAACTGCCCAGTGTGTTCCAATGAGTTCTTTGAACATGAAAACCACTGATCTTTGAAAGACACTTCGTACGCGGTGGCAACATGACTTCAGGAGTCCACTGTTTTAAGCTCCAAAGACCAAGCTGTGTACCCTAAAAAAAAAATGAAAGCAAGATTTTTTGGCGAGACCCTGTGCTGCTTTGACTCCACGGCTACCTGCTTTTCCCCTCTACATTGCCCTGAGATAGATTCTCACTTAGAACCAAGTGCTGCCTTTTGAAGTGCTATAGAGTCTTTCTTTAGTTTTATTTTGAGGTTTTGGATCACGGCAATTGTGTTTTTTCAGGCATCCAAATATTTGTAGAGCACATGACATAAGTGGACTGAAAATGGACCAGTATGTGTATGTATACATGTGTTATTTGACAAACTCCAAGTTTGTCAGGCAAGACTTCATTCCTTCCTTTTAATCCCATTGTCTTTATAGGATTTCAATTCTGAAAGCAGAAATGTTTTCACGTGGTAATAACTGGGCACTGAGTGTTTTATAATCTAATTCAATGCATAGAGTAACCGATAGGGACTCTTATGATTTATTCTTGGTTATGTTATAAAATGTATGCAACACATTTCCCAGATGTATGTATACAAAACACAGTAGCCTCCAGTTTCCCATTGCTTGTGTTATATAGTCAGCTTTGATGTCATAGTAACCCTTTTATGCATTTTTAAATTTCACTGCCCGATTTAAATATCAATACTTTTAGCGTTTACTGTCTGAAAAAAAGGTTTATGATTGTCTCCCTGTTGGTATCCTATTTTATATCTCCATAGGAATATCAAATATATTATAATATTGTACCTTTTCGAGAACATTATTGTACAATACTGTGTACCCTTAGTTACAGTGCATGTTTTGTAGCCCAAATATTTAATGGGTGCACAATATGTCCCAAGGGAACAATAATGGACCCAAAACCGGTACAACATTTGATGTACTATTTTGAGACAAATATAACCTTTAAAGAGATAATTCACCAAAAAATAAAATTCTGTTATGTACATTTTTTTGTTCTGATAAACACAGTGAAAGATATTTAGAAGAAATGCTTGAAACCAAACAGTTTGTGGACCCGTGGACTATCATAGTAGGAAAAATGTATTTATATATATTTATAATATATGGTTCTGTTTAGCACAACGTGAGATATTTTGTAGGACAACAAGGAGTTATGGGGTCATTTAAACTTTCAAAGAAGTGTTTGGTTAATAGCTTTCTTCCAAATATCGTTCTCTGCGATAAACGGTACAAAATAATGTATACAGGTATGGACAATGGGTCAGTCGTGGTCTGGTGGTTAGAGAGTTGGACTTGTAAGCGTAAAGTTGCGGGTTCGTGCCCCAGTTCCAGCAGACAATGACGGAAATGTCCTTGAGTATGACATCTTACCCTTGTTTGCTCTGCAGTGATGACTGGCAACTGCATAAGACTTGTAAGTTGCTTTGGAAAAAAGCGTCTGCCATATGAATAAATGTAAATGTAATTCATGACAACATTTACATTTTCTGGTGAACTATCCCTTTAAGGCTGCCGACCCAGCAACAGAAAACGTACAGTACAATTTGAAACCTTTTCAGTGTTCATATCTTCAAGGCAACACACTGTCCTCCCATCTGTGATGATACATATCGTTCATGTTTACATGTGACTTACTGCTTGTTTCCATAGCAACATGAAGGCAGCTTTGGTGGTTTTTGGGCACTGTGCAGAGTACATTAGGCAGTGCCAGATGACCCTGTGCATTTATTACCATCCGATGTAAGATTTGTTTCATTAATTATTCTTAATTATTTATCAGTGTAATTCTGTCATTGTATTATTTATTTTTTCCGAATCATAGAAATGTTTTTAAATCAGCTGATATTTATTTACAAAGCAAAAAAGGATTACCAAAAAAATATTCTATTATGAAGGTGGAGTGATATTTTGCGATTGTGTGTTTCTTTATTAATGCTCTTGTGAACAATTTATCACTATTGCAAAGAAAAGCTTAACTTAACATGATAAAATCTTTTACAACCCTGAGCTGAAAAATATATGCTGTAGCTCCAAATCTAACCTGCCTATCCATGTACAATATTGACTTTTGTATGTTAAAGTTGAAGCAATAGCTTTTAAGCCCGGCGTTTTTTATACAATAATTTTCCTGTTGTCTTAGTTCCATGAGGAAGGTTCACCGGGTATGTCTGTCTGAATGTGTTTACATGCAGGAATAATCACCTATGGATTTAAGTACAGAAATGTGATTGTCATACTTTTCATGGATATTTTAGAGCGCTTACCTGACATTTAATTGTATCACCTTTTTGTTGGTATATAGCAGAATCAGTCAGACTATAGAGGAATTGCACGCAAAGCCTGAGCATTAAACTGTATATTTTGTTTCGTCATACCCGCATGAGGGACCTTGATGTGCCATACCTGTACTTTCCAAACTTACTTAATTTGATCTTTTATTTTTGTTCATGGAAAATGAAAAGCCTTGTGAAAGTTTGTCGTGTTGGATTGTAAATACACTTCAAATGACACCACTGGTCAGATAAATACAATGAAAGATCATTCCACACCTGTCTTGAGTTTGTCATGAAGGCAGTTTCATCAGTGATATAAACTTGAAAGCAGTGTGAATGCTTGCAACAAAAATGCAATGTTGAAAATATAAAAAAATACAGATATTTTCATCAACTATCAAAAGTTGGAAATACTTTCAAGAGACGAAGAAAACACTGAGGGTTTGGGAGGTAAGATGTAAACAGAAGCACTTTTATATGGATTACCTGAGAGATGACGTATTTATGTATGCAAACCCTATTTTGGGGTTTTTGGATAAGTGCCTCAAACAAACTTCTATTATTTTATTTCATGATATAATACACGCTCTTTTAATGAGGCTTGCAGGTGGTGACATGGATATCTAGTGATCTTAATCTGTTTATTGTGGCGTCTTAGTTTTATACTTTTGTAAATTGTATTTGGCTTCACATAGCGTATATTGTCAAAGATGATCTTGTTAGACAAACTTGTAATATGATTTTTTATGTATCAAGTTTCTACAAAAAGTATTCCGGGTTGGCCTACAACTATTTCTCTATTATGTTACATTTAAATAAATAGCAATTTATCCTGTTCAACTTTAGTTGATATAGATTTAGTTAACTTAATTTGTAAGTTAGTCAACTAAACAAGATAAAAACTAAAACTTTAGCTATTCCTAAAATACAACTACAATACAAAATATTTTTTCAAAAGACCATTGGAAAGAAGTCAAAATTTGAAGTAACAGAAAGATAATACAAATGAAATTTACATTGGTTCATTTATTTTGCATTTATTTTACCCTGGCTGATAATGTAGGTTCAGGAAAGATCAGTAACCGTAAAAGGCTTATTTTCATTCTTCTGCATTTTTATACTAAAAGTTAACAATGACACTTCACTTCTATACACGTATTGGGACACTCGAAGAAATTATTTTCATTATTTATTTATTTTTATTTGTAGGAGTATGCCTGAATGTCTTAAACTGCTTGAATTGACAAAAATAGAATTTAGAATTTACATAACAAACATATTTTTGAATGCAAATCTTATTAGATTGAATGGCTGACTGCATATTGAGGAAGAAACAGCCAATTAGACTGTAGAATCAACGGAAAAAATCCTTTAAAAACATCTTAGATTGAGCCCTTAAGAAGCTGCTTGAGAAAATGGCAAGAAACCTTGTTTGCATATTCACTGAAGATGATCAAATATATCATGTTTGTCTCATTTTTAATTGTAAAATAATTCTCAAAGATGCCTTTGTTTTATTTCATAAATTAAATTAGTTTGGTATTATTGTAAAGTGTTTAAAAAATATAAATGCAAGTCAGTAAGTGTCCCAAAACCTTTGACTGGTTTAGTAGTGTAAGCTTGTCCTGAGCCCTTTCCCTCACATTCTATAAATATCACAGCTGGTCCTCTTCTACACCGATTGTGTTTCACACACCACAAGTTACACTCTCACACAAAACATTCATCTTCTGTTTACTTTACGCTGTTTATTCCTGTGTGAGATATGAGTGAGCTTCGAAAAGTTCTTGGTTCGCCGGAGGAAGGTCAAGATCACTCCTTGTCACGAAGAGAGGTGACAAAACAACTAAAGAAGAGATTTCTGGAAGCCCTCAAATGCAACAACTCAACCGAGGTGGCAAAGATCCTCTGCACGACCAGCATTGATATAGACACCGTGTTTGATGTGGAGGACCACAATATGACCCTTGCCTCCTATAAGCAAGGTAACTAAATGATGGAGCCAAACTGAACAATTTTTCATAGAGAAAGACATCTTGAAAATGTATATGCCCTCATACAACTTTATACACCTTATAAAATTTCATCAAACATTCATGATGTAAAAAAAAATATACATAGTAATCACAACTATGATTCATCTGCATGTCATAAAGACCTCTAACAAATGTCTGTTGAATGTTTATGATTCATAATGAATGCAAAAATAATCTTAAGATGTTAAGCAGATGGGTTTTATTCAGCAGTACACGTGGATTTATCAGCCAGCCTTATGATTTGATATGAAGTTTTTGTGACATGCATACTATAACATCTAAATCATCTACAACTTAAACATTTATTTTTTTCTTTTTTTACCCCAAGGTTACTGGCTACCAAGTTATAAACTGGAGTGTTCCTGGGCAATGGGTCTTCACGTGTGTATGATGTACAATTCATTGGAGAGTGCCGTAGTCCTCCTGCAGAATGGTGCGGCAGTTAACAGGAAACCAAATGGGAAGACCCCTCTACACGTGGCCTGTACGATGTCAAATGCTGACTGTGTGGGACTTCTGTTGGAATGGGGGGCGAGGATCAACAGCCACTCCCTGAGTGGAGATACCCCTTTACATTACTGTGTTACACAAGAGTCTCTGGACTGTGCCAAACAACTTATTCTCAAAGGTTTGCTAATGATATATTGTGGTTGCATGCATATGCAAGACTATATTGTAAAAAATAAGCATAAGTTTCTATTCTAAAATACAAATCACTTTAACAATACAAGATGTTAATTTATTACATCCATGTTGTATGTGTACAGATTAGTAATCTATTCTATTCTATTCTATTCTATCAAAACAACATCATAGTGCATATGTGCAAACTACATATGCCCATATTCTATTCTATTCTATTCTGTTATATTATATATTAAATCAACATCTGGTGCAAGTATGAAAATTATACATATTCTATTCTATTCTATTCTGTTATATTATATATTAAATCAACATCATGGTGCAAGTGTGAAATTATACATACTCTATTCTATTCTATTCTATTCTATTCTATTCTATTCTATTCTATTCTATTCTACATGTCTATTCTGTTCTATTCTATTCTATTCTATTCTATTTTATTCTACATATATGCAGATTCTATTCTATTCTATTCTACATGTATGCATATTCTATTCTATTCTATTCTATTCTATTCTATTCTATTCTATTCTATTCTATTCTATTCTATTCTAAAATAACATCATGGTGCATGTGTGCATATAACACACGTCCATTTTCTCTTCTCTTCTCTTCTCTTCTCTTCTCTTCTCTTCTCTTCTCTTCTCTTCTCTTCTCTTCTCTTCTCTTCTCTTCTCTTCTCTCCTCTCCTCTCCTCTCCTCTTCCTCCTCTCCTCTCCTCTCCTCTCCTCTCCTCCCCATGCAAATTCTATTCTATTCCATTCCATTCTATATTAAAACAACATTATGATGACCCCTGATTTCTCTGCAGGAGCAAACATCAACATGCCCAACGATGAGACTCAAAACACTCCTCTGCACACAGCGGCCCGTTTCGGGGTACCTGAGCTGGTGGCTTTTTACACTGCCCATGGGGCTGATGTCAATGCAGTTAATGCCCACATGGAGACACCTCTGATCACAGCTGTATTCTGGGCCATGGACATTCGTGAACGGACCTACAGTGAGGACCATCATCTTGTGTGCAGGATCCTGCTGGATCACAACGCTAACTTACACATGTATGAAGAAGACAAGAAAACCGCCCTGCACAAGGCTTGCTGGAACTGTGACCATGTCCTTGTACAGATGTTGCTAGAGGCTGGTGCCAAACCTCAAACTATGGACATCAACGGATGTGCGGCTATTCAGTATCTTCTGAAGGTAACACAGATCAGGCCGTGGGCTATTCCTGAACGCTGCTTTCAGCTGCTTCTTAACTACGGAGCACCAAGAGTGTATCCACCACAGTTTCATAAGGTACAAAACTTATTCAGAGGAAAACTCGTATTACAACTTGATTTATGTCAGACCGGTTTTCACAAGCTCGAAAATACTGTTTAACGAAGCATAACGGTATTCTCAGCCATAAACATGGCTTGTCTAAACATGTAATATTGTACACCTTGGCCAACAGATGTTCTCTTTGAGTAGGTGTTGCAGGCATGCCATGACTACCCCAGAGCAGTGGAGGTGATGGTGAATTCTTACGAACATGTTAAGCACACAAGAAAATGGAGGGCGGCTATTCCTGAGCCAGTATACGAGGTCAGAAACAAACTGTTTCATAAACTGCATACAATGGCTTAAGAAAAAAAGCTAATAAAATGTACAATTCATTTTAAAATATATATTATAATATTCATTACATTCATTATATATGTGCAAAATTAGTTAAAAAAGAGAACTATTGATTTACTGGATATAAAATAAACCATTCATTAACTTTTGGATCCCAAAAAATATTTTAATAATATTTTAAGTTGTGTCATTAGAAAATATGAGTTTGAATTTGAAAACAGTCATTTTACCACATTTTTTTAAGTGGAGTGAGATTTTTGAATGAACAAGATGTGTGACAACAGCCAGTGCTTCGAAGACACCAACCTGCAAAGTACAGTTTATAGTAAAATTATTAAAGGACTATTACAAATAATAGCTAAATGAATGTTTAGAAATGTAAACTCATATATTCTAATGGCATAACACTGCACATGATGTAGGTACGGAATGAATCAAAGACTCTTGCACAGTACTTTACAGTTATTATATTATGTTTTTTATAATATTATAAAAGATCTATACAACTATTAATATTAATTTCTTTCTGTTTTAATGCTTTTTAAAATATATTTTTTATAGTTTAAAAAACAAATGCATTCTTAAAATGAATTTATATTTTATAACACATACATAAAATATATTTCTATATTTTTACATATTTCTATTTTCTGCATTTCCAATGTAACATTCATACAAAAGCTAATTTCTTTGTTGCTTTTCTTATTTAGCGGCACAAGGATTTTTACGACTCTTTATTTGCTGTGTGCACCAACAATCCGCGCACTCTTCAGCATCTGGCTAGATGTTCAATTCGTGCTGCATTGTCCAATCGCTGTCAACAGGGTGTCCAGCAACTAAGCCTTCCTTCCCAGGTGAAAAAATATCTACTTCTGGAACCTGTAGGAATTATATACTGATATGCAATTGAATGGGACATCATGTTGGCCTGTCACGCATTCCCTATGATTCCAGTATTGGTGCAGATGTGATATTAAACAGGATCATTTTATGTAAATTTTTATTGCTTTTTATAAAAATCATCCAGAAATATTTATTCAAAAAATCAGTACATTATTAACAAAGGAATTTAACAAGATTTATGTATGTAATGTCAACATTGAAACAGTCCAAATGCCATTTTTATTATAAGTAAGGTTTTAGTTTAAATCAATTTTAAAAGTAAAAATATAGGGATGAGTAATTATTTATGGCTTTGTTAATTTAAGGACAAATGTGTGGAAATGGTTATAAGTGTGACAGTTCTTCTCTGTTTCCAACACAACGTCATCTTGATACAATGACTCTTCTATCCATCTTTAACCCTGTTTCCACTCATCCTTAAATCAGGACGACAGATAAAACAAAGAAATAACCACATTCAGAGCGATATCCAGGGTTTAACAGATTAAACCATTGAACAAAAACTGCCAAATTTGTTATAAACAATTATAAACAGAATACATAGTACTCATGAGTTTTAGAAGCTAGTGAGCAGTTGTTTGGGTTTAGGTTTGGGAGACAATGTGTGAATGATTGACAGGTCAGGCGGTGCGGTTACAGCTCCTGAAATAGCACTGTGTTTTTAGACGGGGCGGGAACACCGGTGTCAAAGACACAAGGTCAAGTGCAGTCAGGAGAGAGTGCTAGACGTGCAAAAGAAAAGACAGATTGTTTTGTTCCAGGCCTGTAAGTATAGCTCAGGAATACACAGAGACTTCTTTTTCCTAGAATCCTGCCCTTAAGCAATGTACGCTTTCCAATTAAAGTACAAATAATAACCCGTATAGCTGCAACACTTATGGGATAACTTATTTCTATAGTAAAACACTAATGCAGAATAATCCATCCTTTTAGCATTCATCCGTTTAACCGCTTTTAATGATTTGTCTGACAAAGTAAAACCACACCAAAGGTAGATGGACTTATAAGCCTTTTATTGTATACATAAGCATATATAACAATGCTTTTTGTGTGGTATACGACAACTTGGTTGTTGTGAAACACAGCACAGAAAAAATTACATAAAAAAATGAACATTTTTGTCTATTTATTGTTTAGATAAAACATAAACAGACACTCAGCGCTTACTCTATGAAAAATGCTGAGTTTCCATTATTTTAGGGAGGCAAACACAGTTTTGGCACTGGCCGTGTACATTTAAAGTTCAGCTGCTTTCTAAATACAGAACTCTGGTTTGAAAACATGCAAGCAGCTTTTTTAAAATAGACTGAAAGATATCGATTTCTCCATGACAGCAAATTATGATTATGAGGTATGAATGAGGACACTACATGGTAAATGTCAATTGTAGGTTATAACAGTAAAAGTGCAAATAATCCTTTGAGGCAATGGGTTGATGAGTATCACTTAAAAGAAAATAGCTATTGCCTACAGTTCCATTCAGGTCCTTCACATTGCTTTCCAAAAAGCAAAAATACACAAAAAATAAAACATCAGAATCCTGAGACAACGTAGCTTAAAAAATAGGATGTTTCATTTATCTTTGAAATACAAATGAAAAATATTGCCATGTCAGTGTTATCATGCATGAAACCTAGAAGACCTTAAAATAATAATAATAAAATAGCATTTGGTGATTCACTATAGTGCTGTGATGTTCAGTCAGAAGCTTTGATGAAATAATGATCAGGCATTTTACACTTTGTGGTCAGAAACCCATCACACATAAAACCACTATTACATCAAAACTGTTTATCTTATCGTTATAAGTGACAATTTGACCAATTCAGTTTTCATAGTTACACAATAATGAGTCAAATTATCTGACAGATCTATAATACGAAAACCTTAGGGAAATGTCAGTATGAGAATCTTTTTTCTACTTTGCTCTGCTTTTTTTTGTAATAACTTTTTATTACTAATACTGAAAATGTCCTTTTATTAGTATTGGTATATTCATGAAATATTTAATGCATGTACTGTATGTAATGTTAAATGATGTGGCCTCATTTACTTCCTCGCATTTTTTCAATCAAAACAACAATGAGTTAAAGGAACAAAAAACAATACACAGCTTTTGCAATTCAAAGCTTTGCATGAATGCATCTCCCGTGGAAATTACTATAGCCTTTGTTACTTTGTATTTGTATGTGCATTCAATCATTAACTAGAATGATACATAAGGCAGATATCTTGGCCCCTCTCCCTAAAACACAATCTCTCACTTACAGTCTCAGTCCACTATCTCAAGATCTATGGTAATGTGTAGAAATCAACACATGCTTGACCCCAGTCTTTGACATCCCAAACAAATAGTTAAAATACTTCTTCCTATTATAGAAAACTAAATGTGTAATCTAAAGACCAAAGTGTTAGCACCCCAACAGAAGTGTGTGGTTAATCTTACCAACGTGAGAAATGGAAGACAAAAATAGCTTGTTGTTCATACTGTAACTTTCCAAATGTCAATGATCAAACGTCATTACACTATGCTTCTGAAAAACCTGAAAAGTCACATACACAGTTATCCTATAAAAGGTTTCTGCAACGTACATGGACCTACGTCCTTATGTTTGCGCTTCCTCGCTCTGAAACATTGTACTCATACTTTCCCAGTTTCTTGGGTTCGCTGCTTGGGATGCACCAGTCATCTGCTTCCATGCTTGTTTGATAATGTCTTAAAGCAGACTTGTTGAAGACAGGCAGCCTCTCAATTGATTCCGTAGATAATGCCTGTTATCAAAACAAGGATAAAGCAATTATATAAAACCATTTTTTAATTCTAGATCTAAAAGCACACAGTATGAGGGATGTTGTGCGCGTATTTTAAAACAGGATTACCTTTAAATATATGACTGCCGCTGTGCCATATCCCTCCATTGAGTAGAGCTGCAGATCTCCCTGGAAGTATTTGGCATACAAGCGGGAGATAGGAAGACCGTAGCCAAAACCAGCCTGTAAAGACACAAAGTAGATGTGTTTAAAAGTGAGCAAGAGAGAAAAAACATTACACTAAGCTGTTTGTAATTCTGCTAATCTGTAACTCTGTGAGCTTCATCTCGTTTAAAATTTTGGCCTGTAGTAACCTCACACATCAAAACCTGTGTTACAGTTTATTACACAACGAAGATTTTCCTTATCTCACCAGTGGAGCGTTGCGTGTATCTTCAGCCACAGGACTCGGTGCGGTTGAATACATGTAGCTGAAAAGTCTTTCAATTTTCCTCAAGGGAACTCCACCTCCTCTGTCAGACATCTAATTCGAAACACGAGTCAAATGAGTTTGTAAGGTAAGCTACGGCAAAATAAAGTCATCTAAGGGAAAAAGAGAGCACACCTTGATGGTCAGGTCTTCTTGTCCTAAAGAAACTCTCACTTTGATGGATGGGAGATGTAGACTGCTTTCATGAGTTTCCACAGTTGCTCGCATTGCATTCTGTTATGGAAAAACACAACCATATATGACATTCCTATGCATTTGGTGTTTCACAAACACATGGCTAAATGGCTTTGTCAACATCTAATCTAAAAGATGTTGGTTCTTTACTCTTATAATAGCCAGAGTGAGAAAAAGAGCTTGCAAAATCCCTCTGGATCCTCACACCCAGCATACTCTCTGTTTAAATTCTTATCGTCTGCTCGGCTCTACGGAGCACCGAGCACAAAAACATCCAGAAACAGGAAAAGCTTCTTTCTTCAGGCTGTCTACCTTACATACAGTTAAATGTTCCCCTTGTGCAATAAATGTATGCAATGCTTTCCCTAAGACCGTTTGTATATAGCACCCGAAAATCAGTACATTTCAAACATCTGTAGATATCTAATAGCATCCGTATATACTTTTCTTATGCCCGTTCTGTGCAATAAATGTGTGCAATACTTTCCCCAAGACATTTCACATACATAAGACCTTATAACTTGTATATTCATTAAACATCTGTACATGTTCTATTCCATCCGGAGCTCTTCTGTCACATTGCATTTCAACCATTGTGTGTCAACTTATATTTTTTTGTGTGTTAACTTACATCCTTTGTTACTTGTCACTTGTCTTATCACTTTACATTGTGTACTGGAAGCTTCTGTAACCAAAACATTCCTTGTGTGTGTAAGCACACCTGGCCATAAAGCTCATTGCGATCACATCAAGTCAAGCCACAAAGTCATGTAAAACGTCTCCTTTGTGTTACATCAAGGAAAGAAAGTCATACAGGTATGGTCGTGCAATAGCATGATGTAAAGTAAATAACCTGGTTTTCTTGTCTTTCCCTTTAAAATTTTGGGAAGTCTGGCAGTTATGTTAGTCTGTTGTGTGAAGCCCCAAAAATCAAAGGAAATACCTTAAAGAGCTCGAAAAGCATGTGGTACAGATGAGAAGGAACGTAAACTATGTGTATGGGCTCGTTGGGTCCTTTATCTGAAAAAAACAACATGCAATGAAGAAATCAACACAGGCTTGCTCCGAAAGATAACAGAATCCTGGCAAACTTAATACGTGATGATAAAACAAGTGACTAGATTCAAATGATGTTTACTGAACCTTGTTAGGTTCTCCTTGTTTGACATTACAGTACATTGATATTTACAAGTCTGAGACATAGATAACCAAGCCAAGATTTTGCTATTATGCAACTATTTGCACACGACCTTCCTGCTGGGGTCAATATGGATTATGTAATAGTTTGGTTTTGATGTGCTGTAAAAGCCAATTTAAAAGAGGTATTATTATCAACTCATAAACTGTTTTAAAGTGAAGTTAAATTCAAGTTCATGTTAATTGATAGTTCACCCCAAAATGACATTGTGGTGAATTACAAACTCTCTAGATGTTCCACCTCTGTATCAATTTCTTACTTTAGTTGAACTCAGAAAAGATATTTGGAAGAGCAGTTTTGCCCTTCATTCTTCAAATTATCTTATTTTGTGTTCTAAAAAACAAAAAATCAAAAGTAAATCTTTCCTGGTATGATACTTGATAGGGTCCTCATATCTTTCTCTGTTTTCATCTGCACAAAAATGTATACAGATGCGGAAAAACTCAATGGTGAGTAAAAGAGGACAGAATTATTTTTGAGTCAAATGTCCCTTTAATATAAATAAGACATCTATAAGCTTAAAACATGACCCTCCAGGCATGCCCATAAATCCCACACCTTTGCACTTTCACACATTCTGCCATATTTTTAGATAAGCATACAGCTCAGAGACGGCCACTGCACAGTTGTCTTAAATGTCAGGGCTCACAATGCCCTACACACACACAAAGACACACTGATCTTAAAGATAGATAGAAAATCTAGCTTACAGTTCACTTGTTTGATTTCCACCTCAGGAGAAGTCAAATAGTACTGATCACACAGCATCTTGGAACTCTCATAGGCATCTGGAACAAGAAAAGATTTATTATTTCTCATAAAATAAAAAAATTATTAATTACCATTCTTTCATTTCAAACCTGTGACTTTCTTTCGGCATTACACAAAAAACATATTTTGAAGAATGTACAGCCCTGGCTACTAATCACTTCCATTGTTTGGACATATTACAAATGCAAGTGAACGGGTGCCAGTTTCCAGCATTCTTTAAAAGATCTTCTTTTGTGTTTTGCAGAATAAATGCAGGTTTGAATTTAAGCAACCAAATTAGGGAACAATAAAAGCATTGGAATGTAGTGCAAGAAGGAAATTTTTGTGGTTTTTGTTTCCTTTTCTTTCATTCACGTAGTAAAAAGTGTTAGGTGGGGAAACATGCGTGGGTAATTACCTTTTACAACCTCTACGACATCACAGTTTGGGTCGATACTGCCGATGTGTTTGGGGTGGGCTGGATTGGTGCTACCATCAAAGATTAATGCTGAGATTAAACACATTATGTTGTAAGTAAATTTCAACAGTGAATGACAAAACTGACATATTTAACACAATATTCAAATTGTGGAAGTACCAAAATTAACACGTCACTATATTTCCAAAACGTCAAATACTTCTATTAAGGACACATACTCCATGCAGTCTCTAAAACTTTAGTTTCCAACAGATCATGAGTTCAGTTTCCTGAGCTCTTACTGTGCTGATTCATCAGCATGCGCGTGGAGATTCGGCTCATGTAGAAGCGATCCAAAAAGTACTGGACGTTCTGATTGGTCACAGGATCCACGCCAAAAGCATCCTTGTACTCCAACACTCCCTGGGCCATGGTGGGCATCACGTTGTTATGCCTGTTCCTGACATTGATCAGCGTTTCGGTGAACCTGAGAGATAATGTCAATGGGTTATTAGAGGTCACTGAAGGCAGGCTGGATCCAGGTTAAACATTCATGAGCTAAATGTGTTTAGGATTCCTCCAGAACTTTGATCATTTCCATGAATAGCCCTTAGAATGATACTTACTTGGTCAACACTTTCTTATCATCAGGATCCTTCTCCAGAAAGTCAACAAGTTCCATTAGACTCTGTGCATACCTGTATTTGAGAAAGAAAAAATGACAAAAAATGTCAAAAACCTTTATGGTAAGTGTGAACCCAGAATGCTTAAACATGGTTTTAAAGATCAGATCGAATGAGGAATGCCTGTAGACTGAGATTAAATGGCTCTGCATTAATAATTTTATAAATACAGAAAATCAAGTAAATCAAGTCCACCCACGGGACTTCCGGCAGAGGTGACGTATGCTGCGACACAACGCACACAATTGACACGCTGTAGTAACTGATAATGTGACTGTTTTGTGTCACCATGACTAATATTTGTTTTTATAATATCAAGACTTAAAGTGTTACTCAACTGTTGTGGATATTGGACACTAGCATAACACAATGAACGTTACATTTAGATTTGTTATTCATCTAAGCATGAGTCATACATAGGGACTTCAAACCGAATCAACAAGTGTGTGCAAAAGAAATTTGTAATTAAAAAAAATATATTTTCATTATTTATGCTCCGTTAAGTCGAGAAATTTAAATAGAAATCGATTTTTAATTATTTTTAATTTATGATTTTTTTCACACCTGTATGAGTTTCTTTCTCTTGCAGAAAACAAGAGAGGACATTTTGTAGAATGTTGGTGACTGGCAACTATTCAGTTGCATTTGTTTTGTGTCAATACAGAGAACCGGTGCCACGGCTATTTTTCTTACCAACATTCTTCCTTTGTCTTCTTCACAAGAAAGTCATGGTAACTTTTTTCTTTTTGGGTAAACTATCACTTTAAGACATTAAGTTTTCATAACAGCCTTTGAATGAATGCAACACGTCGGCAGGAAATATCCAGTTTACATGGTGTTGGTTTTTAGATTTTTTGTGATGTTCAGTTGACCCGAACAAAAGTCCTTTGTCAAACCAGATAACAAAAGACTGCAGTATGGCGGATCTTGTATGCATTTACAAATCATTCTCTCCTTCTCACTTCCTTTCAGAAAACAGCAAAACAAACACTATTCTTAAGCCATATACACAACTTTCCATGAACAATGCACAATCACAAATCACATTCATGTGGCACATGTGTGTTCACACATGTTGCTAGGTTAAACCAATACAGTTTACCCAGATCATAAACTCACCCCTTTTCACATTTCAAACCTTCATGACTTTTATTTCCCCACACGACACAAAAGAAGATATTTTGAAGTATGTTGATAACCAAACATCGGCAGTATCCATTTACTTCTAAAACCAATGAAAGTCAGTGGATATCGCTGTTGTTTGGACACAAACATTCTTCAAAGTATCTGTTCTGTGGAGGAAAGACAGATCTCTATTTAACCTTTTTAAAGTCCACAGGCAGATAACTCATTCCTTTATTTTTTATAAAACAACAGCTGTTAGGAGGTCTACTCAGCAGCTCTGATTCCATGATGTAAATACCAGTGAACCTTGACCTCTGGTTCAAATTTCATAACCAGACATCGTTTGTCTGTTACAAACAAGTGCTGCCTACTTTAGCCTCGTACATTCAGATGATACTGTTCAGCTTAAGCTGTTTAGACCAGCCACATTAGCAGCAAAATGCTGACGAGAGATGTTGACATCCTACATTTTTACCAGGTGGTCATGTGACTCTGATTTATAATGTTCCCTAACATTGTTGTTGAAAAATCGGACCTCTTGGAAGATTTTAATTCACTCATTACAATTTGTCTATCTTAAATGTAGAAATAAAAACACTGTCCTCATTTATTCGCTATAATCTCATTCAAAGACCTGTAAATAAAAAAGGAAGATATTTTGAAAAAAAGTGATTTTGAGTCCATATGTAATAGCAGACAATGTGGGTCAGTTTAATCAGATCACTAACATACTTCAAAATATCTTCTTTGTGTACTGCATAAAAAAGTCAGACACAGGGTTGCAACAACATGGTTGCCCATTATCTGGGGACAACAACTAGTCCGAAGTTCTCACCAGCTTTGAAGCAGCTTCAGTGAAGGGGTGCTGAGCAGTTTGTCAGGTAGGAAGTCGATCTCCTTCATGATGTTGGCTAACCGGACAGGAAGTTCTTGCCTTAAAAACATGAAAGAGGTCTTCTCGCAGGCATTGGCAGATCCTGCAAGCAATATGTGACAATCATAATAAAAACAACATCATTATAATGAACTCAAAAGAAGTTGGGCGGTATATCTAGACATCTGCAACAAAAATATTGCAACATTTCTGGACAGAAATAAGATTATGCAGCATCTGTAAGGGATGCACCGATACCGATACTGAGCTCATGTACTCCCGGTTTTGTACTCCAGTACAAAATCCCGATGACATAATTGACAGAATTGTCAGCGCACAGACCAAGGCAACAGAAGATCTGCTTACCTGTTCGTTTCTTTTTTATTCATATTATTTTATCACACCCTTGGATTGGTTATGGACATTTTTAGATAGGTTTGTACGTTGACAAACTTGTGTCAAACTGAAAAAAGGTTTGAATCACAGTTCGTACACAGATCCTGTCTTAAAATACAAGTCTAACTGTGTCAATTCTTCAATCCCAACAAACAAGTATCGGTATCGGCGAGTATCAGGAGAGAAATATCGGTATGGGCCTTAAAAAGTGGAGGCATCACATATTGTTATTTGTTTGGGTTCCTTGTTTGGATTCTCCTATAAAATAGCAATAATATAAACAAAAATATTTTGAGAATACCAAAGAATGTATTCTTCTGTCCTGCAATGACATACAAAAGTAACAAACTATTATTTTAACTATTGCTTTTGTTACAATAGCTTGACACATGCATGACCATATTGCCACAATAGACAATGCCTCAATGTAGCTGCATGCAACTAGAAGCACAACTTACCAAAGTCAATGAACTGCTTCATTGACAGAGGAGATGGGGAGTACTTTGAAAATCTGTCCACTTGTTTTGGGATGTTCAGCTTTGATCCACTCTTCAACAAAACCTGAGCAAACTTCATGGTTGATCTTCAAGTTAAATCCAAGGTTTGGAATAAATGTACTAACAGATCAAACAATCCAAGTTTGACATTGCGTCACAGATGACGACTTCCTTACATTCATTCAAATCTCGATGTAAATTCGAGGTCGGATGGTCTTCTCAGATCTGTTTTACTTGTCAATGCGACCAAACATCTATCCAGCACAAGGTACAGAACAGGGTACAAACACAACACGGAGGGGAGGGGGGACTGTTACTCCTAGAGCAGTGCCATAGATTTTATTAAACACACCCCAATTCGTGTTCATCGATACGTTTAAATCATAGCAAAGTACACTGAGATTGTGTGTATGTTGTGATGGTCGTGTTAGTGCATTGTTTGAGTGATTTCTCTCGTGCACTTTGGAGCATTTTCAACATTGGTGGATGAACATCTAGGTGCTACACATCTATAACCGCATGACCGTCGGCGCATGCGCAGAGTGGAAGTAGAGCAAAGGTCCTTTTGTGGTGGGACTGGGAAACTATTTTTTAAGTTATGTTTAATTGTTTATTATACAGTTTGTTATGCTGTTTTGTCATCTGTTCATCTCACTTCTATTTATTACCTATTAGCATAATTTACATTAAGATCATTAAAGTTTGACCTTATTGAGTTTACATTATAATTCATTACTTTTTATATGTTTAATATTTTTTATTCATTTATATAAATGTTATATTCTTTGATATTATTTATATGTATTATTTTATATTATAACACGAATTCCATTCATCAAGTGACTCATGAAAATGGAAATTACAAGATGTTAAACTAGCAAATGTTTACAGGAATTGCTTGAATATTGTCTGTTTTGTTATTAAAAGAAATAATAATACAGTGATGAAAGAAATTTATTTAGAAAATTAATTTCACAGTGCTTTATTAATGATTATCTGATGTAGGTTAAATCAATAATTTAAGTATTTTTTTTATTTATTTTGTTTTAATGCCCTTTGTTATTGGGTTCTACATGAGATAAATAATTTACATAATAATTCATTAATTTTAACTTATTCTATATTTTGTTTTATTAATTTATAAAGAAATAGCCTATTTTAATTAATTTTAATATTATAACATAAATTCGATTCATGAATTGACCCATGGAAATGGAAAATAATGATATTAAACAAGCAAATATTTACAGGAATTGTTTTTATTTAAAAAATAATAATACAGTGGTAATAGAAATATATAAAAACAATTAATTGGACATTTATATTAATTTTACTATGATTTATAAAATATGATCTGATGTGTATTGAATCAAAAGTCCAAAACTTTGTATTTTTATATTTTATTAAAAATTAAACATTTTTGGTTGAGGGCTAAATGTCAGATGGATAAAAAGATCTTTATGATGAAATAAAGATTATTGTTAAAATAAAAATGTTTATATTTTTAAATGTTATGTTTGTTGTCCTCCACTAGATGGCGCTGTTGGCCGGATTACTTCATCTTGATATAAATACAAGCAGCATCAGAATGGGTTCAGCTTGAGCATCTGTCATTTCTAAAATAAAAATGTAGGCCATTATCATTAAATACAGCTTTATCATCTCTAACACTGTATTTCTATAATATTATATCGTGTAATATCAGACATGTTTTAATGTTAAGTGTATATGAATGAGATGCCAGACTGTACAGAAGAACAGTGATACAGCATATTTAAGAGAGGACAGCATCCACACGAGCAGCAGGTAAGATGTGTCTCACACATTTGGTGTTTGTTTGTTTATCTCTCACAATAACACAAATTTTGAATTCTTGACTGTTGTTCGAATTGTGAGGTGTTTTTCTATCAACATGCACAACGACACAAGAGCTGTCATGACGTCTTTTTATTTCTATTCATATCACTGTTAGCAATAGCATACTGCTAGCATTATTTGATTATCCACACACACCTTGATGACATCTGAGGAATATAAATGTCATTTAATAGAATTATTCGGTGTTTAAATAGAATAACATTTGGATTTGACTCCATGATTAAACCAGAGCATATTGCCAACAGAACCTAATACATGTGGATCTATAAAGAGCTTACAGGAACATTACATCAAATAATGCCCAGAAAACTTCCATCAAGTCCTATTCTTCTTTCTTTCTTTCTTTCTTTCTTTCTTTCTTTCTTTACTTATTTCATTCATTCTTCCTTCCTTCCTTCCTTCCTTCCTATCTGCCTGCATGCATGCCTGCCTTTCCATCCTTCCGCCTTCCTTCCTTCCTTCCTTCCTTCCTTCCTTCCTTCCTTCCTTCCTTCCTTTCTTTCTTATTTTCTTTCTTTCCTTTTTTCTTTCCTTATTTCATTCTTTCCTTATTTCCTTCATTCCTTCCTTCCTTCCTTCCTTCCTTCCTTCCTTCCTTCCTTCCTTCCCTCCCTACTTCCTTCCTTCCTTCCTTCCTTTCTTATTTTCTTTCTTTCCTTCTTTCTTTCCTTCTTTCTTTCTTTCCTTATTTCATTCTTTCCTTATTTCATTCCTTCCTTCCTTCCTTCCTTCCTTCCTTCCTTCCTTCCTTCCTTCCTTCCTTCCTTCCCTCCTTCCTTCCTTCCCTCCCTACATCCTTCCTTCCTTCCCTCCTTCCTTCCTTCCCTCCCTACATCCTTCCTTCCTTCCTTCCTTCCCTCCTTCCTTCCTTCCTTCCTTCCTTCCTACCCTGTCTGCCTGCCTGCCGCTCTGTCTTTCTTTCTTTCTTTCTTTCTTTCTTTCTTTCTTTCTTTCTTTCTTTCTTTGGTTTATATATGTGCTCCATATCTGTTTATAATATAAAAAGTATATAAAAGTTTTTATATTTTAGATCAAAATTGCCTAATAAAGATGGAAAATAATTTATCCATTAATATTAAGGAAGCAAGTACTTTCAGGAATTCCTGAAACATTGTCTGATTAGAATATTAGATATAAATTTTGTACAGTAGTTGTTTCGTTACAATTGTTGTGGGTGTTTAAAAACCTTTTACCTATTGAACACAGTAAGGGTATTACATATGAATCTAAAGCAAACAGTGTATTTCTATTGCAGAATACAATGGCTGATAAAAGTGACTTAAAAGCTGAACTGGAGCGCAAAAAGCAGCGCCTTGCTCAGATCAGAGAGGAAAAAAAGCGAAAGGAGGAAGAAAAGAAGAAAAAAGAGGTGAGCTAACATGTTCATTTTTTTGTTCAGACATATGAACAGAAATTTGGTGAGCACATTTTCTTATGTATGCCTTATACATTAACAGTCGGAGACACAACAGAAAGCCGAAGCTGCCCCAGAGGATTCAGATTTGGACCGTAAACGCAGAGAGACGGAGGCCCTCCTCCAGAGTATTGGAATCTCACCCGAACCTTCATTAGGTACAGCATCCAGACTACTGGACCGGCCTCAAATATCTATATGTACCACAGCCATCTCATTCAACTCCTGCCTCTAAAACACATCAGAAAATAACTGTTTTAAATGTTGCCAAAACCAGTCTGTGTAATATTCTGGGTTTGGATTTCAGTGTAGCTTTATGATTTGTGACTGGGACGCCATCCAAACCTCTGTTTCTGTGGGCTATTCCCAGTCATTTTTTGTCTGTTGGTATTTTTCGTATTTTATCCTTTCTTACCACATTGTTCCTCCCACATCACTGGTCCTGTCAAAATAGTTTTTACTAATGTAATTTTAAAAATTAGCTTGCAGAATAGAGCTTTTCAGTTTGTGTGTTTGAGCTGCAAATCTCCAGCAACAAAGACAATGGTTTTTCACAGCAGAAGGTCTGAAATAATATTTTTATGACCCTGCATAACATACATGAGCACACAAAGAATGCCAGTCTTTTTCTAATTGGTTACACATTCAGAATCTATACGAATTACCCTTACAAGGCTTATTTTATGAAGCTGTTCTCTGTCACCATCTAGTGGAGCAGACACTATCTTGCCTGGTGTTATAAAAACAAATGAGCCTATAGGACTGTAGAATTTAAAACGCTTTTTAGAACAAAGCTACAATTTAGTTTGTTTTTAAATATAACATTTTAACCTTTTTTACTTTTTTATAGTGCCGACACCTATGTCCCCATCAAAGTCTATGAGCACACCCAGTGAAACAGGCAGTCAGGACTCAGTGGATGTGGCTGCAGCTGGAAGGTATTCAACAACATTTAAATATAAATTGTGTCATCATTTATTCACCCTCTTGTCATTTCAAACTTGAATCATTTTCTTTCTTCTGCAGAACACAAAAGAAGATATTTTGAAAAAAGTTGGCAATTGAATAACAATGGCATTTTCTTCTATTGCATGAAGTGCCAAGTGCCAATATTTTTCAATATATCTTATTTTTGTTCTGTAGGAATTGTGTAATAGATGTTTATAACATGATATTTAAATGAATGTTTCATTGAATGAAAGTCAGTTTATATGAATAAAAAAAAATTTAATCTTAAGGGTGTTTTAAGCTGTGCACATTTATTTTTGTAGTTAGTGACTAACTGCCATATTTTTCTATCTTTTTTATATGGGATCAACAGATATAGGTAAGAATCAATATCTGTATTTAATTTCTGTCTCCACATGGCACCATTTCACCTGTCAATCTATGATTTGTTGGTTTGTTGATTTGTTTGGTTCATGTTTTTGCACAATTCTGACCTATAGAACCTTTTCATTATGTTTCTTGCTATCATCCCCAAACAGTTGTCCAAACACTGAAGCACAGATTTCTTCAAAATGTCTTTGTGTGGAAAATCATTGAAGAGAGTTGAGAGCTTCCAAACCTGTATAAAACTCTTTGTCCTGATAAATGGAGATATTTGGAAGAATGTTAGAAACATAGTTTTTGATATTTGAAAATATAAATGATAATCAAAAGTGCTCCAGAATAGTTTACTTTTCAGATTTTTTAGTTTAACAAATAAAAAAAAAAAATTTCTACCAGGTACTCAAGTTCAAGTCTGCTTTAGTGTCAATTCTTCCACATGTACAGTACATACATACAGAGAATCGAAATTGCGTTACTCTCAGTCCGGTCCCCCGGTGCATACAGATGGTACTTCTGGTTCCCCAGAAGTCACAGTTGCTTGCATTCTTCCAAATATCTTCCTTGTGTTCAACCAAACAAATTAATTCACATAGATTTGTAACAACTTGAGGTTAGTACTTCATAACTTAATGAGGTAATTTTTATTTCACTATCCCTTAAAGATCTGTTTGACACATTTTATAAGTGTGTTCTTTGTGAATCAAGCTCCTGACCTTTGCATTGCTAGTGGTTTAGCTACAGGACATGCACATTTAAAACTCAACCGAGAGTGTATCATTGCTGATAGCAGTGAAGGTTGTTAACAGACTCAATTTTCTTTCTCTGAAATATAGACAGATAGCTGCAGTCGAGCGTAAAGGGGAAGGCTGAAGCGACTGCTTCACAGGCCTATAATTAAACCTGCATAATGCAAACGCACAACACGTTTGACACATGACGTGCGCGTTTGTTCCTGTCAGCGCTCCCCGCAGGGGTCTCAGTTCACAGCCGCTGGACTAAGACACAGATCACGGGCACATATTAATGATTTCATCACCACGATTGTGCATTAGCATTGCCAGCGTATTGTTTAGTTTGCTTATATGAAGGTGTAATCGGGATTTGTATGAGGAGCATTTGTTCGTAACACCTTCTGCATCTACGACTCTTGTCCACTCAGGTCAGGGGTCGGTGGCTTTAGTAAGCACAAAACAGACTCGCTCAAAGACAGGTACGTATCCGCTCCCAAACCTTTACAGAATTTCAACCAGGCCCTTGAAGAGTGCGCGTACGCTCTGCTATTAACGTCAACGCATGCAGTATCTCATTGGCAGCTGAAAAAAGCTGAGCAGTTTAGCTCGTTCCCCCTGGTGTGCCCGCCTGATGCCCGCTGTTATCTCGAGCCTTGACTTCAACAATTCCTCTTGCATGGTTAAATTGGAGCCATTTGCCACAACGTGAATGACAATACGTTTTTTTAAATGTCATCCCTGGTAAAACAGAGTGTCAGTTTGACATGCTACCCCTCTGGCTGTGCGTAAGTTTAATAGGCATGTTTGTGACTTGTGCTGAAGGTGAAGGGAAAAGTTTACAAGGTCAAGACATTCCTTTTACAACTTGTTCCTTTAGGTTAAATTAGACATGTCAAAGCGATATTTAGCATAATGGTTTTATAGAAAGACACTGCATTGATTTACAGTACACAACAGCAAATGAAGAATATATGAGTGGTGCTGTATAATCTGGCTTTTATCAAAAGTGTCATGCATTGTTCAAGTCTTTATGTTTTTCTAAACTTTTAGTATATTTCACTTGTTGAACTTCTACTGTGGTCTTTGGTCATCTATTATGTGAGCTTAATATAAAGACAAGCTTTATGTGTTCCTAAAAGAGAAGTACTGTGGCAGTACCTTGGGACTTTCTCATATTTAAAAAAAACACTTATGTTCAATACAGCAGATGTATAGTAAACTTGTTTAATGACAGAGTAATCACTGATTGTATAGCTACAGTTTTACTATAAATATTGCAAATATCATGATAAATATTATTTAAAAGGATGACAGTTATTGTGTGTAAATGTTTCATGAATTTTTTGTAAATTTTTTACATTTTTTTACATTTTTTACATTTGTTACTGTCACTATCACCATTTTAAACCTGAATGACATTCCGCTTTTGCAGAAAAAAACATATTTTGAAAAAAGTTTTCAGTTGTTTAAAACACGTTCAGCAGTTTATACCTTTCACTTCTATTTCATGGACACAAAACCAATGAATGTGTGCCAGTTCTCCAAAATATCTTCTTTTGTGTTCTGCAGAAGAAAGAAAGTCATACAGGTTTAAAAGGACAAGAGAGTGATTAATGATGACAGAATTTTCGTTTTATGGTAACTATCAGTCCATCACAAACTATCATTGTTACATGTATTATAAAGTATATTTATATTCATGAATAGAAGTACACTATTTATTTACAAGCATTTATCCAACACTTTTCTACTAAGTCAAAGTGTAACCTGTGTTGTAAGTTTCATATTTCTCATCTTTAATTTTGAACTAAAAGAATATTCTGTATCATGACTGCTATAGGTTCTTGCATACATCCTTTAGAAAGTGCAGACGAGCTCCTAATATGTTCAGCACACATGCTGTAAACCTCTTGAGCTTTGCTGTGATCTTTGACCTGCATCCACATGTTTGCTACTACTCCTCTCATTGATATCCTGGCATGCATGTGGCGTGTTCTGTACTGGCGTTTTATGATTTGTATGTATGTTTGATGGTGTTAAACCGCTAACATTAATCTTTCATGCTTTTTTCCTCCTGTGCCCTATTTGACACCTGCTGGAATACACCTTGCTTCAGGACCCTGCAGTGGGACACTGACCCTTCTGTTCTCCAGCTGCAGGCAGACTCTGAACTCGGGTACCTCCTCTTCTTCTTTCTTTTCTCGTTCCCTATTTCCTCTAAAGTTTGTCAGGTTCAAGTGCTTTCAGACGCTCATTCTCCAGCTGTTTGCCCAGGGCTGTGTGTGACAGTGATTGATGCGCATGCCATGTAGTAAGAATGCTTTAAACATTAGTTCTAGCAGTCAACAGTGGGCCATCCAAACATGCAGTTTGTTCGTGGATTTGAATAATGAGTCGGACAGCATGTTCGATTTGTAGAATTTGCCACTAAATGATTCAGGTGACATGTATTATTTTATTATGTGTGTTGCAGTATGTTCATACACTTATTTCTTTTTTCTTTAGGCATCGAGCACACAGATTGGGACCATCTAAAATAACACAAGTGGACTTTCTTCCCAAAGAAGTGGTGTCTTACTGTAAAGAGACTCAGACTCCGCTTGCAGCACATCAGTCTGAAGGTAAAAACATAAAGTAGTTTCCTAGATTCTCAAAACATGACTGTGGTAGATAAACATAAACACTATGATGTAGCATTTACCCCCCCCCAATTTTTGAAAGAGATTGTTTTAACCCAAAAGGAAAGTTCTGTCATAAATTACTCTTCAGTTGTTCCAAACCTTGTGTTGTTTAAAACTACATTTCCTTATATTTGCTGAACACAGAGATAGATACTTGAATAAATGCTTGAATCCATACAGTTCTTGGATTGCGTTGACTGGCATAGCAAAATAAAAATACTTGGAAGAATGCATTTGATGTCCATTCTTTAATAAACCTAAGTTTGTGTTCAACAGAACAACATTTATCTACCATAGTATTTTTTCTACTATGGTAGCCAATGTGGCCTGTTTTGTAACTGTTTGGTTATAAGCATTCCTCCAACTATCTTTCTCTTTGTTCATCAGAACAAAAAATGTGTTTAATGATTTAAAGGTGAGTAAACAGTGACAATATTTTTGTTTTGTGTTCCTCTTTAATCACTGGAATTAGTTTTATCCATTTATCCATTTTAGTTTATCCGGTTGTCTTTGTGTGATGTCATAATAACTCATGCTCCTGATTTCAATTACAATTAATGTGATTTTTTTATGTAATCTGTGCCATATAAGAAACAAATATAATTATGTAAAGTCATATTTATGTATTTACCCAAAATTGGTTATTTAATCAAAATGACACACTTTCTCATTTTGTCAGTCACTTTTAAGCTCTACAAGAACATATCTGATTATGTCATTTTATCTGTATTCAATCAAAATAGACAATTTTGGATTTCATGCTAAAACAACTTAGAACAAGCTTGGAGATTAAACCGGGCTGTGGGCGAAGGGCTTTGATTTTCATCACTGTCAGGTGGGCTGTCATCCTGAGTGAACAGTTCTGTTGAAGAGCTTCCAACCTGCACAGATTAAGATTCATTTGACCAGCCGCTGCCTCCATTTCCTGAGAGGGGAGCTGGAGGAGGGGGAGCGGCTTTTTTGAAAAGAGATGCCTGCCCATCAGTGGCTCGGCTTGAAATGGCAGAACAGTAACAGCATTGAGTCGGTCTTTAAGTGGATGCAGACGAGTAATTCAAGATGGCTTCTATCATCACAACATCACTTGGAGTTGTGCCTGCTACTAGTCTTTGGAGGGCAACCAGTAGGCAGCTGAGATTGTTTGGTCTGCTATCATTCCAGGTGCATGACAGGTCTAAAGTTGGATGAGACGCTTGAATCGCTTTCTGATGTCATCAGAGGCTGAATTTAAATAGTGAAGTTAATGCAAAGATGAAGGGGGACTGGTTGATTTGTATCTGCCTTGCGAACATGTTCACTGGCCTACAAAAATTAGGGTTAGTTCATCCAAAAATAAAAACTCTGTCACCATTTGATCTCCATTTTGTCATTTCAAATATGTGAGGCTTTCATTCTTCCACAGAAAACAAAGGTTGATGTTCTGAATAATGATGGTAAAAGAAAAACACTGATATCAATATATCTGCACTGGTTTAGTGTTAATGTAGCTTTTTATGTGAACAATCTTTTAAATATCTTCTATTGTGTTCTACTTGTGGATAATATTCACATATGTTAACATTAACAAGGATTAATACTTGCTACAAAAATCACTAATGCACAAGTCCATTGTCAGCTATTCAAATGTTAGTTAAAGCATACTAATGTTAAAAAATAGGTTTGTTATTGTATGAAATGATTTGAAATGAACATCCAGATTTGGGAAGTGACGTTACTATCTTGATTGTTGAGCCCTGAAAGAGTACAACTCCTTCAAACAGTAAACCATGTACCCCATACCTAATCCAGCACGAAGCCAAATTAATAAAAGTCCTCAGAGCTGATGGATTCATGAAATGTGAAAGTGCCTAATCAAAGCCACTTCTGCTTGTTTGTAAAAGAATAATGTCAGGATATTTTTCCTTATTAGTTTAAGTGTGGTTCGTACCACAAAGACTTCTTGGCTTTTACATTTGTTAACTCAACACAGCAGTGAGCCTTAAGCCACTCTTTTCCTCAAGTGTGCTCTCAGGCGTTCGTGTGCTTGAATCATACAGTATACTCAAGCCAATCATATTTAAAGCATCATATTTCAATTACGTTTATCAATTTATAGCCTTGTTAAAATAAAGCTCGCATAGAGCTTGGCTAATTTGATTGCATCCTGCAGACTCGGGAGCCAAGCGTATAAAATGCAGATGGTTTGAAAACCTCTCTAAACATCTCCATATGCATGAGACCCCTAACAAGAGCTTTAAGGTATTTGTCTCACTGGGAGTCGCTATTTGAGCTTTAATTTCCATTTTTGAGTATTAAACCATAGGTTAATGAACTTTACATCAGACACTTTTGTCTGAATCTGTCCGTAGTCGCTTCGGAATCTTCACCGTCTTCTCATGGTTCCTTGATCCCGGTGCTGGCGAACAGCTGCTTGCCATGTGATTGGAAACTTCCTGTCATTATAACTGATGTGTTTTTATTCTTTCCACTTCCTTGAAGCCTGATCAGAATTAAAATTGCTGGTGGAATTTCCTGTCAAGGCAGGTCATTTATTCAGCAAGTGCATTTGCTGACAAGCCTTTGATTGGCCGTTGCCCTTAGCGATCACACTCTGTACAGTTTATTTGTTTTTTCCTCTTTGACAAGCCCCGCCCCGCCCCCTCATCTCATCCCATCTCCTCTGTCTCAGAACAGATGCAGGTCGGACTCACAGCTGTCTGTGGGTGCAGGTTGTCTGTCCGGGGGAGACCTTGCCCTGGTAGGACCTCTCATTTCAGAAAGAACACAGAAAGTTTTAATAGGTCCTTGCACCACCTGCTACAGCTTGTGTTCTGTGTTTATTCAGGCTGGTTCAGAGGTTTCGGCCATTGATTTGTGAAACAAAACAGACGCCTTTTTTCAGTTTTTTCTGTTTTCCTTTCTGACCCTCTTCTCTGTCGCTCAGCTTGGGGGATGCAGGACCCACCCAGGTGTTAGTCCTATAAAACTTCACTGTTTAGAGTAGTTTTTACCAGACATCAGCATTCTTTTGAGCATTTTTTATTAAGATTGAATCATGAGCTTTTCGAATTGGGAGATTTATTTCCCTGTACATTTTATATTAGTCAGTTTTTGTTTTCACATTTGTGGTTTAATAAAATATGTAATGTTTCCTTATATTGTGAGGTGACAGCTCTTTTTTTCATGATTTAGGACTATAATCTTTATTAAATGTTTTATGATATTTTTCCAGGAACCATGAGACTTTCATTATTTCCTTATTTACAGTTCTAAGACATTGAGACATTGACACAAAGGCTTTTGAATTACCAAAATTTTGCCCTTTAGCATCATTTTAATTCAACTTTATTATATATATCTTCTTTATTATATATCTTTTATAATAAATCAAAACATATGATGAAGAGTACACAAAAGAGCCGATTTTTTGGCGGAATTGTTCCTTTCAAAATTCTGAAATACTGATTAAGAAAAATGCAAAGCAGAAACCTATTTAGTACTGTAGCAATCTTAATCTGTTTAACCCTTGTAAATAGATCAAAGTTGCATGACACTATGTTTTGCATTATATAAAATACAGTAGTAACATTTGCTAGTGTTTAATGTGTTATGCCGAATTATTCTGGTCTTATTGCACAGTAAGTGTGGTATTCATTCAGAATCGGCTTTGTTTTATCTTCAACATGTGTATGATGCCTTTGGCTGTACACACTTGACCAAAGAGTTCCCTGATGGATCTAAAGAGAACTTGGCTAGTGTACTCTGTTCCTCCGCCGAGTTGTGGTGTTTTGTTGACCCTGATTCAGTTCTCAATGCTGCTGTGGGCACGTGTAGGTTCAACAACAACAAAAAAATGCTAAGTGTTGTTGGCCCATGTGTTTGCAGTAACAGATTCCACGCTAGATACGCTTTAATAATGATTTTCTCCGGTGGTCTGTTAAAGAATGAACAGCAAACCTGTTAGTCAGCCGTTGAAAAACGTTCCAGATCTAACCATCAAGAGCAAAAGACCTTAAAATGACACTATTGTGATGTGTGTGGAATGGAATCAAGACTCAGCAATCCTGGTCATCCAAAGGTTGCGACCCATCCGAACTCTTGACCCTTCCAAGACAGCCCATTCTCTCTTTGTCTTGCATCAATCTAAATGTGTGTGACTCTGTTTAGGAACGTTTAATTCAATGAACTTGGTTTCCGGCTCAGCAGGCTACAGTGAATATATCTAGTGTGATATGTGTCCAGGTTCTTGTTTGCCGGTCGCTCCCAGATGTTCCCTGCTAAGTGTGCATTGTCCTTCTCTCAATCAAATTAGCCACCAGTCGCTCGCTGCCAAATGCAAGGCTCCAGTGTGCTCTCAGCGACTTAATTTCTATGAAAGAGCGAGCTTGTGATTCTTTAAGGTTGCATAGCAAAGCGATGTCTCATCCGGAGGACAGTGCGCCAGAGCATTCTGGGAAGTTTGGTTTTTCAGTTACGGATCCTTCATTGTTGGCGAAACTAATTTGAGAAATCTGACAGGCTGCATAAACAATTTTAAAATAAAGCCTTTGAGCCCTTAAAAATAATAGGAAATACTAATGGCTGATGTTAATGCTTTTAGAGCACGGCAGGGTTTTTCTAAAATATCACAGAGCGTAGCATAAGAGTAAGTGACCCTGCTAATGAAACGTGGCCAAAGCCGGCAGATTTTGGATCTTTGGGTGGGTAACTGAAACAGCATTCGCAGACTCCACCGCTATTTCCATCTGTAGATAAGAATTGTAGCTAAAATAGGCAGAAGTATCTCAACCATGCCCGTGTGCTTGGGTCAGAACTTGGTTGGTGTCCCCTTTCTGAAAATGAAGGTTCAGCAGTTTAGAGATTGTCTTTTTTTCCCAATCTGTCCTTCAATCATAGTTTCTCCCTGTACGTGAGAATATATGTTTATGTGAGTGTGTACGTGGCTTCTGGAATTTTTCAGGGCCATTAGCTCTGGGGGTCTCTAGTGGGATGTGGTGATTCCTATTTTACAGTTTTTTGGTAAACTTGTGGTGGTCCTTTAATGGTTCCTAATTGCAAGCAAACCGAGTTCTTACTAACTACTAATCTGAAAGACATTACCGTCAGTGCCATAACCGGTCTGTTGAGATCAACAGGGAAAATCTCGATCGATCCCAGCTAAACATATTGAGTCAATTAATTAATTGAGTATTTTAAAGTTAAAATTTTTGTTATTATTTACTCACTCTCTGGACCTGTTTGACGTTTTTTCTGCAGAATGCAAAAGCAGATATTTCGATGAATGTTGGTAAGACACCAAATCCCAACATCCTTCAAAATATCTACTTTTAGTTAATGATGACACAATTTTCATTTTTGGGTGAACTATTACTTAAAGAGATGCAGATATGAAAAGTAAGATTTTATAATATTTGTTATTGTTTTATTCTAAAAGATGCTTGATGGGCCTTTTTTCTTGCACATGCATTTCATATTCTGGACGAGCAGTTGAGCAATTGGTTTTCTCAGACCCTTAGACTCAAAGGCTTGTAGTCAAAGCATTCGACTGCCTAACAATTCGGCACCGGCCAGCTCACCCTCAAATGTCTGGGGTGATTCAGGCGTACGGCCACATATGGAAGTGCTTGACGCAGACGTGTTGTTTTAGCTCTTTTATACGAAAGAAAAGCTCAGGGTGTCAGTGTTCCCAAAAATAAAGGTTAGCCAAAATTCCCTCTCACACGACAGAAGTATGTTCTCTCTCTCTGAGGGCAGAGGCCGTCATGTTGCGTTTAGATAGTGTTACGTTTACTCTCTTTTGATCCGCGATGTCAGAATTAATTGGTGGCATTAAAAGAAAATGTCTGTCTTTTCCCTGCGCTTTAAGCTTAAAATGGTTACGACTGAATTTATAGCCATCAATCGACTCTGGTTTCAAGGCCTAAATCCCAAATGATTTGGATCGAGGCGGATGCCAGTCAAAACACACATACAGTCTTTTTTTATCAGACAGTGCAGTGTCTTTCAATGTAGGTGGACTGCCTGATCCAGATGATTACAATTTTCTTCTCTTTTTTCATCATAAAATACATGAAATGCATCTCAGCCAGAAATCGCCCTCTGCACACGGAGCCATTTTAGTAATATTTGCCATCTGATGTTTGTTAAGATACACAAGAACATCAGATGGGATACAGTTTCATTCTTTTGAACGGGTGAACCTTTTCCATTTGCCACAAATTTTAAGGTCCCGTGATCTCAAGGAGACTCTGAGGTGGTCTTTGGGTTGATGTTCCTGAAGGTTACTAGTTTGTTCATGTATTTCAGTGTTCTAGTTTTATGTATGTTAGCACATAATTAAAAAATGCTAATGTATTAATAATAACAACAAAATATTTGCTTATTTAAAATATGTAATAAAATAATTTTTATAAAATTAAGATATACATTATTTTTATTAAATAAACCAAATTCTTATACAAATATTTTGAAAGGTTATAAAATGGGTCAAAAGGAAAGCTTTTTTCTGTAAATTTATTAAATAAGTTTGTTATGGTTATATTCTGTAAAAGACATAAGGGGGCACTCTTACCACATGGACATTATAGACCCTAGAAACAGAGTTTTCTACTTAAAGTATGCTTCCTGAAAACAATCAAACCGTGTATTTAATAAAATGACATGATATTGTTCATAAAATCATTTACATGTCACTTAGAGGTGTAAATCTTTAGTGTTAACATGTAAGAGTGTGGTTATATTTCAATACTATGTTGTAGAACTGACCAGTAGTAACACATAGTCTAAAACATGAAATGTTTCTAAATTTGTCAATTTTTAATAAATATCTTAAAAGAGTTTTACCCAAAACTGCCATTTCTGTTTTGCGATTTGTTGAAAAGTGAGTTTAGCTCATTGGTTGGGTCGAGTTGCTCATTTTGACAAGCTAGGCTCTGGAAAGTTTGAAGTCATGAGGTCTAATCATGCTCTGTGGTCAGTCTGTGCATGGCGTGGCATGATGGCTCCTTTAAAGATGTGGTTCTGGGAGCGGGCCAGCTCCACTGGCACCACATTTGTGGGCCAAAGACCCGTTGCATAATGTAGCTTCATTACCAGCCTCAAGTCTAGGTCAGAAAAATGAAATCTGGGACAGTAGAAAACTCAGTTTGAGGAGGAACTCATTATTTTCATTAGAATTTGTGATTACTGTCAGTATGATGCTTTAAGGGATTAATTTCACATTAACTGAATTGACTGAAACATGCTTTTTTACAAACTAACTGCTTGGAGCGGTAGGATTTTCCCCTGATACATTATTTTAGTACACAATTCACACAGAAATTAATTTAGAAAGGAAATGTTTTCTTATTGCCAATTTCTAGTCATAAAATGAGAAAACAAATATTTGATGTCAGAATAGGTTAATTTAATTTATTTTAATATAAATTATTACTGCAGAATATTAGAAATGTGAATAGTTCTATTAGAAATATGTTTATTTTACAAAGTAATTGATTTCTTTAAAATTTATTTTTAGTCAAATTGAAATTTTTTATTCCTCATCTGCTTCTACTTTTCACTCATACTGAATATTAGATAAAATAAAATAATAAAATCATGTGATTTTATTTGTTCTTGTCATATAAATATTAACCATGACCCCTAACATATTTATATGTATAAATATAACATTTTCTCTGAATTTTAAAGGCATAGATTACCCCCAAAATTAACAATTTTGTCATGAATTACTCAACTCCAAGTTGTACCAAAACTGTATACATTTCTTTATTCTGTTGAACACCGTACCATAGTAGATAAAATGAAAGGTAGTCAAAGAAGCCCCAAAACTATTTCTTTGCCCAACCTCTAAATATCTAAAACATATTTTTTCTACTATGGTAGGCAACTCTGCAACATCACATCTCAGTTGCTAACATTCTTCCAAAGATCGTTCTTTGTATTTAGAGGAACAAAGAAATGTATAAAGGTTTGGAACAAATGGATGCATACATTTTATTTTTGGAAAGCCTCGCGCATTGACACATAACTTCATATATTCTGTCCAATCTGACAAGACTTTAAAATCTTACATCTGAAACATTTCCTGTGTGTTTCACTGAAGATATTAGTTCAAAGCCTTGGTTCTCTTTATCTTTCCCGGCCCTGACCACTTCCAGACCCCAGAGTGCCGTCTTACTCTCCGAGGGGAAGACAGGCATGCATCGCATGGCCTTGGGCGGGAAGATAGCGGCATTCTTAAAGGCACTTCATGATCGATGTCACCCGTTTGTCATAATGATGTCATAATGATGACAAATGAGAATAATGAGAGAGGACAACAAAAGGCGGTGACCGAACGTGAAGCTGCTTTTCCAGTAAAGAGTCAACGCTTTAATTTACACAACAGCAAACTTCAAAAGACTCTAGAGGGGAAAAAAGATAAGAGTTTTAGTGATTTATGTCTTACGTGTATATTTTGATGAGTTGTGTTTCTGTGTGTTGCTTTGCATTTGTCATCCTGGTATTGATTTATTCAGCTGGTGTGCTCTGTGCATCGACTCATTGTTATTAAATTTGGTTTAATTACATTAGACTTTTTTATTATTGTGCGTAAGTATGGTCCAGAGACATTAAAAGCACTAGCGTAATAGAATTTGCACTAGCACGTTTTTGTAAATAAATTATGGTACAAATAGGCAAATGTGTTTCATAATGTATATCTAGGTAGAATAAGAGTTGGACTAAAGTTGTATTCATCTTTGCATTTCCACTTTCGCCCATTCATTGTAGTAGTTTTTGTTGTTTAAATTGTAGCCACAGGGGCGAAGACTGCATGGCTGCTTTGTCGCATACGTGTGGTGTGTAGTTATGAAATGCACACACTGTATCCAAAGCCGTGAGCTTTTACACACCTGCAGGAGGCCTTGAAGAGTGTCAGCTCAAGGATCTGACTCCACTCTGGCCTGTGCTCTGTGTTTTTGATGAGCGAGTGGCCAGCAGCACAAGTACACACTCCACAGCTTTTTCCCGTCTGATTTCAGAAGACAGTCTGACGCTCTCAGTGCGTAAGAGTGTGTGTGTGTGTGTGTGTGTGTGTGTGTGTGTGTGTGTGTGTGTGTGTGTGTGTGTGTGTGTGTGTGTGTGTGTGTGTGTGTGTGTGTGTGTGTGTATCTGAGTGAGAGAGAAAGAGAAGGGAAAGAGAAGAGAAGAGAGAAGCTTTTGTTGTCTGGGTGGGTCACAGTTTACTGATTGCAGTGTGTGCAGAATGTTTTATCATTGCACAGTGTAGATGTGATATAAACGATTTCATGTTTGTGTTTTTGTATCTATACTTATAATTTAACTCTGGCCAGAACCAACTTTAAATTATCAACTTTAAAGATATAGTTCACGCCGAAATGTAAATTTTATCATCATTTACTCACCCTCTTGATTTTTCAAACCTCTATGAATTTATTTTCAAGAAAATATAAAAAAAAATATGGGTACCCATTGACTTGCATAGGTCAATTGGGACCAACGTTTTTTGGTCATCAACATCCTTTAAAATGTCCTCTGGCCAGAAACTTTTATTTATTTATTTATAACTTTAAGAGAAAGTTCACGCAAAAATGACATTGGGCTGTTACATTGGGCTTGCATTGGTCAATAGTGACCAATGTTTTCGATCAACAACATTTTCCAAAATTCTTTTTGTGTTCTGCAGAATTTGCCATACACTTTGAAATGACATCCTTTTTTATTTGGGGTCAATTGTTTTGCATGTCCGTGGGAGTTGAACCCCTGACTTTGGTGCTGTTAGCGAAATACCTTACATAGCTTTAACCCATAACAGGTCGTTAAGAAAATTTTTGAGACAATTTGCTTGCTGATGTGCCATATAGGGTATGAAACAGACAGATAGACAGCGCCTGTCTTACGTGCAGGGTGTCGTGCCACTTCCACATTACAGCTCTCTTTCATGTTCCTCTCACCGCCTCTTTAGTGCTCAGCCTCTGTTGTGGTGTGCGAGCTGCCCAACACACTGCCTCTAAAGCTGAATTCGGGTATGTCTCAGTAAGTTGCTTCCTAAAGGCAAAGCACGCATGTTCTGTATGTGTGACTGATTGAACTTTTTTTGGGAGTAAACATAGCAGTGTTGCTACCGTTTTTCATTCCCCTGTATGGAAATACCCGCAGCTCCACACTTTAATTTCTCTCTGTGTTTCAGAGGCCCTGAGGAAAACAAACACCCTCTACCCCTTCATAGAGAGAAAAAAATTCCCACTTGTCAGATGAGGGGATTTCTTTATTGTCTAATCATCTCCATATCCCAGTGCTGAGGCCCGGAGCGCTGCAGCTTGGTCTTATAAAATGTTGTATGAAAGAACAAGTTGCATCCTCCGTCTGTTTAATCGATGTGCACATCTTATCGCAACATCATTTTTCATTCTAATATGTGTTTTGCAAAGACAGACACGGTTTATTTTGATGTGCAACACTCTTTTACTACCTTTTTACTATTGTAAAACCAGGTATCCTCCAACCATAATATAAGTTACTATAATAAGTCATGGGATAAAAGAACGATTCAGAAAAAAAGGAAGGATAATTAAAAGTCACACTGTGAATTCCTAGTGATGTTATTTATAAAAGTTCTTTCATTTAGACAAACTTTAGACATTTTGAATAGTCCCTATACCTGGGATTTTTTGGGAAAATGTATTTCTAGAAATGTTATTTATGTTTAATATTGGATTTAGAATGGTCCCTAAATCATAGTACCGTAAATGTAAATAATGTTAGTTACCATAATGGCATAGAAAAAATTGAGATTGAGACAAAAAAGGGAATTTAAAGGCAGATAATTTTTTATGCAAACTTTTTCTAGAAATTTTATTTAGAATTTTATTTAGTTAAGAGATAAACCTGGTGCAGTTATTATTTTAATCCAATTAACTCCGATTCATCCCTGTACTGGTGTTTTTTTTTTTTTATTAAATTCAAGTAAAATTTTTAGTACAATAATTTATTGATATTTTATTTATTTGAAATTTTGCACAATTCTTTTGTGCAATTGGAATTAATTTAGTCTATTTTCTTTTCTTTTTAGTTCCTTTAGTTTACAGAAGTTACAAGACATTTTATTTATTTGTAATATTGCAAAAACAAACATTCCAAAAATTTTCTTTATTAAACATCAAACCTTTTACATTTTCACAATTCATCTATCCTGAACAAATATGTTACAAATGCTCTTCCCAAGTGTTCACAGATTTCTATTTTGCAATTACTTAGTTAATTATGTCTAGTGTTTTGTTTTCAATTTTTGGCCTCCTGATTCAAGGTTTTCAGATGGATGTTTCATTTTGATTGAGCATTGCTGCTGCACAGGCCATTACGGTGAGCAGCTTGACAAGCCTTGGATTTGAATTGCTCTGAGCAGCTTGAGGAAGCTGAGATGAGATTGAGGGCAGGTAAGATGTGGAGATGTCATTACCTTGCTGGGCAGGTTCACGGTTTCATCAGCCTGGTGAGTGGGGTAGATGGTTCTTAATGTTCCTTCCCACAGAGTGAACCAGTATTAAACACCAGGTGAAAGAGTCTTGTGACTAGCCTGGAATCGGTTTTAGGTTGCAGAAGTAGAGGGGTTAAAGAGAAGAATATGAGAAGGATGAGCTAATTCTGAGCTTTTCTAGGGAAGAGTTCAGGTTTCACATGTTTTCAACATCAAAATAGGAAATGAAGCTTTATTCAAGTTCATAACAAATGTCAGCACATTGTTTACAAACCTACGGTCTCTCAACCACATCCATAAAGCCGTTGATACGCCCACCTATGTGAGCACTTCATGTGTTGAATTCCCTCAGTTCTTTCTTCCGCCTCACACAAATGACCTTTCGGTAGACATGGGTCACATCAGGTCACATCCTGTTTTGGCACAGACTCCAGACTTGGACAACCCAACTAAGACTTCTCTTTCTGAGACTGTCTAGCGCGTGGGTCTTCTGGTATGAGAGGTGTCTCATTCTCTGCCCGTGCTATTTTCTGTTAGGCCCCAGAGGGAGGGAACCTACAGAGTCATCCAAAGGCAAAATCTTGAATGGCAGAACTCTTTATTCCCTCTTAAATGGGCAAAAACAGATGGTAAAAGCAATGGAGGAAGAGAGAGAAGGACAGAGCGGTCTAAGGCGGTGTGGTCGGCATGGACTGGCTGGCTGCCTGTCTGGGTCTAAGGACTCCTCTCTTCCCTGCTGGTCTTTGGCTCTGGAGCCCAGTCTTATTCGGCAGCTAAACCACACTTGCTCTGGCTCACATCAGTAATCCACTTTCTGCCTCTGGGGAAACAATTGTTTCCATTACGACGGTATAATGGGACTTCAGGCATTTAAATATGTGTGTGTGTGTGTGTGTGTGTGTGTGTGTGTGTGTGTGTGTGTGTGTGTGTGTGTGTGTGTGTGTGTGTGTGTGTGTGTGTGTGTGTGTGTGTGTGTGTGTGTGTGTGTGTGTGTGTGTGTGTGTGTGTGTGTGTGTGTGTGTGTGTGTGTGTGTGTGTGTGTGTGTGTACTGTGTTGATACAAAGCTTAATAGATCTAATAGATTTTGAAGCTTAACCGAGATTAAAAGATTGTTATACTTAATGACCTTCAGGTCATGTGCCTTCAACAATTATGAATTTAATACATAAAACTTTTTAAAACCAGTATATTTAAAAAATATAACCATTTTATTAATATTGTCCAGCCAGTTCAGAACACACAATTAATTGCAAAACATAAACTCACCTTTCTACAAGCAGGTTCAGCAATAGATTGTCCTGTCAAACACTCTATGAAGACATCATTGCCTTTTGCAACTACATCTAATTGTGTGTTAAGTATTTTGGGAAGAATAAAAAAGTAATCTGTGGGTGGAAACCAATTCATACTCTTCAAACAAATGTTTTATTTAAAAAGCTGCAAGATGTAAACAATGCAAGAAGCATTGTATTCGATTTTTAACCGCTAGAGCATAAAGCAACCCCAAAGAATATTTAGAAATGAATTAACATGTAAAACATCCTTTATTACAAATCATAATTTTGGAGTATAATTTTTTACAGATGATTTTTGAAGATATACATGTAATCAACACTTTTTTTGGACAGAACTACCTAAACAACCTTTTATTTCACAAATTGTTGCCGTCCTGCTTTCCAGGAAATGGAGAAAAATCTTTTTTAACCTTTTCAATGTTTAGATCTTTGCAAAACAGCGAAAAAATATTACTATCATTAATTTAAAAATATTAATATAATATTTTTGAAGAATGTTGTAAATTGGCACACATTTACTTGGACTAGTTTCATGCCAATACTATTGTAAATAGGTGTCACTTCTTCAAAAAGTAAGTCATGTAGGTTCAAATGACAAGAGGATGAGTAAATCATGACAGATTTTATATTTTTTTGAGTTGAACTATCCTTAAGTAGGTTAGGGGGATAGCTAATTTTATATGTTTTTAATTAAACAATTTATAAAACTATGTTTTATTTTCTTTTTTAAAAGTAAAATAGAAATCTTATATTATATGCAATAGTATAGTATAGTGTAGTGTAGTGTAGTGTAGTATATATATCTACCTTGTAATATTATCATTTATTCAATTTTACTCTATTTTTTCACAAAAGCCTTTTGCATTTCCAGAACACTCCTTTGAGCCCAATTGGCTGAGCCTATATTAAATTCAAGCATTGTTTGCGACTACAAGTGAAAAAAATCAACACAAGTCATCGGTCAGTGGCTACATTCTTAAAAAGTTTAGTCATTAGAGCGCCTGCAAGCCCTGTCTCATCTTTCACTGGTGTGAACACAAACACACTGGTGTTGAGGAGAGGCAACACGTCTGGCACGATGGGATCACTTCCTTCTGTAGACTGGGCACCCACTGTCAGCACGACCCCACATCATTAACCTCTGCCACGGGGGTTCAACAAGAAAACAATCCCACAGAGTTCTGTGTGTATGCTAGCGTGTGTGGGTGCACATGAGTGTGCGCACCCCATCTACAGGTGCACGCGAGGGTGTAAAGCGTCCTCCATCTTGCCATCTGCAAGAGTAGGGCAGGGTCAGGGGGAGGGTTAGGAACACATGCCCCGTGCTCTGTGGCCGAGGAGGGGTATGGACAGCATATAGCAGGTGGCTGAGAGAGAATCACTATGCTGGGTCTTTGACTGGGGTGACTGGGTTAATTGTGGGTGAGTCTTCAAGGTCCTGGTGGGCCCTGGAGAAGTTTGGGGGTGGGGGCAGGCGGGGTATTGAGAGGGTGCAGAAAGGGGCCACAGCTCACCCGCTTCTCTTCCTGTGGGGTAACTGCGTCTCTGCTCTCAAGCAGACCCCTTGGATTCATAAACTTGCACAAACACAGGCACACGTGTAGCACATATGTTTTTTGGGGTTTGAGGTTGTCTGTTAACTCCCCTTGTTGTTTTTTTTAAACTTACGCCTGTGCACATGTTCACCGAAACCAAAAAACAACAAGCTTTGTTGATTTTAAACAAGCCATTGTGAAATGAGTTTAGATCTAATTTTGTTAGATCTGTAAGCCATTATTACACAAGAGACTGGGTCACAGGGCAAGTCACAGGGAGCCAGTGTGTAGTTTTGGCTGGATTTAGACTAAACATGACCTTGTTTGTCCTTGCAGAAGATGAAGAAGAAGATGAGGAGGTCACAGAGACAAAAGCTGGAACTGAAACAGAACATCAGGAAGAGGAAGAGAACAAGGACACAAAGGAGGGTAAGATAAACAAAGTTTAGTGTAAGTGTTGATTTCTGTTTGTCAACAGCTATTTATTTGAAAGTTTGTGTTAGTGTGACCAATGATCTCTTTCGAAACCTAGTGGTCTACTGATCTATGGGGACATTTTTGTTCCTCTTGAGGAAAACAACTTATGAGGTGAACCATATTAGGATTTTTTTTCCTGAAATATAATAATCCAAAAAGGTTTGTATGAGTGTTAATGGATAGAATGTTAACTACTGTTCAAAACATTTACAATTACATTTATTCAATTAGCAGACACTTCTATCCAAAGCGATTAACAAGTATTGTGCAGTTGCCAATTATCACTACAGAGCAAACATGGGAAAGGTAGCTTGCTCAAGGTCACTTAAGTCATTTTCTGCTGGCAACGGGATTCAAACCTGCAACCATCTGCTTTATAGTCTCTGACCAACAGACCACAACTTAATGGTTTTAGGACACTTCTCATAATTTAAACTTTTAAACTATGCCCAAATGTCTGAAATAAGTTTAATAGACAAAAATATTATTTAAACACATATGTTTTTATGACAAAACTTACGTTTTATTTTATAAAATGTCTATGAAATGAATGACTTCGACTGAAATGTAGAAAAAAGCTGCTAGAATAGACAGGGATTCCTTTAAAAGTAAGTGAGTCAGTGTCCCAAAACACATTTTCTACTAAAAAAAATAATCATTTTGTCTATGCCCTGTCTGCACAAAACATGTATAACCATGTTTTTGTGCCTTTGTGTGTGTATATGTGTAAAGGTTCCACAAAATATGCGCTCCCTACACCAGCAACCTTCTCCAACTTCCACCTGGCATGAATTTAGCACACTTGACTTCTACATGTTGGAGGTTGAACGATATCTGCTCATTTCACACTCAACAGGAAAGCTGACAGATTACATTTTGTACACCATGTTCCATAGTTGCCAGTAGAAATCATATTACATTTTTAGATAAATTACTCACAGCCACTAAAACGACATTATCTGAGGTTATCTCACAAGGGGAGTTCCTTCTGTGTTGGCATAACTGGGGTTTTATTGTCGCCCTCTTCTGATGTTTCAAAGGGAAAAGCATCCTGTTTGGAGTTAATGAGGTAAGGGTGGAGTAGCGTGACATTCAGAGGTTTATTAACATCATTGCAGTGACTTTAATATTTGCCATGTGATTTACAGCTTGTGCTGTTATGTCATGTATGATTAGTTGTGTATATTTTACATTTACAAGATGTTTCATCATTTTTCTTATTCATAAGCAGTAGTCAGACATTTCCTAAAATGTAAAAATTTTGTTTAAAAAAAATTACAGCGTCATTAGGTCATTCATATTTGGATGAAAATACATATTCAATCATTAAATATCTATTTTTTGTTTTAATAAAAGTAATACAAAATCGAATTATTATTTTTTCCATTGGCAGTACTTTAATGAGAACATTTTATGTAATTATGTGTAAATAAATAGTTTTTATTTTAATTTATAAAATTTTTATTTATAACTTTTAAAAATACAATTTAAATAATAAAAAACTTTTTTTTAATTGACCTATTTCAAAATCTGTTAAAGATAATAATACCTTTTGTCAGGAAAAATAATAATATTAATAATAACAAAATGATAATAATTCAAATTTTAATAACAAAAAGTTTTTTTCCCTTTGGCAATAATGAAAAAAAGTGTTATATTTTTTGTAATTATAGAATTTTATTCTATGAATTTATTCAGGATGTTATATTTTTATTTCTTTTTTAACACATCTGTGTTAGATAATGATACGGGTTCATGGAAAAAATATTAATATAATTTACAGCAATAACAATGATAATATCAAAAATAATCATTTTTGCAGTATTTAAATTTTTACATTTTTATGCAAATAAATAATTTTGTTTTATGAATTAATTTAGGATTTATACAACTTTTAAAATCGATATTTATATTATAAAACATAATTTAATTTGTAAGTGAAATTTAAATAATTTCCACTTTACTACACATGTCTATATAGAACTAACTTAATCGTATTTGCATTGCATCACTCCACTATTGGCTTGAAAAGTCCATGTTTGGGAGACACATCAAAATTCCCAAAGTCACCAAACAGGCTTGCTGGAGCGTTGAGCGGCCACTCGCGTGTGACCCTGAAGCCGTATCAGATGGCATTCTCTCTGACGGGGTGCCGGTCTTATCAGACTGCGGCATTCTGGGTCAGGCCTGATCGAACTTTAATGTCACTAGACCCCAGCAAGTGGACTTCAAAGGGAGCGGAGAGTGCATTCTTTGTGCAAGTGTACAGGGTAAATAACTAGAGAGAGGCAGGACAGAAGGCTTGTCAGAGGCGGACTGTGAAAGCACACGAGGGCTTTGACTCTGGGCTGACTTTGATCACGCTTTTGTCTACGTTATGAGTCATCAAAAAAGGCACGCAAATCAAGTGGGCTCACATCAAAGAAAAAGGCCCCTAATAGTCTGGGAGAAAATGTAAAAATGCAATAAGATCAAAAAAGAGGAAGAAAATGGGCGTGCTGCCATTAGCGAAACAACCAAAGGCTGTATGTTGCTAACGTGTTTGCGTATTTGTTCTGTTGTTTGTTAGTTGTTTTTTATCCTTGTGTGTTCCATCTAATTGGCTTGATGATCTTTAAGGCTTGTTAGGAGGTGAACTGAAGACAGGTAATGAGGTGTGCAGCATTTCTTATGTTTAGCTTGTTTTTTATAAGGTGAACTGGCTTTATATGTCAAAGGTGGGGTGGGTGGGCTTTTGGGGGGCTTAAAAAGTTTTGGGGGGTAAAAAGCACCTTGTGATTAATACTTTTAACAACTATTTTATCATGGTATGCTAATTATAACTATGCATTTGATAATGTATTTATATATATATATATATATATGAAAGAGATTAATTTGAACAATTATTATGTAATGAGACTTCAAAAAAAACCTTTCAACAGTTGATATTCTATATTTATTATTATTTCATTAATTATTATTATTCAATGATCATTATAATATTTCCATAATAATTTATTTAATAATAAGTAATAATTATATTAAGTAATAAGTAATTTATACAATGTTTTACAGTTTATTTGTAGGTGTCATATTTAAAGGTAAGTATAAACATGTGATTGTGACATGATATGCACCTTTGTGTATAGAAATGTATTGTTTTTCCCGCTATGATATATCTCTTGTCACGTTGTATTTCAGGCCACCCGCGGGAGCTGACGGAGGAGGAGAAGCAGCAGGTTCTGCACTCGGAGGAGTTCCTCATCTTTTTCGACCGCAGCATTCGTGTGATGGAAAGAGCTTTAGCTGAGGACTCCAACATTTTTTTCGACTACAGCGGCCGTGACCTAGATGACAAAGAGGGGTGAGAAAGCGATTAGATCGATGTGTGCAAGGATGTCCAAAATAATAAACACACAATAATTTCCATCAAACACTCCTTATAGAAACCCAAAAGTAATGTTAATACAAGTTCCCTTTCCTCAGAGATCTCCAGGGTGGATCCAGTCTCTCTCTCAGTCGTCTGTTCTATGATGAGCGCTGGTCAAAGCGTCGGGTCATCACCTGTCTGGACTGGTCCCCTCAGGTAGAGTGACCTCTTCCTCTGACCTCACATTCACGTCAACACCTGTTCATTTAAAAGAGAGAATCTTCCCTTGTTTTATCTTTTTCCCTTACTCGCTTGTGACTATTTTTTCTTCAGTACCCTGAGCTCTTGGTCGCTTCCTACAACAACAATGAAGATGCTCCTCATGAGCCAGATGGTGTGGCTTTAGTGTGGAATATGAAATTCAAGAAGACCACACCGGAGTACATCTACCACTGCCAGGTGAACTTCACAATACGATTCTAGCTTTGTTTCTCTATGCAGAATATTAAGAGAGTGAAAGATCTGAAGGTTTCTAGTGCGGAACACGACCACACACAGACTTCTATTTATGCTGTTTTTGTAGTGAACGAGTTTGGATGTATTTCTTAAAAAATATACTGCCCAACTTAACAACAAATTTCTAAAATTAAACAATATGGTAGTATGGTCATCTGACATCATAATTGGTGAATATTTCTTTGCATACTAGCTATAAAAACCAACTCTATGCTTTCCAAACGTATCCTTGGTATTATAAGCACTTCTCCACCAATTTATACCAAAATGACCTAATTGGAAAGGCTTAATAAAGGAAGCGCTCACTCAAATAAAAATGAGGTGTAATGGACCATATCGCATCAGATGACGACATGCCTTTAAATGAGGGCAAGGTGATATTTAATTAAAGGTGCTTGGTGGCCTCGCAGCTTAGCAGAACACCATATTATGGTGAGGGCAGGCCCGAAAAAAACTGAGGTTTGTGCGTAAACCATATCTGGTGTCGGGGTTGATGCTAATTATAAACGACTCCGGGCCGCGAGTCCTTGCAGCGAGACGACCAAGTAAGCAAGTCTGAGAGGCGACAGCCTGGTGTGAGGGAGCGATATTAGAGAAACATTTCTGTAATAAAAAGATGTGGCTTACCACTTCCTAATCCTGCCAGCCACATATGTTTGCCCACCCACACGGAGCGCTCACGTATGTGCCGCTGTTCCTGTCCCGGCACCTCACAGATACACACAGAGACTAATAAGCAGATACAATTACAGTTAAAGGTGTGCATAAAATGATTTATTCACAGATTTTATTGTATATATATATATATATGTATGTATATATATATATATATATATATATATATATAAAACCAGGCTTAAGTCAATAAATCGCATTTTGAGCAAACAAACATAAAATTAGATTTTTCCTATTAATTTAACTGGGATTTCAATCTTTGATATGTTCTTTATCCGTCAAAATCCTTTGATAATTTTTGTTATATTATCAAAGAACATTCTTTATGTTGTTCAGAATGATTTTAAGGATAAAAAAGTAAATCACAAAATGACTTTAGGTGGCATTCCACAGGCAGGGTCACACACAAAAGGAGATATTCTAAAGAATGTTGGACAACAAACATAGGTGACCTTGCATTGGTTTTGTATACATGTAATAGAAGTTAGCCAATGCTGCCAATATTCAGTATCAGACATTCTTCAGAATATCTTATTTTGTGTTTGGCAGAAGAAAAGTGGTCTTTTGGTTTAAAATGACATGATAGTGAATAAATAATGAACATCACTTACTTAAAAATATTATAATTCCCAATAAAACTAATTGTTTTAGTCAAAGACTTTTGCAAATGTCCACCAATACTACCTATATCATTATAGATGAAAATCAAAAGTTGGCCCTCATCGTGGCCTTAGTGTACATGCCACTTCTCATGAAAAAGAAACGACTGAACCTAAGGCAGAGGGTCTTCATGCATTGGGCTCGTATGCTCCGCCTTTGGCAGAGGATAAAAGAGGTTGGCCCAATTTGCAGAGATATTGTTTCACGCTCTGGGCTTCGTTCTCAACGGCGGAGCTCCCCGAGCACTACACCAGGAATCTGATGGGCCTTAATGTGTGAGCATGTTCTGCTGCTTAACCCCTCCAAACCGCACCGATCCTATTCCCTCTGAGGTACACGCGTGCAAGAGCCTCATACTCATCTCCCACATGCTCCTCTCTTCTCTTCTTCTACCCTCCCGTTCTCCCCTTGTGGCTTCCCTCACTTTTGGCAGGCCATGTGGTGGAGTTCAGCAGTTTTGCAGTTGTTTTTCCAGATTTACCCACAGCCGCCACTTTCATGTGCTGGATACTTCAAAACCCCCCGACCTCCATACCAGCACCACTGCTTCCATATTTCTCTCCGTTTCACTCTTTACAGTTCCTTATTTTATCAGTTTTTTTATTAATAATTTGGTCAAACATACTTTATGACTAACACAAGGCACACAAAAATAAACATTCTTTCAAAAATGAAAATCCTTTCCTTTCCCCATGTCACTCCATACTGTGACTTTCTTTCTTTTTCAGACCTCAAAAATTATTTTGAACAATTTTGGAAAGCGATCAACACTGCACTTACGAAAAATACGTTTATCTTTGTGCACTATAAGTATACTCATTTTAAGCTTAAATTATGAGAATATACTTTTATTTACTTGAAAATTTGCAAATGTAATCCTAAGTACACTATCAAGTACACTACAGTATAAGTACACTATCAAGTACATTACCAGTACATTGATATAACTGCACTTACTAAATATAATAATTTAATATAATTAATATAATTTTACACATGATTGACCTTTACTTAAGTATACTTATGAAAATGAATTTCAAGTAAACTTTAATTGTATAGAAACAAAAGTATATCTTCTTCCAGAATATCTCTTGCTCATATGTTTGTCTTTAATATTCCTGTCCACAATTTTCCTCCATTCCTCCAGCCAATGATCTCGAATGGTTACAAAAGGTCACTTCTTTTCAGATGCTTTGGTATTGGTTTGTTTCGTGGTACGTGTGGCGTGATTCGTCTCCCTTCTCTCTCCGGTTCTTCTGGGCCCATCATCACAGCAGGCCCGGCTCACCAGCAACCACATGACCTTTTAAGTTGGTTTCCTCTTGCCACATCAAGGACACACCCCAAAAAACTGCTCACCGATGCTGTCAGCCCTCATCTGCCTTGCCTGTATTCTATAGATATATTTTTTATGGAGAACGGAGCTGTGTGAACCCTGATGTCTAAGGCTTATGAACAGGGGTTGGCACAGAGGGATACAGTATGTGTTCACAGGCACTTGAAGAGGGGCCTGGGCTAAATGAAATTGACGGATGGAGTTGCACATGCTCATAAAGAAGATTGTAGTAAGGATTGAAAACAGCTCAGGATCTGCACTCCACTGTGAGCTGATATCCGGTATATACACACAAAAGTACTGTAGCTCTTTAAAATTAATATAGAAGTTTAGTGTAAGTGTGTAAGCTAAAGGAGAATGATTTTAGTTAAGCTTTTGGTGCTTTATGAGTCCATGACATTTTATGTTATGAATGTTATAGTGAAATCTTTGATACAGTTGAATTCAATTTTATGAGATAAAACCTTTATGACTATTTCTCGAGCAGCAAAACGATATTTTGAAGTAGTTTGGTGTCGAAACAACATCAACTTTTCTTAAAATAGCTTATTTGTTGTCCCACCAGTTTCAAACATCATACAGTGTAAGACCAAAATTATGACATTATTTTTATTATTGGGAATGTACATTAAAAGTTAACATTTTGATAATAGACAACAGATCTTCACTAACCTTTAATTGGACATCGAATGACAATATTTTGCCAGTTGATCAAGACAAAAAGAAGAATGTTGGTAATTAAACAACACTGTTCCCCTCTGACATAATGTTACTCTATAGACACAAAACCTCTTTTTTATTAATATTTTTGAAGAACCTCTCTTGCTCATATGATTGTCCTCAATTTTCCTGTTCTCTATTTTACATTCCTCCTGCCAAAAAATTTAATAATATAGAAATTCTAATAAGACTGTTCACCATGTGAAGAACAATATTTTTTAGTAAATAATAACCTTGTTCTTATTTCTTTGTTTTAGTTTGTTATTACCCAGCCATAAAATAAGCTAAGACATTCCCACCCATCTCTTTCAATGTTTTCACATGAAAATAATGCTAAAATGAAGTTTTGCATGATTAAAGTAATTTACCAAGGTAAAAAAGATACAACGAGAAAAAGTACACATTTATTGGCTTTTTGCCATTGTTCTACGAAACAGGGATATGGTATTACACGGCCCGCGCCAGCAACCGCAGAGTGACAAAATCCACGGGGTGCCGTTTGGGGAAAAAGAGAAAAGCGCAGGATGATGGTCAAAGACCCAGAGTGCATCTGGAGCTGATAAGCATTGCTAAGAACCACATGATTGTGGTACTTTAGGAGAGACAGCAGTGAATGTACTGTCTGTTACACAGGCATCTCCTCACTGACAAACGCCTCCAACTTTTTTCTTTTTCAGCCCACAAAAAGAGGGAAACAAAGGAGGGAGTATTCTCCTCACAGGCTGTTCCTATGGATTATCCCATATCATTCCCAGTGATATTGTATGTCCTGTGAACCCATTAAAGTGCAAAAAGTTGTTGTAAATCAATTTAAATATTATTTTCAGACCTCAAGGTGAGATTTAAATTAAAAGCTCCATTGTCATGGTGTAGCACAAAGTATTGGTAAAAGGCCTGCTTGTCGTTTTCTACTTGAAACCATTCAAACAGTTTTATTGGAACACATTGAATTATTCAATATTCCAATTGTGTGAGGCTACATGGGGCTCACCGTGTATTAACCTTGTTGTTTGTGTGCAGTAAAGCTAAGGAATCAGTTTCAGGATCTCTCCGTTGGAGATCGAAGAGGGAACTCATCTATCCCATGTTCACCATATGGTGTAAATATACAGCTTTTCATGCATAGAGTCTTGCACCCTTTGCCATGTTTGGATTATGCCTTTAAAGAGAGTTCAAACAGTTATCATATTTATTTGTGCCTCGTAATGCTATAAGAGGTCTCTGTGTTTATGTGGTTTCAGTAATGATGTAAGCGTACATTTGTATTTGTTTTACACACAGAGATCGAGATGACGTGTTATGTATCACTAAAGCGTTTACTATATTATTTCTGGGATGACCAATGTTGCATTTTCATCAGCAAAACTTTTAAATGATGTGCACATGTGGCAACTATTGACATCCGAAAAGGAAAGGAAATCAAAGTTCATCCTGTCAGAAATAATTGTATAATCTCTGCTATGACAAAAAAAACATTTTCTTTTACGATAAGGCTCTGCATCAATTGTGATCTCTTCTGAATAAAAAAATACCCCGCCCAACACACTGAAAACTTAATGGATTTAAAGTGATAATTGCCCAAATATTGAAAATTGTGACATCATTTACTCACACACTTCCCCTTTGACATGGCTTCCTGAACATACAAGTCTTCAGGTTTCCTTAGGCATCTATATACAGAACATAAGTTACAAAAATGTTGTGATGTTGCCATTTGCACGAATAGTGAACGCAGCTTTCATTTCACATGTAAATTAATGTTATACATTTAGCATAAAAAGCACTGAAATCACATGCACAGTTTAAAAAGCAAATTGCCTTTCCAAAGGACTAACATAATTATTTCTAACATACAATAGAGTCACCAGAGACCTCATATGACATAAAATGTATGTTTTTAAATAGTGCAAACATGTTGGTTAGGAAACTTTAGAGATATTTTTACAATCGTTAAATTTAATGTAACATAAACAACATGAAAATGTATCATAAAACTGTTTATTAATGACAATTAATATTTTATCTCATGGGTCTCCTTGCTCAAGTGAGCCGCCATATTGTAAATTTCTCCTAGCTCTTCGTTTTAAGTGAGGTCCCTGAAAAATGGCAGAGCCTACTGTTTTTCAACATTCACGTCATTGGCCTGATCCCAAAATCAACTTTTCCCTCTTTCATGATGACATAACTACTTTGCGTTCTTCTGCGTACCAAATGTTGTGTTGGGCTTCTGATCCGATTTGCAATAGGCTTTAGTACGTACAAGGATAGATAAACAGGCAGATAGACTCCGCTGAGGTCGCTGTAGGACACAGTGATGATACCATAGTCTGATAAAAGACAAGTCCCGCGGAGGGGCCGAGACGCTCTCGATTGGCTGTCGGCTAGATGTCTCTTCTGAGCTGAAGTTTCAGGTTACAATACTTCATTAAGTCTTTGATTAATGGCTTCATAGTGGAGTTATGACCCTCTTGTTGTGGTGACCCTAGCTCACGTTCATTAGCCCAGTAATGAAGCGCTGGGCTGGGGAGCGTGTCTCTGACACATGACTGGAGGAGAGCGAGAAAGAGAGAGTTGGTTCAGAGGTCGGGCTAGTGGCTCTGATTGAAATAGCCGAGCGTTTAAGCATTAATGTTCTCCGTTAGCCTTCAGAACTGACTGATCATTAATCACCCGACAGAGATCATTTTCCAGCCATCCTGGCAATCAGACTAATCAACCACAAGTGAAACTTTTCAACCTCTTGAAAGATACTAATCAATTTATTAGCTGAAACCTTGCCTTTTGATGTCCAATGAATGTATTATTACAGCTGGCTATGTCTGATCATGATAATACTGTAGTCTGCATTTTAGTGTAGATTTATGGTATAGATTTATTAGATGACGATAATAATTAAAACAAGACTTGTACATCTTAACAGACCTAAGATGGTTTGCTGATTTTGGCTGCTCTCATATGCTGGTCTCTTTTGATGGATTCAAACAGATTTTGGCCTGACTGTGGGACCCGTTTAAATCAGTCGAGATCTAGGTCAGCCTAAAACCATGCAAAACCACTGGGCCCATTAATCAAGTTGACAAGCATTTGTCTGAACTAAATATTTTACACCGTTGGCTATATTGACTTGCATCATAATCCTTAACATTTTTAAACAGCCTTAGGTTGGTTTGCTGGTCCTATGGGTTCGGATCGATTTCGACGCCCAATTTATGAGACAGATAAACCAACTGAGCTCTAACCTGTCCATGTTTTGGGCACTTTTTTTTCAAGACCTTTCTACTAGCTTTTTATCACAGCTGACTTCCAACGTAGCTTAAGTAAGAGACCAGTTTGTTTAAGTTCAGATATGTTAAGATCTAGCTGAAAACAGCAAAATCATCTTTGGCCAGTTAAAGAAGTTTTCACTTGTACTGTACTGTATTCTAATGATAGACCATGTTGGTTTGTTGGTCTATGGGCCATCAGTCTGCAAGACAATTAATTCGTGCTAAGTTTGAGCCTGGCCTGAGATCAAGACAGGTTTAAGCCAGTTAAGGTTTGTTTATGCCAGCTACTTTAAAAGCAGCAAACCATATAAGGCCTGGTTTTCATTTTTTTTTAGCATTTTAGATTGTTGTTTATCTATCGTAGAAATCACTTAACACACTATAAATGGTTTGCTGGTCTGTTTGGATGGATTCAAATGGGTTTTGGGGTTTCAGTTTGAGCAGTTGATAAATCAGTTAACGTTCATTCTGAAAGACCAGTTTAAACCAGAACCAATTTTAACCGCTTGAGATCCAATTTAGCCAGCGAGCAAGCCAATTGAAACTGATTCAGTTTTTTTCATTTTTACTCATGTCACAATGCTTAGATAACCGAAACAGGCTTGGTGGTTTTATGTTTGAACGCCTTTGTGTAAAGGTCTTGGCTGGTTTCATATGCCAGTGTGTCATATGCCAGTCATATGCCTTACAGGCCTTACATGCCAGTCGGGTTAGACCAGCTAGACCAATTTAAGTCAAACCTGAGACCAACCAAACTAGTTAACGAATCAGTTTAAAGCAGCTGGATGCAGCAAGCAAGACGTCTTAGTCTGGTTTAAACCATCGAAACACCAGTCTACTGTTAATACAAATTTTGTCATTCCTGTCAAATGTCTGTCAATCACACAATCACTAAAAAATCCTCAAAAAAAATCCAGTCTAACCATCAAACATGTTTGTCTTAATGCCTTTAAAGTTAAACCAGATCGGTCTGTGTGTCCTGAGTGTAAATAAACTCTACTCGCCTTTATTTTTACCCCTCCAGCTTGGTTTATTTTGAGTCCTTTTAAAAAACCACCTCACATGTAAGGCTGCTCCCGAACCCTCTTGCAAGCTGTATTTTTTTAGAGGGGGGACGAATGAAAGAAAGACAAGCATGTTTTCTTTTACTCTGGTTTGTTTTCCAGTCACTTTAAAATGAACTTGGGGTGCATGACTGGGCGGCCGCAGATGTATGTGGTAGAGAGACAGTCTCTCTGTCGTAGCCTTTGCTTAACATACGACTGGAGATCTCTGTGAAAACACGCCCCTACGCTTCTGTCCCGCTTCTGTCACGCCGTACTAAAAAAAGACAGTAAAACAAAATGTTGTTGCGTCTGAGTAATTGGTCTACTGAGTTAATTGCCGGAACACTTAGTTAGGACACAAGATTATTTAAAAAATAAAATTGTGAAAATATGTAAGAATGGGGTTCTTGTCATGTGGCGGTCACTGAAGAGGAACCCAAAATTTAATATAAGATGAGATAGAGGGTAAGTTCAGTGCCATGGCTGTCACAACAAAAGGTCACACTTAACGGTTTAATGCACTCCGTTTATGATGTGTAATATAAAACTGCTGCTCCTGCAATCCATAGCATAGTTTGGTACTGTGCCCAAAACTTTCCCTATCTCTTCAAATCTTTCCTCCTCTACACATTAAAGTCAAACCTCAAAAATAACAGTTCTGTCAGCATTTACCCTCTAGTTATTTCAAACCTGTATGACTTTCTTTCCTTTGCAGAACACAAAAGAAGATGGCACCTATTCAATTGCATTGTTTTTGTGTTCTTAGAATAGAAGTAAGTAAGTTGCTCTGCTGGTCTGTTACTGTCTATGCAGTATCTTCTTTGGTATCCTACAGGTTTGAAATGACAAGAGGGTGGGTATATGATGACCCAATTATAATTTGTTGATGAACCATCCTTTTAAAATATACACTCTTTAAATGTATATAAAATTGATGGTTAGTCGATGTCGAACCAAATAGTTATTTGTTTATTCATTTAATTTTATTATAACATTAATTGTTTTAAAATGTTAATATATAAATGACATCTTTTTAGTGATTATAACCCATTGCCAAGACCCTGATTTACATGCCTAAATTATGACATCTTTTTCAGCAAACACTGTACCATAATGAAAGTAAAATAGGTGTTGAAAAAGACATGGAGAAATTATGAAAAAAATAATGACTGGATAATTAATGATTATTTACGTGAGACTCAACAGTAGATGGGGATATTTGACAAGCCGATCACACTTTGGCCTTGTCTCAAATGCACATTAACCCTTGCAATATTTCTATAAATAATAATTGCAGGTGATCATAAGGAGCTCTTGCAACTTCTTGTCGCAAAATTTTTGTCTGTCTTTGGTGTTTTTATCCTAAATGTATTTTTCTCCTCAGTCTCCAGTGGTTTCGGTGGGTTTTGCAAGGTTTCATCCTAACTTATTGGTTGGTGGCACATACTCGGGGCAGATTGTTCTATGGGACAACCGAAGCCACAGAAGGACACCAGTTCAGAGGACCCCTCTGTCTGCTGCAGCTCATACAGTAAGACCCCAATACTGCACTGAATATATAATTATCCTTGTAAAATTACACAATGCACTTTATAGACTTTTAGCCTAAATTTAGTTTTTCCATTTTAGTTTTTTCATGAAAATTTTTCCTCTCTTAATAAAGATTTAATGTATGTAAAGGGAATGAAAAATGAAAATTCTGTAATTAATTACTTTGTTGTTGTTACAAATCGGCGTACATTTCCTTTGGCTGCACTAAAGAAAGATTTTACAAGGTATAATTGTAACTACCAAGGTAGGAGAGATAAAAAATTATAGTCAAAAGTTCATGTCCTACATTCTCCAAATTATCTTTGTTTTGTCATTAGAACAAAACAATACAAATGTTTGTTCTGCTATGGTAGTAAATTGTAATCAAAAACTGTTTAGTTACAGGCATTCTTCCAAACATATTTCATACTGTTAATCAGAAGAAATAAATGTGTACAGGTTTGTTAATATTACAGAGTAAATAATCTAAGTAGTTTGAAATCCCCAATAAATGTACAATGTTATACATACAAGCAATCATTGCTCATGTTATGACCTTAATTTCACTTCACAGCAGACTTTGTCTGTCAGCACAGTCCGGCTCAATGAGCCCTATCTTACCCCTTGTCATGCAATAAAGACAGTACAGCCTGGCTGCTGAGGAAAGGGTTGTCCATAGACCCTCATTGTGCTTGGTCACCACACACACGGCCCCTGAATGCCATACATGCTGAGGGTTTAAACTCCTGTGCCCTCAATAATGAAAGCCTATGTCCCGACGGCTGTCTCACCACTCCGCCGACCCCTTTCAAAGAGCCCTTTGTTGAGCGAAAAACAAAATCAAATTGAAGGCAATAATAATATAATGGATTTACCCAATCGACTGTAGACGGGCAGATGCTCAGGCAAGGTTAGTTCACCGGCTGGTTATTGTGTCTGTGTAGACCTTTGCTTCGTTGTGTTTGTAAAAGGAAAGATCACCCAAAAATAAAAAATCTGTCAGCATTAACTCACCCTGTAGTTGTTCAAATCTTTCTTTGTTACATAGAAGATATTTGGGGGAATGCTTGTAACATAACGGTTCTTGGACACGATTGACTACCATAGTAGAACAAATTACTTTTATTTTATTGTTCTATTGAACACAAAAGGATATATTTTGGAGAATGTAGGACAGCAAACAGTTCTGGGGGAAATTTTGACTACAGTTTTCCCAATATGGTAGTCAGTGAACTACCATGACTACCAAAAACTGTTTGGTTCAACCAAATATCTTTCTGTGTTCAACCAAATAAAGACATGTAAACATGTTTCAAACAACTAGAGACCCTTTAAGAGCTGTGATACCTGATATGTTGCTCAGTTCTGTCTTTCATATAAACTGCCATTTTTGTTTAAAATGTTCAAGTGCAATTTTTTGTTCCAGCATCCTGTGTACTGTGTGAATGTGGTCGGCACCCAAAACGCCAACAACCTGATCACTGTGTCCACAGACGGCAGGATGTGCTCATGGAGTTTGGATATGTTGTCACAGCCTCAGGTCAGTGCTTACACAACATCAATCACACCTCTTTTAAGGTCAGCTTGCTCCCATTGTCTTCTATCCAACGTGTCTATTTTAGGAGAGCATGGAGCTTGTATATAATAAGTCAAAGCCGGTGGCTGTAACTGGGATGGCATTCCCTACTGGAGACGTCAATAATTATATAGTTGGCAGTGAGGAGGGAATCGTGTATACGGCATCAAGACATGGCAGGTGAATGGCACATGCACAGACACAGACCGTCCATGTTAACCCTTGAAATGCACTTCTTTTGTCTTGAATTTCTTTTTTGTGTTGCACCACAGTAAAGCCGGTATCTGTGAGATGTTCGAGGGCCATCAGGGGCCGGTGACAGGCATCAGCTGTCACAGCGCCTTGGGACCTGTCGACTTCTCCCACCTGTTTGTCACCTCGTCTTTTGACTGGACTGTGAAATTGTGGAGCACAAAGGTAAGACGGAGTCTGTGTGCATTAGGCCGGAAAGATGTATTGGCATTACCAAAATGTCAGAAATATCTGCATATTGCAGTTTTTAGTGAAAAATCTTATTTTTTAAATTATTCTTAAAATACATGCACAGTTTTTAATTTCCTTCTGTGGTAGAAAATGCAATTCAGAAGTCATGGGCTGAAGAGAGTTGGACTTGTAAGCAGAAAGTTGCAGGATCGAATCTCAGTGCCAGCGGCAATGATTGAAGTGTCCTTGAGCAAGATACCTTGCCCCCATTTGCTCTGCAGTTATAATTGGCCACTGCATAAGACTTTTAAGTCGCTTTGGATAATGTTAATGCAAATTTTTCCTGTCTGAAATGATTTAAATGTACCTCTACACTGTAGCTTAAATAATGATATGCAGTTCTATGAATATGCAAATTAGCCCCACCTCCCTGCTATGACACTTGGCAGATCCAGATGCTGATAAAACTGAAAGTGAAACTGAGAGCTGACTTAGCAGTATGTTGTTTCAGCCCAAATCTATGTCTTTCTTGAGTGTCAATTGTGTGAACTGCTGATCCACAGGGTGAAATGACTTGATTTGATTGGTTCCATGTTTATGATGTCATTAACTTGGGCACTTAAATCTTATTTGTTTAAATTGTCGTTGGTAAACTGCATTTAATGTAGAAAATATCAGCAATGGTTTAAAGTGAGAAATTTCATTGGCGCTTGTGGCACTGGATGGTGCCCGGTTGGACCTGAGTTTCTATTCCTGTCACAGGCATTCACTCCTGTCTCTATAATTATAAGTTTGCAGAAACAGAATGTCTTTAAAATTATTGTATTATTATTTCAACTTTCAGCATTATCATGACACATATGGATTTCCTATACGTTATTTAGCAGGTTATCACTTTGATAATATCTTTCCTGTACATTTTACAATACATAAGTGGCATTTAATTACACATCTTCAATGAATAATAAGTGAGACATCATACAACCCCCCTTATCCCTATTAGGACAACTTTGTGAGAATTTTTAATCAAATTAAAGCACGACTTACAGTCTGTTTCAATAGGAAGCATACAGTCTCTGAACACTGAACATCTCTCTCTGCTAATACATTGAATAAAATAATCATTTTCATCATCAACTTCAGTTATCATTAAAATCATTCAATTCATTCAAGAGTCGGAAGTTTTTCAGCTCTTCTGCTCATTCAGTCATCATGTATTTAAACCTCACGGGGGCTTGGTAGCTATGTAAATGTCATTCATTCAACCAATGTTTATGGCTATTACAGCTCTAAAGCTTTGCTTTGTTAATGAGTAGTCAGTATGAGGATAGTATTTATATAGACTAGTATGTTTGTCTTGAATGACTGATGGTGGAGCCGTTGCGGATCCGAAGTTTCAAGACCACCGGACCGTGGCTTTATGCCTTATTGCTTAATCTGCAAGTTCAGAGATGAATGATTGAATCTCTTGATTGGGGTTCAAACCACATGGGCCGATGAGGCGGGAGGCGTATGGAGATGGCTGTGCTTACATTTTGTAGTGTGTGTGTGGAGATACTTGCTCATATCACATTACCCACAGTAAGCGAAGTACGCATGCCAAATATGAATAAAAGATGAACACACTGTAGAAAGAATGTTTGGGGAGGAGAGAAGGACAGTTCACCCGAAGATGAAAATTTTGATGATATACTAAACAACTCATCCTCACTTCGTTCCAGTGTATTTTTTCTGAAGGTGAAATTTGATGCACCTGTGATGGAAATTTTTCCACTGATTCAGTGACTGTCAAGCTACCTTAAAAAATCTATTACGTTTATATTTAGCTTCAAGATATGTCTATATCTCTTTCAAACCGATGTGGTATTATACAATATATTTGTATTGATATGTGTTCTGTTCAACCTAAAATGGTTTTGTGTTTTCTGACATGTTTTGAGTTTTTCTGATCTGTTTTGAGTTTATCAGCTATTTGTGCACATTTTTGAATGTCCATTTTATTCTATATTTTCTTTATTTGAGAACAATTTAAGTGGTCAGCAGCTTTTTGTTCTTAAGCCTTTTTAATAGAGGTGCTTTCTCTTGAAAGTAAACATTTATTCTACTTTGTAGAAAATATCCATTTACATATATCGTCTTAAATCCTAAAAATATATATTTTGGTTTTTGTTGCCCAGCCGTACGTTTATTTGTTATCATCTGGAAGTGAAAGCGTAAAAATGTTGAATTCTGTCATTATTTTAATTTCCAAACTTAATGAATTTCCTTTCTCTGCACAACACTTAAAACAATCTTTTGATGAATGTTGATGACGAGCTCCCATTCACTTGCATTGGTTTTGTGTCCACACAATATAAGTAAATGGGTGGCACTGAAGGACAGTTGCCAACATTCTTCAAAATATCTTCTTCTGTTTTTTTTCGTAAGACATTAGCCATACACTCAAAATATCTTAAATATAATGGATGGCTTCATGTGGAATATGGTTACTGTATGGAAAACAGCAGCATGAAATCTTTTATTGTTCCTTGGAAAAAATAACAGCATGTGGGTTTGGAACAACATAAAGGTTAGGAAATGACAGTCAGTTCCTTTAGAAAATGTGAAATGCGTGAAATCCTATTTCACAAAGGAGGTAACAAGGAGTTAACAGACAGAAATGAGAAAAATAAACAACAGAGGATGGTGGACACGGGTCATTTAAAAGGGAAGTTGCACTTCTACCACCCCAGGCCCTGGGATGGTTAAAAAAGTTGGATCGTATAAATGAAGACCCCAGTTCACAGTATACATATCGTGTTCTAAATTTCAGTGTTATCTGTGCACAGGCGTATATAAACCACAGCATACCGTCCTGTCACAATAAGTTGGTCTCTTTGCATTTTCTTCACAAATTCTATGTTCTGAGCATTCTGACAGATATTAAAACATTCTTGGGATGTTATGGATGTGCCTGTGTTATTTTTTGGGGACGGGGGAATTCCTGACCCTTTGAGGAGAGCCGCAGGAATGCTGGCCTGTCTCCGTCTCTCGCGTGCGGTTCTCGGCACACCTTAGCTCGGAGCAAAGCACCCTGGGAGCCTAGGCACGTTATCGGTTGCATGCGATGTAAGTTTCAAATGACACAGGTCTGCTATTTATAGTACCATAGGTGTTTTCTTATGTTTGTTAAAATATGTATTATGTACTTTTTTAATATTTCATAAACTACAAACATGAATCTGGATTGATGTACTTTCACTGATCAAAATACCTACCATGGTAACTTAATCAAGTCCTGCAGTAAAGTCACTTGTGTTTCTATATAGCGATTTTCTCCTAGACTGTGATGGGTATGAGATACCCGAGTGGTACAGGGACTAGCACATAAAGATACATTATCTACAGGAGAATACATACATACAAATGCTAAATCCACTGGCAGATCTCTCCATAGACGTCAGAGGGGTTATCGAATGAATGAGTGGTTCACCGCTCTGCAGGATGAGGAACATGCATATCATGCACCGTTAGAGAGAAGAAAATATTCTGCAAACCGATCTGTAGTCCTCAGGGAGAGCCGAACCGGCACTGGCGCCTTCGGGATTTGGATCTTGTGGGTTAGATGTACTGATGAGATTAGTTCTTGATGTAATTAGGCCTGTCTTGGTTGTTCATCACATTAAAGAATAGCAATACATGATGCAGTGTGCAATGTTAAACACTGTTCATGTCCTACAAATGGATTTTTGGTGGAGAGGCATTCTGCACATAAGGTTGAGATTGAATGACTCTCTCTTTTTCAGCAAACAAATCCTGTATATGATATTTTGTCTTAACTATATAACCACTTCAGATTATATACATGTATAGGTTAATTTATGTATTCAAGTATTAAGTAAATTAATGGCTTATCAAGTTTATATTTAATATTTTTATCGGAATCAAGGTGTGTCTAATATCTCCCCAATATTCAATCAGTCAGCACTGTTTAAAGTATGGATTAAGATTTTTATAACTTCAAATAAGATAAAATGTCAGATAAATTTATTATTATTTTTAACATTTTATATATTTTTCTAATTTGACTGGATTATTTTATAATTTTTTCTATCTTAAGTGTTTCTGCTATGTAGTACAGTTTATATTATTTATTTAACACATATATATTATTACTGACACCCACATACAATTTTTCCTCTTATAAGTGCTGTTCAGAAGTATTTTTCACATTTAACTTACTATCTTTAGCAATCCAAAACTACACTTACTTTACAAATATTAGTTACATTTATATTAGATTGACTTGTGTTTATTTAACATAATAACATTTTATCTAAATAATAATAAAACATAATAAAAAATGTAATAAAAAGCAAGCATATGGCATGGTGTCTTACTGGTGTGGTCAAGTGTCTCAATGCACATTCCTGTTCTGTCTCTCTCTCTCTCTCTCTCTCTCTCCCTCTCTCTGTGTCTCATTAGTGTGCTGTGGTCTGCATAGGCTCCCGCCCATCTGTCTGCCTTGTACCTGTTCGGAATGCATCCAGCAATTCTCAGGAACTTTGTCTCTCTACCCTACCCTACCCATCGCTCTATCTCTCTGTTTCTCATTCCTTTATTCTTTCTCTACGCTATGCCACAGACAGCTGTTACACTAAGGTTACAGTACACCTTCGAGAGACTTTCATCTAGTGTTTTTTTATGACACTGCTTGAATGTGCAAAGGTTCTAATTAGGCTGATCCCAGACAGGCCTTAGGGCTGCAGCAGCGCCACTCAGTCTACCGCCTATGCCACTCTCTCATTCTCTCTCTCTCTCTCTCCCTCTCTCATTCCTTTACTCTCTCGCCCTCCGCCCGTCCTTTTTTAATCGCACTACCTTCTTATTAACTTCCCTGTTTATTCGCATTTTTATATACACCTTGGTTGTTGTTTTTTGTGTGTCCCACAGCAAAACAAACCACTTTACTCTTTTGAGGACAATTCCGACTATGTCTATGACGTGATGTGGTCGCCTGTGCACCCCTCACTCTTCGCCGCGGTGGACGGCATGGGACGCCTGGATCTGTGGAACTTGAACAACGACACAGAGGTGAGGAACCGCTCTCAGACTTGTTTCCCGGATCATGCCAAGCCAGAGATGCATCAAAACAACAACAACATCTTTATTGTGTGGGCGTCTCCCCGCAGGCCACCCCTAAATCAGCTTTTTTGACAGTTCCTCACCAATGTCTCACACAATGCTCACACACACAGTTTGTGAGGCTCCAGGGTAATTACTCCGATGTGTGCAGAATTTTCTCTCACCATCATTCCAGAGTCTGTATTACCCATTGGCCGTGGCCTTTGTGAAGTGTTTCGACTGGTCATCTGAGGCCAATAGCATAAGAATACATGGGTGATGGTCTGTAAGACTAGATATGCAGTAGAAGGAATAGTTTACCCCAAAAATTATTATTTGCTCACCTTCAGGCTTCACAAGTTGTAAATGACATTATGACTGTACATTATAACAGAAAAATAGACATTGCTGTGATGATGTTTTATCTTTGACATTTGACTTAGTACTAAATGATAATTCACACATTAATTCTGCCTGTAAAGGTGGACGTGTCACACAGTTGCCCACACCTGAGGCCGTGAGTTTCACAGAGAGTTGCTGGGGGTTATGTCTCTCTTATGTGAAATGAGATCTACGCTTAATGACACTGCCTGTCCACTGAAGGATACACACCCATTTAAACAACATACTGATCTGAGATCTGAAAACATACCCAACAAACAACTAAACCCACGAACCAAACATTCTATTCATGCAGTCAAACACAGTGTAAATTTTAAATATATACTACATCAAATCAAAGGTTATATTAATATTTATGTGTTTACCTGCAATAGGGTTTATACTGTCCTTTAAAAAAAATTGCAAGAATGAAATAATAGCTTTCTTCTTGCTACATTTAGCCTGATACAAAACCTTAAAACGTTGACAATGAACGTTAGTTTATATTCAGAGTCAGGTTAAGTGGACTTTATTTGCATTAAGTGTGAGTATGCATACATACTGTATAAATAGGAGGGTTGGCATATTCTGAACCAAGGATATTCTGCAAATTCCCTTAGGTCAGCTTAAAACTAAATATGGAAGCACCACGTCTTTTAATACCTAAAGAACTAGTGAAAGTTTAACTTTTTCTTTTATATGTGTTAAGAAAAGACACAGTCAATGTGTCAGATTCTAGTCATCATTTACTCACAATGTAATTTCAAACCTAAATGACTTTATTTGGCAGAACACGAAAGAAGCTATTTTAAAGAATGTTTGTAATCAAACAACAATGGCCCCCATTAACTACCATTGTGTAGACACAACAAGTGTTAATTTGAAGAGACAGTTCATCAAAAAAAGAAAATACTGTCATTATTTATATCATGTCATTTCAAATCTGTACGACTTTGTACTGCAGAGCACGAAATAAGATATTTTGAAGAATGTTGCTAACTCAACACCACTCCCAGTAACTTGTATTAAATTTACACAAAACCACAAAAACATCTCTCAGAATATAATCTGTTGTTTTCCATGTAAGAATGATTCATATACAGGTTTTACACAACATAATGGTGGATGAATAATGTTCTGTCCCTATCAGAACAATGCAAGTTATGCAGAACATCAGGAGACACTCATCCCACACCGACACGCATACCGACACATGCACACACATGCGCAAACGTGCAAAGATTTGCAGGCAGAACACAGCCAACAGTTCTCCATTGTCAACTTATAAAGAAATTCACCCATAACGGCATTAACAGACCGTGGCTTTGCCTGGTTCCAATTTACACGAAAAGAAGCTTGCAGCCAATTTAACCTTGCAGTTGACTCTTGGAGGAAGCTGCACACTAATAGCTCTCAGGCTGTGGTTAGCCTGTTCTGAAGCGAGGAAGCTTTTGTATTAGCCAGCGTACAGCTTCCATCTCTGCTGACAACATATGTCAGGCCGGTCTCAGCTGTCATAAGTAATAGGCAGAAATCACCCTCAAGCACACGCACAAGGGCACACGCGCACAACAGCCTGTGTGCTGCTTTAATGTGTGTAGTGCAAGTTTGCATAGTGATTTATGAAATCATTAAAAGGCCTCATGGTTATTTCCAGTGGACCTGTGGATTTAGAGCTCAGCAAGAGGAAGTGTGATATGCTTCCTGTTCTTGAGTTTGGATTTGACTTTTAGATTCAAGCGCTTCTGTATGTGTTTGCATGATATATCACATATTGTAAAGAATAATTAAAATAATTATACATACCCTGTTTATATATGATATAATAACTACCAGAAGTGTTTTTGAGGTTTTCTTTTAGATTCACAGCATTGGATTATTGTGAGATTACATAAAAAACATAATTGTCTGTTTTCTTTTTTCGTCAGATTAAATCAAGAGCACATAGATACTTGATAATGTCTCTTGTAAAAATAATCTTTTTTTCTGGCTTCAGATTTGCCAAGAGATATTAATATACAATCAAACATTTTTCAATGCATTCTTCCAAAACAAAGTAATCTGAGCTATGCGATTCACATTCATTTTTATAGCCATTTACTTTTACAGCCTGCCTGCCATTATTTGTCATGTGGAATATTAAGAGAAACATCTAAAACTTGATTGAATACTATTTTTGTTAAAGAGAAGTTTAAGAGGTAACAAACCAAAAACACTAAATTCCATATTCGTTTACCCCCATGTAGCATTAAACCTGTGTATAACTCTTAATTCTATTAAACGAGAAGATTTTTTGAGAAATGTCCCAGTGGTCCTGTGTCAAAATAAGGGAATTAATGGGGGTCAATGGTTTGGCTACAAAAATTCTCCAAAATGACTTTTTTGTTTTGCAAAATAGAAAGTCACAAAGGTTTGGAATAAAATGATAGTGATGAAAATTTATTTGATTTATTTTTGGGGGAGCGATTCTTTTAAAGGGATAATTCACCTAAATATGATAAGTTTGTCATCATTTGTTCCCCCTCTGACATTTCAAATCTGTATAACTTTCTTCCTTCTGCAGGAGGCAGTAAATTATATTTTGAAGAATGGTACCCTTACACTTGCATTGGTTTGGGGGACCAATGTCGGTTACTTTCTTCAAAACATCTAAATTATTTTGTGTTCTGTGAGAAAGAAAGTCATACAGGTTTGAAAGAGGATGTGTAAATGATAAAATGATTTAGAGTTTGTGTGAACTATCCCTTTAAATATCTTTGTGTGTTTAAATGTTTGTGCAGGTACCCACTGCTAGTGTGACTATAGAGGGCGCTCCTGCGCTCAACCGCGTCAGATGGGCCTCCGGGGGAAAGGAGGTCGCCGTGGGTGATTCAGAGGGACGTGTTTGGATATATGACGTCGGAGAGGTATGAACCTTTCACTTTTGATGTATCAGAAATTAATTATTGTAATGACTGTTATTATTCGCTTAAGTTTATTTTGAAACACACAAACAAATCACAAACAGGATACAGGTCACATGAAAGAACAGTAGATTGGATCTTGACGTACTGTAGAGGATTGGCGTCTTCTTGGCCTCTCTGCGCGGCGAGTTTGTTTTTATTCTTTTATTTTAAATCTTTATTTTAAGACGGCTTCCACATGACTTAACCACCGCCACAGAGCGGCAAACCACCAGGACTCCCCTGTTCACCCTGTTCTTTTCTGTCTCCGGGTTTCGCCGCGTGTGTGGGGCAGAGCTAATCTTAGCACGGTGTGTTGTGGTAATTGGAGAGTAGGGCGGTCGAGCATGTGGGCTCCTCGGGCTGATGATAATGGTGGGTCATCAATAAAATAAAGTGAAGGAAAGTTGAAGGGTGTTTTTTGTTTGGAGTTTATTTACAAAAGGCCTCCCGTAAACTTTGACAAAAAACCATAACATGGCCGCTGTCGGCCTACCGCTCCTGAATCCTGCCGAGATTCCTCTGCGTTATATTTAGAAGAGTTTGTTAAATATTTGCTTTGGATCACCGCAGAATGTTTTTACTCAGTCATATCGCGCTTGGTTCAAATGTCCTTTTGGGTGGTTTACGGTAGAAGTATGTTTTGTTGTTAAACCACAGGTCACCCCATAACAAAGCAAGATTTTGAATACTTCACAGAGGATATAAAGGCCAGCATAGGACGAGTGCCGTGTAAAAACTTTAAAGGGGCAGGTGCTTGAAAATGTTCTGATCACATTCTTGTATATGTGTATTCAGTCCATTCATAAATAGGAAACTTTTGCAAAAAGTTGTCACCCTTGGACTGCCATAATGTTTTAGACTCCTTAATTCAAATACAATAAAAACTGTTTATAAAGTAATGAGAAATACTAAGAAGCCTTTGCGATAGAATATTTATGCTTGGTCAAAGAATAAGCACTTGTAAAGTTGTTAATAAAGATCATTGATGATTTAAACTATTAAACTAAGTTGCTGGGTCAGGTTATTTTTGTTGCTTTTGTAAACTCTCTTCAACACATTGTATTTACTCCCATCATCATGATGATTAATTCAAATAAAGTTACCATTTTGGCTTTTCTATTAACTAATAGGTATGTTTAAGTAAATTAATTATTTATATAGTTTTAATACGCCAACGTCTAAAAATATTTCTCAAATTTAATTTTTTTTTTAATCTAAATGAATTTATTTATAACATGTATATATATACATGTTTTGCTTTTAAGCAAAACAACTATCATATTTGCATATGAGTTTTTATGTGTCTTGGCATGCTGTGACTTTTTTACATGTCAGAAATTGACATGTCAGTCTATATCACTCTTGAGTTTCAACAGACACTGAGCTTAAATGGCCACAAATAACACATCTACAAATGCTGCTTAAATAAATCTTTGAAATCAAGAATTTGATTTAAGAAAAAAATCAATTTTATGTGTATTTCTTTAGGGACTCAAGTTAAAAACTGCTAATTATTTATAATAGTATGTTGTGTCTTTTAATATTATTAACATAAAAAGCCACCCCAACAATTTAATGTATGCTATATCCACATGTTTACCTAAATATGGTTATTCTAAACCTCAAATCTGCATATTTTCGGGATCTTTATTTCTTGCCATAAATCTTTATTTTTTGTCATTCTTTATGTTTGTAACTGGGCAAATAATAATTAAAAAATACTAAAAGTACAGTGTTTTTTCTATAATATTAACTGTAAGTATAGACATCTGAAATTATTGAAGAACAGCAAGTTTGGAGCTCATCACTTAATTAAATTGAAGGAATGTGTAACTTCATACAGGTAAAACTTCATGTACTGTCAATGGATACTGAGATGATCTTTTAGTTCTTTTTCTAGCGTAATGCATTTACAATTCTAGTGTATTTAGAGTATATACTTTTTTCTGATCACCCATTGCAGTTACAAGGTCATTTATTGATGCACGCCCCTTAAGACCCCCCGCTGAACTATATAAGAGTTTGATTTGGTCTTTGGTTTGGAAGTGGCTGTCATCTCCACCCACCTCTCTATTCCTGTTTAATTATACCCTGTAGATCTCTCTCTCCCCTTTCTCTCTCTCTATCCCTCCGCCTGGGCGGCAGGCAGCCGTCTTTTCTCATCTAAATCTGACTCTGACAGTAGAAAGCGATCCCACACCGTCACCCAGCCGCTCCGAGTCCCCATCTTCCCCTTCCTGAGAGCTGACACGATAAATATTCAGCACTCAAAGGCCAAACAAGCAGCTTTATTGTTCTGTCTCTAAATCACAATGTGTGGTGATCTCTTTCCTCTCCCATACTGTGACAGCGCATGTAATGCTTAGCTTTGCTCTTGATGTGGCGTTTTTCGAGGGATGGGGGGCTGGTTGTGTTTTTGACGCCGGTTCTCTAAAACACTCATCTGTTGCCTGCAGATGGCCGTGCCCCATAGCGAGGACTGGGCACGTTTCGCTCATACACTGGTGGAGATCCGTGCCAACCATGGAGATGGGGAGGAAGATGTGGCAGGGGAGCTGTCTACGTGAAGCGCTGATATAAACACAGAACGACCATTATCGATATATCAAAACTAAATAGCCAGCATGTCCAATAGTACTGTGCTGCTTGTTCATGTCTCACTGTTTTGTTACTTTGGCGTTCAGTTTCTGTGAGCTTCATACAGTTTTGTGCAAGAGGTCATTGTATGTTCCGTCTCATTACTGTGAAAATGTGTTAAAGAAGAAATGCTGCTATAGGGACATCTTTGATGTTTGTTTATGGGGATTTGTGCGATACTTGAACTTTATGTGTGGGTGTTTTTACTAAACCCTCTGCATGAAATTAAATTGTGTCATAGCCAGTGGATACATAATCCTATATACAGTATTTAAATGTCAGTATACCAACAGCGGCTGTATTAGTGATGCAACCGAGAATTGAACCATAATTCACTAAAACTGCTTTTTAAAGACCAAATGTGTTATGTTACAGAAATATATTGTGTTATTTAATGTGAGAAATGTGTGCGTAAATGATTGAGAAATAAAAAACGTTCCCAGCAGCATTTCCATCAATGTAATTATTTCTGCTATAAAGTTAGACAAAATGCTTTACATTTTTACATTTAAATTGTAACTTTAGAGATCAAATGAATGCATAGAATAGAGAAATAAAGAAACACTCAATATTATTTACATGCAAAACCAGTGAGGCCTATGAAAAACTGTGATGCATTCAATTTACTTCAATCTTTTGATTTTTAATTAGCTAATTTGCATCTCAATGTTAAATTAACATTAAAGCTATAGGCCATCCCAAAATAGTAATTCTGCAATCATTTATTAACTTTTAACGGGGTTTCAAATTTCTTTATTTATCAAACCTAATAGAATATATTTTAAAGAATTTATGAACCAAGGAAACGTGCCGAAACGTTAAATGCAAGTTGAAAATTAGTAAATGATGACTGCATTTTCATTAAACTATCCCTTTAACATAAACAAACAAAATACATGTATAATATATATCAAAAAAATTTAAATAAATCTACAAAAAAATTCTAATAATGCTTTTAATTAATTAATTAAATAAATAAAACTAATTTATAAAACTAATTTTTAACTTTAAATTTATCTTAACAAAAAATCGTAAATTGAATCGAACAACAAATGATTAATTGGATGAAGTAATGCATAAAAAAAAAATATTGTGGAGACAAGATTCATGTGTATATTTTTATTCCAGTAGCACATATTATCGCCAGTCCCAGGACGAAGCATCAGCATTGAGTGTGGTTTTACATGGGGTGGCAGTCACTTGAAATCATGGTAAATGAAAGTCAAATTTACTCTAGATGCCAGCAAACGTGGCCCCGGCCAACCTGAAGCCACCAATGTGGTCAGGATTGGGCGCCGGGAGGCTGATCCGAGTCTCTGGAGTGGGCTCAGAGCCAACCTGTTTCTGTGGTGAGGAGAGAGGGAGATGTATGAGGAAGGTGGTGGAGGAAAGCATTCACGTTCTCCTGCGTCCAGCACGAAAGAATAAACAGCTGAGCAGCAAAAATAAGATTTTTTGTCCCTGAAAGTTACGGAACATGAAAAAAATGAACAGACCAGAACAACCTTTTTTAAACATTTCCACTGCGGACACAGATCCTATTTTGGGATGTCGTCTTACAGTTTTTCCCTGAATCTTGGAATGAAATCATAGCTTTGTGTACTTCGTATCAATGCGGAACATCAAAACATCGCTGGCAAACTTTTCATATATATTTATTTATTATGAACGACACTGAACTTAATCAAGGGAATTAAAATTTGAACAAGTTTCAAAAGCAAATCTAAATATTGACTTGTACATAGGATGTTAGTTCAACCGACTGTGGTTTTTATGTTCCAGGGTAGCATGATATTCCATGGGAAAAGAAAGTAATTTTGTCCCAGACTGGAAAAGACTCCATTTAGAGTAATTCTTTCTGCCTCAAATCACTTAGACACATGGAGACATGTGGCTGCAGAAGACTATTTCTCCAGGCTTTAGGGAATCAGCTGATGCTTCTGAATCAAACAGTGAGACGCTTGCTCATTTTCAAGAAGAGATAAGGATGCCATAGAAACCAGCTTTTGTTCCAAACGTTAATATTTTTTTTGGGTCTTCACTGTCTTGTCACTTTACAAGAAATGCCTTCCAAAGTTAAATAATAGATGTGCGTGAGAAAATATTTTTTTAGCCCCCAAACAAACCAAAGTGAGTATACTGGAATGTTACATGGATAGAAATTCTGTCATAATTTACATACCCACTTGAAATTTACAACCTTGTCATTTGAAATGACAAGAGGTTGAATCAATAATGATGGAATTAATTTTTTCTGGGTAAATTTTATTCAACCTTATATCATTTCTAACCTTTATGACATTCTTTGATTTAACACCACAAATAAAAAGTGCATTGCAAAAATATCTACCAAAATCTTTCATGCAGCTAAGTTCTAAGTTTAAGTGTTACTCATTAAGATGCATCTCAGCAGGTTTAATGTCAATGATGTTTTCATCATTGATGTCACACCTGCCGTGACACATCTTAACACGCTACTTTAAACCCAATGACATTTAAGATCGAAGGCAAAGTGGAACATTTTCAACAAATAAACTTTGATTTTGGTATATATCAGCTATTGAATTTTTTGTTGTTTGGAATGTCCTGAATTTAGGTAAATACAATAACATTTACATTTATTAATTTGGCAGATACTTTTGTCCATAGCAATTATGCAGTACACAACTATTACTGCAGAGCAAATGGGGGTAAGGATTTGAAACTGCAATCTTCTGCTTACAAGTCCAACTCTCTAACCACCAGACCACTTTTGATATTGACAGAATTTTCATAAAAATTGTTGATTAATGTTACTTTCAGGTATACATGCATATCTTTTCCAGAATGCACAAGGTCCCTCTTTCCAAAGATTCTTCCAGACACAGTCAACGGGTCTATTGTACGTGGTCTGGCCTGCATGGGTAGCCACTTGTAACCAGGTCTTGATAACATCAGCAGAGGTCACCAGGGATGCTGCGGGCACGTCTAAAAGAAGATGCATCCCATTTAACAGTTTAAAGTAGACATAGACCATTAAACACTGAAGAGAAATTCAGGCATCATTTATGTTCATACAAAACAAAAACAGAGAATTTTACCGAATAAAATTAGTCAGCATATCTAAACTCTGTGACTTTATCTAAGAAGAGTCTGTAAATAAAAGTCAATTTGTCTCAAACGTCTTAAGGCTATATAAATATCGCAGATGCCTATCCTGCATGTACAATGGCAAGCACAAAGCGCAATTTATCCAACTTTATGCATCTTTTTAATATTTAAATCAACTTGAAAGGTCCAGACAATACTTAATAATGAGGCTGGAATAAATTAGGTCTCATGCTGTCCCGCACAAAGGCCGCCACAGCACCTATTCAGCTCTTAACACTCTAAATCAGCAACAGCATTTAGTGTAAGCAGCTACAATACCAGCATGCAGACTCCACCACATTATATTTTAATCATTTAAAAACTTGAAAATTAAAGTATTTTACAGAAACTCAGCAAAAATACAGAAATGCATTTCCTGCGAATAGATACAAGAATTACTCTACCTGAAAAAGAACTGACTGTTTAAGCAGAATTGAAAGTTCTGTCATTGATTACTTACCACCTTGTTATTTTAAACTTTTATACTTCTCTTTTATCAGCAAAACACCAAAGAAGATATTTGGAAGAATCGTTGGTGACCAAACAGCCACAACACCAATTCACTTCTACACTGTCAGAATAAACGTACCTTTAGGAACAGTTATGTAAACAGGCATGAACATGTTACTTTGTAATACTGATATGCCTCCTTCGAATACTAATACAGTTTCAAGAATAAGTATATGATTCCTTTGAGATTACTTAGATTTCTGCATAAATTGTAGAGAAATATGTTCTGAACCCTCATCCAAGTCCCAACAATAGACACACAGTCTTCTTAAAGCAATTCCATACTAATATCATATGTTGTCATGTTTATTGAACACAACATGTAAGCATTCCCAGTGCATGTTGGGAAAAGTTGTGAAACTCTAGGCAAATAACTTCTCCTGGAGCCAGAAGTCAGCCAACCTGGATTCCAATCAATGTGATGACATTGGATGTGTTAATAAAAGCTGCCCTCCCCTTTAAAACACACACAATGATTTTGAGTTTGCTGTTCTTTGATGTGAACCAGGCCCCACAAAAAGAGATCTCAGAAGACGTACGTTCAAGAATTGTTGACTTGCACGAAGCTAGAAAGGGGAACTAAAGTATCTATAAATGCCTAGATGTTCATATTTTCACTGTAAGATAGACTGACTACAAATGAAGAAAGTTCAGCATTCTTGCTACTCTCCCTAAGCATGGTTGTCCTTCAAAAATGACTGCAATAGCACAATACAGAATCATCAGTAAATAAAGTTCATGGGAGGACACCAAGAAGGAAGCTACTGCTTTCTAAAAAAATTTTGCAGTAAGTTCGCAAAAGAAAACCTGGATGTTCCACAGCACTACTGGCAAAATATTCTGTGGACGGAGGAAACTAAAATTGAGTTTGGAAAGAACACACAATGCTATGTTTGGAGAATAAAAGGCACTGCACACCAGCATCAAAACCTCATCCCAACTGTGAAATATGGAGTAGGGGACATCATGGTTTGGGCTTGCTTTGCTGCCTCAGGGCCTGGATGGATTGCTGTCATTGAGGGAAAGTGTATTACAAAGGTTATCAAGGCCTTTTTTACAGGAAAATTTAGGATGATCAGTCTCCCAACTGAAGCTCAACAGTGGATGGGTGATGCAACAGGACAACGACCCAAAGCATAGAAGTAAATCGACAACAGAATGACTTCATCAGAAGAAAATAGGACTTTTGGTTTGGCCCGTCAAGAGTCCTGACCTCAACCCTATTGAAGTGCACTGGCACGACCTCAAGAGACCGATTCACACCAATCCCAAAAATATTACTGAACTTCTAACTATTGTACAGGTGTGATGTGCATTTACAGGAAATGTTTGGTTGAGGTAATTGCTGCCAAATGAGTGTCAACCAGTTATTAAACCCAATAACTTGTTTTCAACAAGCACTGTGAATGTTTACATGTTGTGTTCAATAAACATGACAACATATGATATTTGTATGGTGTTACAGACTGTGTTAGTCTATTGTTGGGACTTAGATGTGCATCAGAACACATTTCCTCTACAATTAATGCAGAAATCTAAGAAATCAAAAGGTTCATAGATTTTTTTGTAACTGTATGTGCCTTTTCAGTCCCAATATGCACACTTTAGGTGCAAATGGGTACTTTTTAAAAGTGGCAAAAGGTAAATATTTCAATATTTTTTCTGAAATGCACAAAACCAATGCAAGTCAAGAGTTACCAGACGTCAACATTGTTCAAAATATCCTATTTTGTGTTCTTTGGAAGAAAGTCATCCAGGTTTAAAAAATAATAAGTAATGTGTAAATTATGTCGTTGTTAACTCCACTTCTTGTCATTTAAAACTTGTATGAGCTTCTTTTCTCCACATTACACAAAACAGATATTTTGAAGAATGTTGGATCCAGACAGCAATCACATCTATTCACATTGTTTTATACAAAACCAATGCAAGTCAATTTGTGCCAGTTAATAAAATTCTTCAAAAAACATCCTTTTGTGTTGCAAAAGAGTGTTAAATAGGTTTAAGAATAACTAGTTATGATATATAAAAGATGATAGTACGTTCAATTTTGATTGTTAATATAAAATACATTTATTTTGTGATTTAAAAGATTAATTTGACCAGGCTTTTACTCAGTCCCTGAAGATTCTCCATAAAAGAAAGAAAGTGTTATACAATATGAGAATTTGTGAAGATGAACTGACTTGTGTTATATGTATTAGCCTTTTCATATACGTATGTTCTTTAAGTCCCAAAAAGACATGTGGTCAATGCCTGAAGTCTGCCTCCCCAATAACAGCGATCAAACTGAGCGTTAAATTTAATTTCCTGAGCTGACTGTAATACACTAATTGCCTTAAGTTTAAACTGATGATAAATGCTAAACTGAGTGATACATGCCATAAGAACACACCTAACCCTAAAAACTCACTTCAAACCATCTGTCATATATAAAACATCTGGAAAGACACAAATGCTGAGCTCGTCCACGCTGTATGGCTTTCTCATCTCCCATTATGCTAAAGTTCACGTCAAGAAGCAGTAAATCCAATCTAGCCATCGGATTAGAAATAAATATTAATTCTCTTTCGCATACAGCCCAAACCATACTGGCTTGGCTACATACGTCGCGTTTTAAACTATGTTTTCTTTAAGAGGAACCACGAGAGTAAAATATTTAAAACAACATCAGACCTGGATCATATTTTATACGTGACGAGAAAAGAGGGACTTGTAAAAGTATCTGGAGTCAGATCTTGGATGTTTTGGCCTTGCCGTGCCAGCATCGTAAGATCTGTTTATTGCCCATGCAGCGTGATTTTTTCTGCTTTTTACACTCCAAGCGCAAACTTCCAGCGCCTTTATATTAACAGTGGAAAATATCCTACCCTTGGCAGGCCCGCCGCACTTCAAAACGAAGCTTAAATCACTGAGCACTCTAATTAAGGCCAACCACAATGGAGCCAGCGGTGGCAGGCGGCTACCGGAGAGTGTGTGGCGGCTAACCCGCCAGCGCCCCTTCCAGCTCCCGCTCGCCTATCCTCATCGTTCTCGATGGCCTCTGTGTGTCCGAAAGGAAGTTGAAGAGGGAGAACGGGACTTCTCGTGATGATGGGACAATATATATGTTATTTTTAATTTAAGTCCAGGGTTTATCAGAGATTTTCTGAGATATATTATATAGAGGGCTCATATAAAACGCTGGGTTTGTTGGTTTGGGAACCACAGATGCATTGTTGTTTTGTGAGGTATGCTGGGATTTGGTTTATGGTGTGTTAATGTCAGCCCTTTGGAATGACTGTGTGTGAGAAACGGAGAGACAGAGGAAAAAGAGCACGTGTCTGTCTGTCTGTTTCCAAGTCTGTTCTGTCAATTGAAATAAACATTTTAGAGGCTTTTTGTCAGATGGAAAGTAGAAGACTACGGCGGTGTCACTGCAAACAAAGCCGTACCTTCAACCGGATTGGGTTTCCTCATCTCCAGCGCTCTGGCGAACCGCCAGGAAGAGGGAAACAGAGAGATTTTCCTCTCAGCGGTACGCTTTAGACAGGCTTCATTAAACTCGCAAGGTTAATCTGCAGTGTGTACATAGGTAGCACAGATACGAGAGGTATCTCATTCCTGGAGTGATCTTTGTGTTCACCTTACTCTCGTGCCTTCTGCACACAGATATAAATCAGCTTTGCTTTCAGAAGGCCATGCCTGACTCATCCGCTTTAGTTTCTCAGAATTCCCAGAGGTGAGCGATGTCACAAACTTACATTAAGTCATTATTTACTCTGCCTTGTGACACTGAAGTGATCTGATTTTCTTCTGTGGAACACAAGGGAGGTGCTAGGCAGGATGTTGATGGTGCTCTTGATTAATAGAAGGAAAGTTAACAGAGTGCTTCAAAATCTTTGAAAACATATCAGTCGAAAGTTTGTAAGCACTTGTAGATTTTGTCAACCTTATAGAATAAAAGTGAACTCATCAAGACTATTGAGTGAAATTGGTGCTCATGTTTTGTGTAAATGCATTTTAAATATTTAAGACTTTATTTAAGTTTTCAAAGTTGTTAACATTTTCTTCAACTGGAATTTCCAAAATCATTTTCCAGGCATTTAATTATTTAGCTCCTTAAGGCCTCAACCTTTTTAAAGAGGATTAAAGTAAAAGTGTATGTTTTAAATTTAATAAATGAATATGTTAATATGTTAAAAGTCCTTTCAGACCATTTAGCAAATGATCAAATGATTTTGAAGATTTAAAGAAACATTTCAGCCAAGTATTAATATCTGGTACTACACTCTGCATGAGTCTGAGGTCACCATTTACTTTTATTTAGGGGTCTCATAAAAGGGCATTGACAATAACAATGATATTAGAGGGATAGTTTGGGGGAATATATATTAGAGGGAAAACTGTGTCAACATTTATTCACTCTCTTGAAATGTAAAACTTATAAGACTTTGTTGCAGAAAAGATATTTTAAAGACCCTTGGTAACCGAACAATGATGGGACACATTTATCTGTTGTGCGGATATAAAATCAATGGAAACAAATGGGTATTTGGTTAAATTTAGGTTTGAAATGACAATAATCCTCTTAATTTATAAACCTTATTATTGTACAGAAACCAGGACCTTTTTTTTACAAACACAATGGTTACAAATGGTTTTCTGCATACAATTCTTTTTGAGGGTGATTCATTGACCATAAAAGATAAGACACAAAATAAAATTTGAATTATAATGATAGCATCATTTTCCTTTTATCTGTTGATACACCGTGACAACCATAGTGAAAATCTGATATTGTGTCAGACCTACTTGAAACATACTTCCAAACATCTTCGTGTTCCGCAGAAGAAAGAATATCATTCACGTTCTGCCAGAACAATCAGGGAAGTTGAACAACATCTGGATGCGCTGGCCCTCTGTATACATGATAACTGGACAACACCACACCGCTGCTCACAGGTGTGTGTGTGAATACTATATCAAGCGTGTGTAAGTGTGTGTGCTGCAGATCTTCATTTTGGAACACGGTTGAGGTGGTGTTGGAGACCCTGCAGCGGCAGAAGGGGAGAGGCGGGGTAATTAGGCTGACAAAGACAGCTCTGTGCCTGGGCCGGACCCTGAGGAGCCAGGCCGTCTGAGAGAAGCAGGCTGCAGCGCGTCTCCTGCACTCAAAGCACATTGTCCGCGCAACTCAGGAGAGACGCAGATGGAGGGGAGGCACCGGATTCGACATTCTTACACACACACAGGCTGTTGTTTGGCCTGGCGAACCCCCCTGACCATGACTCTAAAATAAAGGCACCGTTCCCACGACAGGCTGACAGGTGAGCCCTGGAGACTTACCTGCCTAGGCTAAATGACAGAAGCCCTGTTTTTTTTTACTTGTGACTTGCCATCTGACTTGCTGATAATGAATCACATTCTACTGTATCTAATGAGTGAAATTGAAAGTATTGATCATTAATACTCAAATGCATAGTTCGCCAAAAATGAAAACTGTGTCGTTTACTCACCCTCTTGTTATTTCAAACCGGTTTGACTTTCTTTCTTCAGCACAAGAGAAGATATTTTGAAAAATGCGGCAACCATTCACCGGTTTTGCATGCATACAATAGAAGTGAATGGGTACGGCCGTTGTTCAGTCACAAAACAGTCGCATTTATATTAAGGTTACCACACAACATGGAACAAATGTGGGAAGATCTATTTCCCTCCAACTATATCTAAAATGTCAGCCAAAGCCACCGCTGGATGTGATACGACCCCGCGGCATCACTACAGTCCCCACAATGCTGTTTACACCAAAACACTCGCTCCTCGCAACCTCCTGTGCTCCAAGCCTCAGGAATGCATCCTGCGTCCCTCCTCAGATGCACTGAGCAGCAGCGGACAAATCTGAGATGTTCTCCTGGAGCGCTGCTGAGCCACATGGATAACAGGACACAAACAGCACTCAGAGTGCCGCGGTGCATTAATACTTCTGAGAGGTTTCTGCTACCTGGTCTGACAGCTCCAGCGGTCCACAGGGGGTGAATTGAGGCCTGATGCTGTGTGTGTGTCATGCTGGTATTGTTAAAGGGTGAAGAGAATGCTAAGAATGAAGTCACAGGTGGGAGGCGCTGGAGAGCCGAAGATGGACAGTTAGTGTTGTATAAGGAGGGTCAGTATCTTGAGTTAAAGGTTTTAGATCCAAAGACTGAAAAATATTGATTAAAAGCTAATGGGATAAAAATAAAAGTCTACTGGTCTATCTATTACTCACCAATGAGTTGATCCAAATCTTTATACATTTCCCTGTTCTAATGAACACAAGGAAAGATATTTAAATAATGATTGTTGACATTTACATCATTAACATTTATGAATTTGGAATACGCTTCAAACCAAAGCGACACACTCTGAAATGATACTAAATGCCTTGGATCAAACTCATGACCCTTGCGTTAGCACCATCCGCAAACCATTGAGCACTGATTTCAAACAAGGTCTTGGACCCCGTTGACTAACATTGTAGGAGAAATATTTTTTTTACTGCTTAACAAAAATAAGATATTTTGAAAAATGTTGGACAACAAAAAGTTTTGGCCTCACTTTGGCCGCAATTTTTTTCTTACTATAGTAGTCAATGGGGTCCGAATACTTTTCTATGTTTTAAACCAAGCAAAGACATTAATACAGGTTTGATAGAACAAGAGAGTGAATATTCATAACATATTTTTTTATTTTCTGGTGAACTATTCCTTTAAATATAGATAGTATTCACGTTTAGTGCATACTAAATAGTTTCATACATGCCCCTTTGAATGGATTTTTCAAGTAGTCATCCATCTGTTTGGCCTTCTTAGTAGTATGCTCCAACCATCGGTCATTAACTGTGGATGCACACTTTAAGCATGCTAGTATGCGAACTGGGATGAGTGACACCTAGGACAGAAAAAAAATCTTGGTCATGGATGACTGAGAGAGCGTTGATGTGTGGCCCTGTTGTGACTAGTCTTCATCTCTATGGGTTTGTGAACATCACCTGAAACCATAAAGGCCAACAACAATTACATTTGTAAGATAAAAGAAAAAAATAATAGAAAGTGTTTTGGACATTTAAAATGTTCTTTTAAGTCTGTTAGCCATTAAACTCTGAGATTAACTGTAATTTTTGCATAAAGCATCTGGCAAATTCTTTTGTTAATAAACAAGCATGTATTATCAGGTCTGAAAAGATGCATGTTATGCAGTATTCTCCTTATAGTACTGTTACGCATAAGGCCCGTGAAAATGGTTCTATTGTCAGTTTTTACATGTGGAGAGGTAGTAGGTGGTTCAGGCGGTGCCTGAAACATCACATAGACTCCATCCCCCGGGGGTCTCTAAGAAAACAACCTTGTGTCTCCAACGTTATACTTGTAAAGCAGAGAAAAAGCATCAACAGGTTGGAACAGGTTCCTGCAAGCTCTTTGAAACGCTCCGGCTTTTACGTGACGGCATCCGAGGCTGCAACAGAAGCTCTGAAACACGTCTTGCCAAAGAGGTTGGCCGCTCGCCGCCTCCGTGCCCTATCTTTCCTGTTGCTCCTAGTTACTGAGGCTGCATGCAGAAAAACAGACCGGCGTAATTAGATGGAAATCAGTTTCCATGGATTTCTTCTCTTCCCCCAGCCCTGCGTTTGAATACATAAGGGTCTTACTGTTTGTTTGTTGTTGATTTTATTCCCTTATTCTTTGGGAGATATTAATATACGAGGTTGTGCGTCTTACTGGAAAAAGTGTGCATTCTTAAAAATCCTGTTATTTGAAAAACCCTGCATTTAAAAAGAAAGATCATTATCATCTCATTGAAGGTTCCCGTCCGGAGGAAATAACAGCGCACACGTGCACATGGAGCTGCTCACAGCTAAGTCTTATTTATGTGGAAAGTAATCTTTTATGGTTAATTATGGCACCGGCCCATGAGCGAATGTCTTCAAACTTGTTTTTGCAAAGGATAATGCGCTAAATAGAGGGCCAAGTTTTTTAGGCGCATTAATTGGGCACTAATTGGATATTAAAGTTACACAAAAGGAAGAAACAAATAAGTGAAATGTCAGTTAAAGACAACGGATCAACGGTCTAAAACTGGTAGGCATGCGGGAAGGCAACGTGACTGCAAGAAATGCGATTTGTGTGCATGGTAGGCCAGTGTCGGCTTGATAATTTGGTCGTAATTATAAGGCAAGGTAATCCCCGGGGCAAGGAACACTGTCGGGCGTAGCGTATGTGTGTTGTGCTAGTACACAATCTAGTGACATCAACTAAACACTTACTGTGCTTTTACATGAAAAAACGTACATACAACATTTTTTAATTAAGTAAAATAACTTTTTATTTTGTGTATATGTAAGCAAATTAAATAAGTAAACATGATCAACTGAAATATTTTTATTAGAATAAACCAAAAATATTGATGTATATTAGAAATATTTATTTGTTGAATAAATATTTTTGTTCATTACATAAACATTTTATAAAAAAATTATTTTCCACTGAAAAATATTTAATGTTTTAAAAGATTTTATTATGTCAATAACTCTGTTTATAATTGTAATATTTACTAAGCCGCATTTCAATATTTTAAACGTAAAAGTGCATTCACATCAGTGTTGCATGCATCTTTTCAAAAAAACTAATCACAGAAACATCAACATCCATTAACAATGATTTAGGCATTCCATGCACTTTAATGAGTATTATGGGTGCGTTTTCACGTGCAGCTTTGCAATGAAAAAATTCGCAATAAACTAACAAACCGTTACAAAGACTGAGATACGTTAGGCAGGGTAAATTACACAGATTTAAAACCTGTCCTGAAAACGAACAAAGCAACACTGTATGCGTGCCACGGTTTTCCCGCCTCACAGCACTTTACGTTGGCCAAGTGAGTATTTTGAGTAACCCGGCCCTAAAATGAAGGCCAGCAACAAGCAGATAAGAATCCAGCCAACTCCTCAGTCGGCGAAGCATGCCGTTCCTACCAAACACTGCGAGACGTGCTGAAAAAATTTAAAGCTACAAAGTTGTATAACCCGGAGCTCTCGCTTTCTGTAATTTTTACTCTCTTCGCACCCACTTTCAAACGGGAACGCAAATCAGCACTCTAGTCTTTTCCCTCTTAAAGAAAATAAATAGATTTGATTCGCCGCGACTGCAGTGTCAATAAACACGGCTTTGAGCAGACGGCGCGTGTGCAGGCGAGAAAGAGAGAGGATCCTGCCAGGCCAAACACCAGGGATTCGGTCGGGATGAAAGGAGCTGTCAAGGGAATCAGAAGAGGAAAAACACATCTCTATGGCACAAGCTGCCATTCTGAACTGACTTCATCTGAAACCTACCTGATGTTTCCCCAGCCATCTCCTTTCATGAGTGGGCCAAAGAGATCTTGCGGGATAAATGCAATGGTGGTGTTGTAATGGAGACAGGCAATCATCTCAGTGTCCATGACACTTGCAAATGGAACCCACAAATGTATGAGAAATGTTAGGAAACATTAAGTATTAATTGAAAGTGCTATGGTTTTTGCATTTTCAATGTCAGAGTATTTACAAAAAAGTTGAACTATTCGCAATATTAAAAGAGACATGTTTGAAATGGATTGTGGGAAATTTAACTTTTATACACAGCTGGTAAACAAAATAAAGTGCTTCGGCTGAGTCAACCGAAGCCAAAACAGCTCCTTCGAATCTGAAAATGCCATAAAACCATGCGTATCGCTTCAACTCACACAACACGAACAACGAGGATACTACTTTCTAAAAGTCAATGTGATATAATTTACTTTCATACTTCAGTTCACACTATAAAGACACCTTACAATATGGAAACAATTTATTAATAACATCAATCTCTCAGTTGAGTCTCATAATCTCTTTCGCATGCTTGCGAGGGACAGGCTGAAACCGACCGTCGTAGGGCCGCAAACTACTGCATGATTTAGAGGGGAGATGACAGAAGGGAAGTTTGTTATCCGTGTTTTTAAATACTGATGGAGCTGAAGTGTCTTTTCAGTCACATAACAAAAGAACAGAAGTGTTCCCTCGGGGCCAGACTTAAAGCTCAAAGCAAACCTGACATTCAAAACTAAACTGCTTTTGTAGGCTTTTCTCAGGGCACTGTTACTGTGTGATGCATGGATTATATGTTCACCTATCAAAGTGTAGACACTCACTCATCCGCTGGACAATTTTTCAGCAGTTAGAGCAATGCCATCTTCTCAGAAGGTCATTCACCTGTGAAGAAAACAAAACGTAAGGTAACACTAGCTGTTTTAGTTTAAACTGATAGGAAGACATCTGAATGATTTTCAATATGTAAATAAATCTGTCACTCAAAGATTTAAAACCATTGTATCAAGTTTCACATTTAAACACAACTGTATAATGTAAAGCAGACTAAACACCGTATAGGTTTTGGCTTAATGCAATGTTTTCAGTTTTGTGCAAATGAAAAGTGTTTCAGTTGGGTAGCTCACAGTTTGTTACTTAATTCAATGTTTTGTTTTGTTTTACTTTGGGAACACTTCCAGGTTTTAGCATGTTTTCCATTCATATAAATGTTGAAATGCGGTGTTGTTTTCTGCATTTTAAATAAAGGCACCCTGCTGAAAAAATAATGGAGGGTCAAAAGAAAAACAATTCTTAGCCATAAGCTTATTGAAATTAAATTTTGTCATTTGTTTTGGGCAAATATTTCTACATCCCACTAATAGAACCCATCATTATACTTCCAATTAAATCCAATACATTTATTATTAGAACTATTAAATGGATTACATGTTCTATTGCTGTTTTATTGGTTTCTGTGGTTTTTCAGCAGTGAAGTACAGACATTTTGTGTTAAGTATTCTGTTGTGTTAGTGTTAAAAGATTTCCTGTTCTGTTTGTTTGATATAAAGGCATAACAGGTGAACTTGTGACATGAAGTATTAATAAAAATAAATTTGTTCAACATGATACTATTGTGGGGAAAATTGATTCAGTATAGCATTAAACCAAGGCTAGTGGCTAATAATTTACAAAACTATTAAATACTACATCAATTTAAATTAACAATTTATTGTATAATAATTGTAGTTAACAATTTGTTGAATTTTTGCGTATATTAATTTGATTAAATGTGCAATTTGTTGAATGGGCCTTTCGCATTCATGGTTCTTCTTCTGGTATTCCAAAATAAAACTGGCTAGACATACATTTAACTTACAAACAACATCCTTTACTTGTCATTTCCTTAACACGTTATAAGAAATAATCTACACTTCTTTATGCATGGCTACCGTATGTTAAATTCAGGCCACAAAAGCGTGCATGCGCAGTAACCATCTATAAAGTAAAGAGCACCAAAAAGTCTGCACAAAAGAGCAAAGATTACATTAGTGCAAATTCAGCCCAGGATGTGTAAAAAAGTGTGCCGAATAAACGTGGGTCTACTTGTCAACTCAAGAATGCATAAATGCACACCGCTTTCACCAAAGATCAAAGCAAAAACAGAGTCACGTCTTTTTCGAGGAGTTAAGCAGAGCCACTGAAGTCAGGCGGGGTGTATTTGCGAGGAGTTAAGGGCTTTGGTTTAAAGAGGCCAGGCTGATGTGGTGAAGGCAGAGCACTTACTGTAAGCTTTATGGCTTTCTCGGGAGCCCCGCCCAGAAGCTGCGGTACCAGTCCTATAATTAGAAAACAAGTTGATTAAAAAAGACAGGACCGATGGAAGCTCGACTTTCCTCCATATAAAAGCTGTAGAGCTGCCTGCATCCACACGCTTATGAACACTATTGATGTGGAACGTCTAAATATTGGAAAGTTAACAGCGCTACAAACTCTTTTCCTTTTAAATACAGGCCTGACCAAAGTTTACACAGCTCTCAATTACAGCGCAGAATTCTGCTTTAGATAAAAATAAACAGAATAATCTGATTTAAATGTTATGACCCTCCTCCAACAGTAACAAACAAGTATACTGCAGTAATGTGGGTGTAGGAGTCTAAATAGGCCACACAGCAAGAAGAATCCAAACAGTTCCTGCATGCGTGGCTTAAGGACCAGATGTGTGTTTATCTTGTGTATATTGTCTACAGAGCAAGCAGGAATAGAAAATACTGTTCATTTTTCAGACTTAATCATCTGTCGCAGCTCCGGTAAACAGTTATTGTTCTGGTACCCTGCTTGGATCTTTGTGGTTGCAAAATTGGTGACATCATCAGCTGTTGTCTGTACCAATGTCTGTTTTTATTCTGAGATATTTTTACCTTTTTGAGGTCTATAACGTATAGTAGTGGTCAAAAGTAATGGGCGATTGCTCCCTATTTGAAGAGTTACTCACCCTCAAGTTGTGGAGAAAACATTTTTTTGTTTTGTGGAATACAAAGAAAGATTTTTGCAAGGATGTTAGCAGCTGACATTTTTGAGGCACCGTTGTCTAGCAAAAAGTAAGAAAATAATCTAAAAAGTTATGGGCAACTTACTTTTTTCTACTATAATCATCATTTGTTCCCGAGAAACATCAGTTGCCAACAGTCTTTTTTAATATGTTTCTTTGCATTTTAACAGAGCAAGTAAATGTATACAGGTTTGGAAAAATACTTAAGCTTAAGTAATTCATCCATCTAAAAATGAAAATCCGGTAATGAATTACTCTCAAGTTGTTTTACCTTCAAAAAAGATACTTAGAAGAATGTTAGCTACTGTATTTCTGGAGCCGCAGTTTTTTAAACAAATTAACATATTGTTTTGTTGAAAGGTATAAAGCTGATTTGCAATAATTGGGAAAACAATCGGATCAAATAGGAACATTTGACATTTAATGTATATACTATGGTGACCCCAGAAATATGGGGTGCTAATATTCTTCCAAATATCTTTATTTCGTTCAACTGAGCAAAGAATTGCATACGGATTTTAAACAACTTGAGGTTGAGTAATTTATGACTCATTTTTTTAATTTATGAAAAATTTTGTATGCATGTAGCATTGATGTGTTAAGAGTTCATATACGCTTTGAGAATTGAAGGAATTTTGGCAAAAATTACACACCACAAATGCAAAGCTTATAAAGACGTAACCCTAAAGTAAGCATTAACAAATATTGAAAATACAAAAACAGATCAAATTAACCTAATTTAAACAAATATTGAACATATTTTCCTGCTGCTAAAAGTCCCAAGAAATCTTCAAAGTGTCTCAATACAGCACCAATATGTCCCACAAAATCCAGCACTGATTTTTGAACAATCCTCCTGTTATAATCTCGCACAGGTGATGAAGATCTGAGCCACTCTTTTGTCGGCTCTTTGATTGACAAATACCAGTAGTTAGTGTTCTCAATAGAGGTCACATGGCAATTGCACCTTGCAATCACAATTTGAATCTGTGACCTAGCCGAATGCTTTAAAAACTCTAAAAGCGGAGCAGATACTCATTATGTGAGCAGTATTGACTGCATAGAGCATTCATGCTCTTCATTGTTAAGTTCCTGTGCTGGTATGTGCCCTTTCATGCTTTGCACATTGTCCCCTGAAGCAGCAAAGGTAGCCTTAATCTCTTCAAAGCAGGTAAGGTCAGAAGGAAGATGACCTGCCCCTGGCTCTTATGAAAACGTTTTTTGTCGGAGCGTAGGCGCTGACTTTGCTAGAGGCCGAGAAGGCCCTCAATGTGCCTGACCTTCATGAAGCATATCCACAAAGCTTTTCATGAAGATCTCGTGGAGCGGTGGTCCTCCATGGTAGGTCGGTGGGGTCTGCTGCGGTGTCATGGGGGAACTGTTGGAAAAATGTGAGCGGAGCTTCAGGGATCTTAAAAACGAAGTGTCCCACAAAGGGGCTGACATGAAGGACATCAAACAACACAAAAAAACATTGTGAAGAAACACATCAGTCAATTCTTATCTGACAACTTTGGGGTGGACACCAAAGGGATACAGCACCGACAGACATAATTAAAGAGTGACTCGCCTTGCGCTACCTCCTTATTACTCTGTCTCCGAAAGAGAGCCAGTCTGGAGCCAAACACACGGCCTAGCACCACCTTCTTACGAACACACACACACCAACACGCACCTCTGATCATGCACAGGTACAAAAGAATCCACCTGGGAGGTTCCCGTGGTGCCTAACCTCCTCTTTAAAAGGAAGAAATAGCCCTGTAGGAGGCCAATAGGACAGGCTTTGTTTTTCTTTCTGCCTCTTCCCGCAATCTCTCATGGGGAAGAGCTTGCGGTGGGTGTGTGTTCAGGTAAAGGGGTGGGGCACAAATATCCACGACTGACTCGCCCTTCAGCCAAAGAGCCAAGGGTGAAACTGTACGTAGAAAACAGAATAAACTGACATTGTAATCTCAACAAATATCCGGGAGGTAGGGTGACAAAAAATTCAAGGAAGTCCTATGAGTCATTAAATAAGTTCTTACATAAAAAAATTAAAAATAAAAAGTTAACCTTTAATTCCATTATTCAACAATTCAATAGATGCTGATTTCACTCCTGTACACCATTTTTACAGTTATGCTTCAAAATGTCTGTAAAAATAGAGAACATTATATTATATTAATATGAAAGAAATTTACATTTTGATAGTATACTGTATATCGCAAAGAACTGACTGTTACTAATGTACATCTCACAAAAAAATCTAACAATCTTAGTAACTTATTTCCTAAAAATTCTACATACAAATATTCATTTATATTTTACGCAAGGTTTCCTATAATATCAATATATTTCACTATTTTTCTTTCTATTTTTTTATTTCTGTACTAATTTTATAAATTAAGTCAGTTCTAAAATGAAACTGTGGTTGTGAAAACGAAATACGATACAGATACATTTGAATTAGATTTATTCAAATAGCAGTCAACAAACAGTGAGATGACTTTTTATGCAACTTCATGTAGCAAATATATGTAGTTTATATATAGTTACAAACCCAATGTTTTTTGGTTTTGTTTTGCTTTGCTTTGCTTTGCTTTGCTTTGCTTTGCTTTGCTTTGCTTTGTTTTGTTTTGTTTTGTTTTGTTTTGTTTTGTTTTGTTTTGTTTTGTTTTGTTTTGTTTTGTTTTATATGGATTGTGAATGAAATTCATGAAGACCTTACGAATGGTCAGAAAGATAGCAAAAAGTTCCGATGGCCATTTTATGTTACTGTTTTTTTTTTTAATTGCATAAAAATATTTGCTTCCATACATGTCTACAAGTACTTTTCAACTAATTAAACTAAGACTATTTCAACATTTTGCAACTTATTATATTTCTTTAACTAATCAAAATAAGACAAGGGAGTTAAAAGAACTTACGACTGGTCAAATAATATTAAGTTAAAACAAATCTGTTTGATTGTACTTAAAAGGCAAAAAAAAGTTTTACAGTGTTGTGACTTTTGAGGTTTGAGGATAGAAAAAGAATCATTAGACCAGTTGCATTTAATTTCATCCAATATCCCTGAATAACGAGAATTTTTAGTGTAGTAGTGTTAGTCGAGACAAGCCGAAACCACAATCAAGCTGGTCCAATCAATTCTCCAGCCACTGCCATAACCCACAGTTACAGAGAGCCAGAACCATTCAAGCGTTCCACTCTGCATTCCCCGCCAGAGATACAGTCGCCCCACATACCCGTCTCGCTACTATGAGACCTGGAACGAGACCACCTGTCAGGAATCGGCCGAAACTCTGTCGGGCCCCCCCACAGGCTCACGGAGGGGTTAAGGGTGTGTGATGAACAGTGCTGGGGGGATGGGAAGGATGCAAGAGAGAGCTGGCCAGCAGCCCATAAGGCCAGACCACAGCCCAAAGCAGCTCATTGTGGTGGGACTGGCGTCTCCGTCCCGGGCCCCCGCTTCGTAGGGCCGGCACAAGAATGACTGAGTCCTCAATGTGTTTGAAGGCAGGACTCCGGATAAAATAAAAAGAGAGTATAAAGGCGCAGACATACTTTCTGTCTTTTCCCTGTAGAGCATGTGAAAAGCTTCTGTTTTCATTTCCCCTCATCACGCCATCAGAGGGTGATAACTTTCCTCAACCGCTGGGTTTGTGTTTCATTTATGATTTTTATATTTGTGATCTTTGTGTCGATGACAGATACGGATATTCTCCTCTTTCACTGCTTTGGTTAAAAAGAGCCCAGCTACTGATGGAAAAATCCAGAACGGTTGGAATGGTTGATCAGATACACTTTTTTGCATAAACCTGTCCTTTTGATACAGTTTTAAGAAAAAGTTGCAGGCAACAAGAACTTTGCCAACCTTTTCAAAGTCTATGTTCTCAGAGCATAACCTCTACAAGATGTTTGAGGAAGAACGGTGCATTGTGGCTTCAAAACAAATAACCTCTTAGCGAGTTGGGTAATTACAGTATCGCATTGCACAGAAATAATAATGTCCAAGAAGCAATTACTGATCAAGCATTACTACAGAGACACTTGAGACCCCACCCTGTACAGTTATGAGTCAGTTCATAGGTCATGATATCTGACTCTTCAGAAAAGCTGATGTGATGTCTCTGGTTTGGTTAAGCGTTTAAGACACAGGGACATGATTACAGCACGCTGCTCTATGGCTCAGAGCAGATATTTTGTAAATATATTTCCATGCTCATTATCATTCGAGTATGTGGAAACATGCATGCCTGCTACAAGCTGAAAAAGTTGGAACAGGCTGGACTGCATTCAAAACCTCCTGCCTTACAATAATAGGAAGAGTCATGTATCATCAACTTTGAAATGACCAGAACAAGATTTAGAACAGAAAACTTTTCACATATAATTACAGAAGTCAGACAATGTAGTTTTTAGAAGGCAAGAGTGGTTAGAGGGCTCTGTAACCAAGCGGCTGTGATGATGTAAGTTATGCCTGAGCCTCGAACCTTTCCCCTGATAGGCAGAGGCTCTTACAGAGTGAGTCAGTATGGATTTGTTACCATGGAGACACGCTTTCTTGTATCACACAGGTCACACAGCTGAATAGGATGTCTTTGGGAGTCTCCTGGTCAAACCTCTGGACTTCGATATGGAATTCATTTGGCAAAGTGAAAAGATAAACTGAGCAGGATATTTGAAACAAATGCATTAAAATACATATAAAAATGCGATGAATTGTGGGTTATTATATAAATATGTTCTAATTTGGAAATAAATGTTTAATTGTTATTGTTGCATTGTTTTAAAGTGAATATAAACTTGTTTTGCAGTATTTGAGGTCTGAAAAACACAAAGCGTCTTTTCTCTAACTTTGACTGGTTCCTTAAGTTTTATATTCTGCAAATAAATGCAATTAGAAACAATATTTATTGTTTGAAATTTGGGGAAATTTTGTAAGTAATACACAGAATACAAAAACATGATAATTTTACTTAAACACACACATAGTAGGTTCAAAAAAATGACACAAAAATTGGGAAGTTTAGGGTCTATTAAATTGAACACAAATCAATCGATGCACATTTTAAGACTAAAGTCGCTATGAGATCAGGTTGGACTAATGCCAAGGTCTTTTAAGTGGATGTTATAGGTAAGACAACATATGTGTTCCAACTATAGAAACATGATCTTAAATATTCTTTAAATTAATTTGAAACAAAAATAATGCTGGGAAAGTCTTATAGTACACTTTAAGGAAAAAGTGTGGTCAAACACTTCAGAGCTACCGTATAAATCATCTTTAGTCACTAAACTATTACAGAACATAAAGTCATCCCAATGTCATTATGCAGTAAATAATTCTGTAAAATACTGAGCGAATGACCGAGTCAGGGCATGTACGGGATATCAGGCAGTTATGTGGGTTAAGTGCAAAGTAGTAATGAACAGGATAAACACAGGCCGGTTAACAGTGGGATTCCCGCTGCACTGGTATAGAGTGACTACCCTAAAAAAGGCAGCAAGTGTTCTTACACAGAGCCCTATTGAATATAGGCCAGCTCAGCTTACCCAGGCCTTAAACGCACTGTTAAGTGTGAAGAGCGCTCCAATCAAAGATCACACAGGGCATCTGTCTTTTCAACTTACAAAACAAACACTGGCCACTGATAAGTCAAAAGAACAATTCACAAATGCCCATCTGACCTGTTCATTAGACTTATCATGCTTTGATTTTCAAGCCTGGCAAAGTAAATCTAAAGCCCCAAAATGACCTTAAATTTCTTATATATTTGCAAGAATGCTCTTTTTACAGAGTGACGTGTTCCGCAGGTGGCGAATGGAGGCTGTTGGGATGATGAAACTACGCCATATCGCCCGAAACATACGGAACCAATCAGCTGAGGGTCAGCAAGAAAAGTAGACGTGGAAATTCGCACGCACGGGTCCCAACGGAGTCTAATGGCGGCCCGTGGCCTCTGTGGGAACGGCGTTGGTAATTTAGCCTTTCCACCCCTGGCCCAGGTCCCCATGCAGCTGATAGCATCGCAGGCCGGGTGTGTACAGCAAGAGAGGCAGAGCTCCAGATTTTAAGAGCTGTTACACAGGTCACCGGTTGGTCAGGGAGTCAAAGACAAAGGGTTTTACAGTTTTTATGAGAGAAGTGTTGGAGAAACGCAGTCCCTGTTGGACAATTGACAGCTTTTATAAATGGCTTATTGATCGATAATAAGCAATGGATGACCTACACAAAAACTGAGCTTAAACAACATGAGAAAGTGAAAAGATAATACTGTATCTTATGCAAGCTCTGTGAAGGCACACAGACAGAGATTGTCAGCAAAGCCTTCTGGGTAATTTTTGTGTCTGTTGGGTCCCATCCAGTCCGCCTAATCAAGGAAGGAAGGATAAAGTCAAAACAAAACACACACTACTAACCTTTAGTAACTTCCACATATCTGTGGTTGCCTGCCAGAGTGGCGTAGATCTTTCTAATGAGCTCCATGTTGTTTAGCAGCGAGCTGAGGCCATTAAAGTCGGAAAAGTTGACCCGACGTGACGTACCGCCACCGGCAGCCTGCGAAATTGGCAGACGTACACACGGAGAGTTGTAGGAAGACATCCTTTTATGAGGGACAGAGGTGATAAATAGCTGAAAATTCAATGGAGTGCCAAACATTAATCAAGCTTCAGCACGGCGACATCTTTAGCACTTCCACCCCACGGAGCACTAAATAAATACATGTGTTTCACAGAGAGACACACCAGTAATTTCAGCGCGATCCAAGCCCGAGGGCCATTTTAATTAAGCTGTTTTACGAGGAGAGGGACATATAAAGTGGAAAACTAACATGAGGAAAATCTTTAAATAGCGTCTGATAAAATCCTGCTCTGTGTGAAAACTTCCTCACCTCCATGACTGAAGTACAGGAACAACACGATGACAAAAAAAGAGAGCTTTGCATTCTGCAATATAGTATAACATTTAAATGTTCATTCATAGTTGTTTGGCCTACAGGGAAAAGCTTATTACTTATACAAAGATACCAAATAAAATAAAAAAGTGGATGACAAGAAATCTTGTTCATAGTCTGCAATATGATTCCACATGTTTTATGCCCATTTGTTAACTGGACAAAATTGTAGTTGGAGAGAGCAAGAATAGTTGTTTTCAGACATGTGGGGGGGGGGGGGTTAAAATCCCTGTATCCTCTCTCACTAGATGGTGCTGTGTGCTTTGCTGAAATGAAAATGATGGAGACCTGAAGCCAAATTCAGACCCACTCTCCTCAAATAAGATGTCATCTGGTAAATTCTGTTGAGTTGTAAATACTGTCCCACAAAAAAGGCCAAACATGAAATCAAAATATGTCTTCCTCCTGTTTTGTTTTGCAAGGTATCTAAATAAATAGAGCGAATGTATAGACTGACTCTCACAAGCGTATTGTCTTTAATTTGTTTCTAATGGTCCTGAAATTGTTTGTTTACAAACATCATCCAGAATCCCAAGGTTTATGAGACACAAACAGTGGGGAAAATGACAGACTTCATGGAGTGTTTGTAAAACAGACTGCTCTTCATACAAACAAGCACACAAACACCTTGCAAACAAATATGTGTCCGTTGTTTTTGTGCTTTGATATCAGGAAAAAGTACTGTTAAACAAAATACTGAGAACTGAGTTTATCAATGTAAAACAATGTCATACTACACAACAACTGAGGGCATAGTAAAACAGGCTCACAACAGCGAGTAATTCCTCCAAAAATGATGTGAGTTTGTGGGGTCTGACAGTCACAATGATGTCCCTTAAGTCCAAATCTCTGAACGTTCCTGTCCATGTCTCTTTGTCTGACATGTTCATTGCAACACCTTGTCAACCAGTTTGTGTTTAGTGTGCAGAATCCAACATTTTTGTAGTTTTTACTCAAATAAAAAACAGATACAAAGAATTATTTATAAAATAAAAAAGATGTGATAAACAATAATAATAACCAAGCTTTACATAATATCCTTTTATATTAATTCTATGTATTTCTATATTATCTATATAAATGATAAAATCGTATAGACATTTATGTTTGTTATAGTATAAAATACCCCTTTATTTAACATTTAAGTAAAAACCCATTTAACTATTGTTTTATTAGAGTAACCATAGCAACCTCAATGTTAATGTTACCTCTATAACCCCCATTTATGTGTAAACTGATAAAAAAGGTAAGCAATTATTGAAAAAATACAGCCTAATACAATAGGCCTACGGTACAATCATATGGTATTGCAATGGACAACTTTGTATAGTTTTTTTATTTTATTAATATATAATTTACTATGCAATTTTTTTAAAGTAAAACATTAATTAAGGAATTTATTAGTGGTACGGTTAATCGTATTTTCAGAAGTCAGGCTTTTCTCTCTCTCTCTCTCTCTCTCTCTCTCTCTCTCTCTCTCTCTCTCTCTCTCTCTCTCTCTCTCTCTCTCTCTCTCTCTCTCTCTGTCTCTCTCTCTCTCTCTCTCTCATCCAGCATAATTGAACTACTGGTCCCTAAATCCCTGAAAATACATTTCTGCTGCTGTTCGTATAGAGGAAAAAAGCCCATCAGAGAAAATGTCAAAGCTTTGAATGTCAAAATTCATGCTCATAGAAATGTCACAGTTCTCACAAAAACAACAACAATAAAACAGTTTCACAATATTATGGCAAATTCCACTATTATTAACCTGTTTTCATACCAATCAACTTATTTGTATATTCGCAAAAACTCATTCCAATTTTATTTTCCCTTATTTAACCTGATCCGTGTACAAACAACGCTGTAAACAAGACCGGAAATGCCAGTAGAATTTCAAATAAATAAAACAGCAAGCAGGGTCGAGTAAAATAATAGCTGAAACGAGTAAATTGTTCTTGCATTGCATTGTGTTGCCCTAGTAGCCACAAGCACGTGGAATTGCATAATAATTGTGGCTCTGAACCTTACAGTTTACAGTTAGTCTCTTAAAACCTTAAATTACTACAACTGTGAGCCTTTCAAAAGCATGGTTTGTATTTAGAGAGGAGAAGAACAGAACCTCTGAAAGCCAATATTGAAACCACCATGGCATTTATTGTGCCTTTAATTGTCTTTGGATTCCAATAAAAACATTTGATGAGCCACCTCTGTTTGGGTCAATTATTTCAATTCAAGCGCTGGCATTAAACACACATTTAGACTGTGAAAGGCCTGCTAAAAAAACTGAGAAGTCTTAAGGATCTCATCAACGACGTTAAAGGTGACTGCATGATGTTAGACCTGGAACACCCTTTCTGACAGCTGAGCCAGGTTTATGACAATACTGATATGTGACCACCTACATGTAATGTAGTACATGCAAAAGTCTTGGAATCCATTCACAAAGTAATTTCAAGTATTTGTGGGTTTCACTGAGAGTAAATTAGTATAAAAGCTTATGTGAAAAATCTGAACAGATGCTTTTTGCTCATACATGAAGCTGCCGGTTTATTTGTATAATGCTGCACATCTGTCGTGGGGGGCTTGAGTCTCAGCTAATCTTTTGTATTAAAGCCTAATTCGAAACACGTGAAGCCTTGACAAACTGTGTGAAAATTAGAGGACAAATACTATAGGAATATGTTTTCGTTGTTGTGTCTAAACTGTAATGATTTTATAATGAATGCTAATAATAAAATCTATTAGACTTTAAGGCAAAACTATACAAATATTATGATGAATTCAATAACTTTTTGGCAGGACACTTGCCAAATACATGGCATAACACTTCCGAATGCATAACTGAAAAAACGAATAACATTTTAAAAACCAAGCTGAAATTCAAAATCAATGTAGCAGAGAGCTAATACTACCTAACCCTGTTAGGGTCTTATTATATCAATACCACGGTGAATAAAATCTAACAATTACAATAACTTTCACCGTGGACTTCAAACAACCGTAAATATGTCCTATTACAAATTAAATGAAATGAACCAGGAAATGTGTTTTTTCATCCTTTTCGAGTTTCCAAAACAAAATTAATTCTGTCTTGGCCACAAACACAATATCGACGTGTTTCTCGCAGTTCCCCAAAACCCATCTGGTCCAACTTAAGTTTATAAAAGCTCATTCAGATATACCAAGTGTAGATGCAAACTTGGCACAGTTGACCCCACACACCCCCACCGCCCACTTCAGGGTCTAGACATTATATTGTAAAATATATTCTGCACACCACAAATACAAAAGGAATGCGCCTATTCTTTCTTTGGGAGGGAACCTTTACCTGTTTTCGGGGAATCAGTGAACTGTATCGAGGTTGCGTCACCTAATGAAAAACAAATGCTAGCATTGGAATATAACTCCAGTGTTTCATTAATGACTAACTAGGACAATATGCCTAGTTGTGCTAAGGGAAATGATTCCCAGAATGTCATGTGTCAATCTAGCCAAGACCCTGCACAAGATATAACAAATGAGACATTATATTGATATGTGATGTACAAGAAGTATGTGTATGAAAGTGTTTGGGGGATTGATGGGGGGCAAACGGATCAGAAAAAAAGTGGGCAGTGCTTAACAGTGATACCTTGAGTGTAACTGAGTGTAACTTTATACTTTCAGTTGAAGGGGGTGTACTGGTGTGTCAAACCACCCTTTAAATCCTCTAAAATTAGATCTAAAACTGGCATTACAGTTTCATTGTGCAATATTGAAGAATTTATATTTACAAATACATTTCAATTGTTTAGGCCTGCTTTATGGCGATGCACCATTCAATGTATATGTCATAAAGAAACTTAATTATTTTTATTTATGTTAACAGACTATGCACTGATGTTTTAGGATAAGATTAGTTTTAGGATTTAAAAAATATGAAACAAAAAAGTGATCTTATAAAACATATGCTTAAGATTGACATTGCTTTTACAAGTGTTGTTATTTTTGTACAAATTAACAAAAATTTCTTGTAATGAAGACAACATCATTCAACGTTTTAGGAAAGAATTCCTCATAGACCGCAACAACAGTTGTTCCATTAACATTGGCAGCAAATTTACTGTAGGCCATCATTTAGCAGACATTTTTTATAAAGCGTTCCACTTTTGAGCCGCTTCAGACCTGCCTTTATATTATCAGTGTTTATGGACCTGTCCACACCTCCTCTCTTTACATCACTTCAGAGTCGAATGGCATCAACTTTACGATTCTAATTTATTACCTCAAAATCACCTGACTGAAGTTGAAGGCAGAAAAAAGCCTCGTCATTTATTAATTAAATGTAAAGTCTGCAAACTCTTAAAAACAACCCTTCATAATATGAATTGCAGTGACAGGGTTTATTAAACGGTGAAAAAAGACTGTTTAATGTAACAGCAAGAGACCTTTAATGCTTTTAATGACATTAAGAGGGTTATAAATGGGAGTCTCCTACTCGCTTTAACACAGAGCGGCATTTCATTTCTTCATCCTCTGTAGTGCATCACAATAAAGTGACTTTGACATGGTCATAATCTTAGTCAGAAGTTATTTGCTATTTATGTTGAGGTGATTATGGCCATTTAAAAACAGGTGCATGGGATAAATACTGGCTGTTCTTCTGTCTACAGGAGGGATGAGCTCTGCATGTGTTGTCAATAGTAATTCGCATTGGATTTATTGAACCGTCCACATTGGAATAATCTGTTGGACTGTGTAGTGATGTGTTTTCAATTAGCACTATACTGCCTACTAATTTAAGTGCATTGGGGAGAGTCTCAAGCTATTTTTAATCAGATTTTTACTAATACAAATTGTAAAAATGAAAAAATTATAATTTATATTATTAAAATGATAACATATATTACTCATTATAATATAACAAAACATCAGATTGCAAAAGTAGATGTTTTGTTTGTATGTATCTTATATGTAGTTACAGCAACCCTAAGAAAAGTTTATTAAAGTGTGCTATTAGTATACTTGTTTTAAACTTTTAAGAGGAAAGGACACTTCTACAAACTAGAAAGTGGGCCAGTTGCAAGAGCTACTAGTACACTAACAACTACACTACTTGTATGTTGATAGATTACTAACTAAATTAAGCACTAAGTATACATGTAAAAATACAGTTCAAGTTTACTTATTTTTGCAAGGGAATGCAATTTTTTTTGCACTTTATTTATTAAAGTCTATTTAATTCCATGAATTACATTAATTCAAGTCAATTTGTTCTTATAAAATCATCAATTAAGCCATTTTACTTTAGTAAACTCATCAAAGATAAAGCTAATGACAGCTTATGGACGATTGGTCGTTGTTGGTGGTTGGTATAGAAAGGCTGCAGCTTTGTTGCATTTGGAACCACTCAAACCCTTGCGGCACAGCAATTATACCACCATAATTTCACTACAACAACCGAGAACATTAAAACAAGATTTTCATGATGTGCTTCATAGCTTTCCGTTATAAATATTCATACCATCGCTGCACATGATAGGTGGCATCTTGCTATTTTGAAGGTGAAACGGCTCAACACTTCAAGGTGAAACATGCTATTGATGAAATAATAATGAAACCTTTGAATGACATTGAAACATCTCAACTAAATAACAAACTGATTTGAATTTGAATATTTGCATATATGCACATATTATCTGATCTTACTCCCTATTGACTACAACAGGCGGATGAAAGTCTTTTCCTCTCCACTTAGGCACTTTGTGCATCTGAAAAATGATCTGACAGGTCTCACCTACAAAAGGCAAATTAGACTATTAAGCTCAATTAACAGAATTTCACACATGAAACATACACAAACTGAAACAAAGTTAACAGGAAAACAAATGCCTCATAATGTTTGGTATATAATGTTGCTCAAATAAACCTGATAAAGAGTATATAGTACATATTATTATAATATGATGTGTGTAATATTGAAAACTAGGTCCTGTTTTAAAACAAAAAAATAAATAAAATAAGTCATAAGAACCACGCTAAACCATTATTTTTACCACAATGCATGATGCCACCCCTTAAACCCATTTATCATGGGCTATTCGCCGTAATCCATGGCTTCAAGGGACTTTCTCGGCTTTCAAACAGCAGTCACAACATCCATACAATAACTTGGCACAAGTCATCCAATCACAGCCAAAAACAAAATGTCAACACTACTTCCTCCAAGAGCTCCTAGCAGAAGAGCTCCTCAATTCTCCTGTAAAGAGATCAACCTAATAGAGAAAGACTTACAGTGTACATACTGTGGACACTTCACTCTACCAGCCTGGCATTACATTATTGTATGATGAGAGGGTATCACTAACTGATTACTGCTTCCCTTCTGCAAACAAAAAAAGGTAGCTCCTATTTTCATTGTGAACACTTGACACTTGAGTGATTTGTTCAACTGTAATTATCAGCCTAAAATTATGATGTACAAAACATCTAAACACACAGTCCGGCTTCAATTCTAGGCCCAGAGATTAAGTGAATGACAAAACAATTTGACATAACAGGCTTTTCAATGATCCCAATCTTGATTGAAGTGCTTCCAATTTGACTGTCAAATGTCATTACCTTACCGAAAATTGGGCCAGTTCATGTAATGCCACCAGGATGGCAAGAATTCAGCACACAAAGTGATTACAAAAACGACTGTACAGTAACTGTACAGATGGAAATACACAATGCTAATAGCAATCAAATGTTTACGTACATGTTGCATGAATGAATTTATTTCTGGTGATCTTGAAAGGATAGTTCAACCAAAATGGAAAATTGGGTAATTATTTGCGTACCCTCCTGTCATTACATACCTGTATACATTTCTTTGTTGTACTCAAAACAAATGACGATGAAAGTTTGTATCCAAGTTTACAAATTTTGTTTGACAAAAGGACATCACTATTTGGACATCAGTGATGACCCAAAAAAAAACTTCATTTCACTTTCATTTACAAATTTCTCTTTATTTCGTTTATAGAATAAAGGTCGATATAACTCTACAACAGTTTATTATTTTAGTCTGGCTCCCGAGCTAAATGAGATGTCTGCCTGAAATGACTATATATATGGATCACATTGTGTTCATATTTCTATACTGTGATACACACTACATTTCCAAAAGTATTCACTCACCTGCATTCACTCACCTGTCTCGAATATGAATTTAAGTGGCATCCTATTCCTAATCCATAGGGTTCAATATGATGTCAGTCCACCCTTTCCTATAACAGCTTTAACTCTTCTGAGAAGGCTGTCCACAAGGGTAAGAAGTGTGTTAATGGGAATTTTTCATCATCTTTCCAGACGCATATTTGTAAGTTCACACACTGCTGTTGGACGAGAAGGCCTGGCTCTTAGACTCAGCTCTAAATCATCCCAAAGGTTTTCTATGAGGTTGAGGTCAGGACTCTGTGCAGGCCAGTCAAGTTCATCCACACCAGACTCTGTCATCAATGTATTTATGGACCTTGCTTTGTGCACTGGTGCACAGTCATGTTGGAAGAGGAAGGGGTCAGGTCAAAACTGTCCTCAAAAAGTTGGGAAATTCCAAAATGTCTTGATATTCTGAATCATTGAGAGCTAGAGTGATTGAAACACCTTATTTTGATTATTTGGGTGGGTGCGAGTTTATTTCAAGTCAAGAGGCTTCTAAAATGAGGAAAAAAATGTAGAGAGGGACTTAAGTTCATCCGTCATACTGGATTTGATTGTTGCAAGCCTAGCTACTGGACAGCTTATATTATCCCACAACCTGCAGAGACAAACTCAAATAACTGTGCGACTTTTGATAAAAAATAAGAAATGTTAATTTTGATTTTATAGTGACTGTAATGACAAAAGCACAAATGAATGAGCAAATGACATAAATTGATATGTTTCGAAATCAGCATGGCACATTATATTTCATGCATTGATAACAAATATATAAACTACATATATAATATTTTTTATGCATGAGTAAGAAGTTTAGCACCAAGTACTCAGTCTACTTTTTTTAAAGTAAAGATTTAAAAATAATGTAATCGAATTATAATTTTGGTTGAGGGACTGTGCAGAGCTGTCAGATATAGGAGGCAACTTTGTAATAGCTAATATATGGCCATTTTAATTTAGTCACTGCAAAATTTGTAAAACATCAATACTATAAAAAAGGCAAGATGTATATGAATGTTTTACTTATACAGATTAGGGAAGCATTAAAAAATACAGCGTAACGTCATGAAGAACAGTTACAGGATTATTCGATTAGTTCCTAAATGCCTGTTCTCCATATCGAACAAATGTGCGATAATGTTTGACAAATAATCAGGTAAAGCAGTTCAAAATGACACCAATAAACGGAACAGCACTACTTCTGCAAATGACTAAAAGTTTCAATCATAATGGAGAGCATGACATTTGCCAAGCCATCATCAGAAAACATAAACATGCACACGGACACACACATCCACGTATCTACCTCATCAAACAAGCAATTTCAGCATTCATAGGAAACCCTGGGGACCATGCAATCTAGTCTTTATTTAAACGCAGTTCAAAGTTGCCTCAACTCCATTATGAATTTCACAAATGGATACAGCAATTACTCGAGGTCACTGTTAATGAGCAGTCCCAATGCATGCATCTCTAATTTATTTCAATTTCCAGGGAGCAATGATTACATTTTCGTGGCCACTCTAATTAATTTTGTTACTGATGAAATTCAAAGGAATAGAGGATTTGCGCGCTTCCAGCATGCCAAATCAGGCACATTGTGGAGTCAAGAGTAATTGTTTTATTAACTAAGCTGACGGTTGGAGAACGGCAGCCTGCTGTTTGGGAGTGGGTGGAGAGCTACAAAGGCGATCCGCTGGGCCAGAGCATTTATGATTAAAACCAAAATGCAAACAGAAATGATACCTGAAAAGAAATCAGAGGCCGTTGAAAGGAAGGGATGGTTTTGTAATCATGGGACGGTAGTGTTTTCACTTTAGATCAGGTCTGGTCTTGATGGCGGTCAGTGTCAGTGAAATTGATATTGGGAGCATCTTTGCATTTAATGCCTTTCTATCAGCATCCACAGAAACGAATGGATGTAGTTTGCTCAGCTCCATGCCAGACATGAATCTTATGATGGTTGATTAACAGTTCCTTGACTACTAGAGAACAATTACATAGACACGCAAACACAAAAACCCCCGGAGATGTCATAGACAAGTAAAACAATCTCAGGCAATAAACTTGATGCAGAACATCCTCCAACAATCAACTAACATGGCACAAAACCAAAAGGTAATGTATGCAAATAAGTGTTACTTTAATTTATTTAAATATGATAAAATATGACACATTCATGTGGAACTTTACAAAATGTGCATAATTGTTTGCAAATGTTGTCAATATTTACTCTTTCTTTCTTTCTTTCATTTTAAACCTCTATGATGTTTTATCTTCCCCAAAACACAATAACAATATTTTGAAGAATATTCTTAATAAATTATTGTTTACTTGCAGTGGTTTTGTTTCCATACAATAGAAGTGAATGGGGCCTCTGTTGATTGGTAAAAAAACCTTTTTCTAAATATCTTCTTTTGTGTTCTGCTGAAGAAAGAAAATCGTGAAGGTTTTAATAAGAATGAGTTAATGTTCACAGAAATTTCTTTTTTGAGAGAACTTTCAATGGCGGTGCCTATTCACATTGTCATTGGAATGTATAGACACAAAACCAATGCATGTCAATTAGTAATGCCATTGTTGGATTAATAACATCCTTCTAAATATCTTCTTTTGCGTACTACAGAAGAAAGTCATGCAGGTTTGAAATGACAAATGGGTGAGTTGAAGAAATTTTATTTTTGGGTGAACTATCACTTTAATATTTATGCATTTGTTCTAAAAATGTATTTAACTTGTAAAGCTGTAAGGTTTGAAATTACTGAAATGTTAATAGAGGATGATTGAATTTGTATTTTTGTCAACTAGTATATATATATATCAACCAGTGCTTGTTATATTTTTTTAAAAAAAAGACTATTTTATAATATTTGTGTTTTATCAGCAAAGGGTTACATGTATATATAAGTTTAACAAACCCCTATGTAACCCAGCAGATGCCAAGCACGTTTAAATTGTGTTTTCTAAAACAGAAAGGTGCTGGTAAACACTGTCCTTAGCAGAAACACTATTTACAGACTTATTATTTCAGCGGTTTAGCGTAGCAGCTTTTATCCATGACAGGTGAAGAGAGAGCACCTTCAATAAGCTCTGGCCCTGTCATTGTCACTGACAGGCGCGGATGCGATGGCACACGGGCTGGTTTAGCTTTCCCTGAGTGCATACCCTTAGACCAGCCTGAAGCCACATGGGCATAGACTGCCATTTTCTCAGCATGTGCTCTTTACAAAGTTTTAACCCCCAAGAGACTGCAGAGTTTCACACTTGAAGAGTTCTTCCATCAAAAAGTGAGAAAGAGAAAGAGAGGGAGAAACAGAGCGAGAGAGAGAGAGAGAGAGAGAGAGAGAGGGAAAGAGAGGGAGAAATAGAGAGATCTTTGAATCAGCAGGGAAGTCTTCATGTGCTGAATGAATGATTCAGAACCGTTGGCAGGATGCCGCTCAAACAGGGCTGAGTGAATAAAGGAGAAGTGATTCAGTGCCTGATGGATGTCACCATATCACTTGATTTATTCCAGCTCAGGAGGAGGTAGAAAATGCATCATGCTGTTTGTATCCATCTCATGAAACAGAGATAACCTGTGAATCATCTCAATCAGAGGAAAACCCACCTCAGTTGTAAAACATTTTGTGTTCACCAAAAACATTGGATTCTAAGAAATCCACACAAACACCTAAACCAGTCTGACTTGCTTTCTTCTGCAGAACACAAAAGAAGATATCATAAAGAACGTTGGCATGAGAACAACAGTGACACCCTATCCACTTCAACTGTACTGACAAAAACAAATGCAAGTCAATAGATACCACTGTTTTTCGGTTCCCAACATTCTTCAAAATATCTTCTTTTGTGTTCTGCAGAAGAAGAAAAAAAGACTTATACAGCTTTAAATGATGGGAGGGTGAGTAAATGGTGACAGAATTTTCATTTACGGGTGAACTATAACCTTTTTGTTAATACGGGGTCAGTGGTGGTCGGGTGCTTAGAGAGTTGGACATGTAAGGAGAAGGTTGCGGGTTCGAATCTCAGTTAAGGTAGACATGACCTTACCCCCGTCTGCTCTGCGTAATACTTACAGCTTTGGAAAAAAGCGTCTGCCAAATGAATAAATGTAAAATAAACAGATCTTTGAAACCAGCTCAATGTTGTGATGAAAAAGAATCATTTGCTACCACAAACAAACAAATAACCACAATGTTAACCAGTATACACTATATAAACTATTTCCATAAGCTTGATTAAAACACAATCCTCTTATTTTACTCAAAGCCCTGCAAATAAAAAGCGATGCTCAGAAGCCGAGCTCAAGCCATGATTCCCTAATAGTTATCCGTTAATAGCTGAGATGCAGCAATTTATCCATCCTCAAAGTCGCACAAAGCAGGAGAGCTGAATGGCACAGGCAATTACAGTGCATGTGTACCTCTCCTGGCGTATGGCAGCCCTAATAACACGTGCCGCATGACCACATGCACCATGCACTCCGCGAGGAACGTGGCCCGGATGGTTGCCACGGCAACGCACAATCTTTTTGGACTTACGCTTGCGTATCATTGGCCATCATTATGTATCATTAAAAACATACATATTAATGCAAAAAGCAGCGCTGCCTGAATGGAGCAGCACCTGAGCCGAGCATGGCGTGTTAAGATGTCTGACCCTTTATCCTAATGCGGGATTAAATGCGCAAGATACCGCCTTGTAATCCACATCCATTTCAAGGGAAACACTTTGTTTGGAAATCACGTGAACTGTAAACTGCAATTTACAAATGCGGTGAATTATTAATGAAAGAAAACTGATTCGTGACGTGTGGCTGTGACTTTTATTTAAACAGCGAATTAGTTGCGACAAAATTAGGAGTGTTAGAAGCTATTAGAAGTGTTTGAAAATACATTTTCATTTGGTTTTAAATTACATCCTGGTTAAGGTTCAAAGCTAACACTTTAAATGAGCAACTATAGACCGGGAAATAGATACAAACCCATCTTCGGTCTGATCCACAACACCTGCCGATAGAGCCATGGCCCAACTGGATGACAGCATTGTGTTAGATTGTGCTTGGAGGAACTTAGACACAACGTCCTATGCACTTCATTGTTTTACACAATGACAAACTGTCAAAAGAAAGTAAACTGAGCTTCTTTTGTGAAAAAAGACACAAAGGCCACTGATCTACAGACATTTTGAATGACACAAAAAAGACAACAGTTCCATATCACAGTACCGATTAAAAGAAAATAAAGTATGTACAAAATATACAAAAGACGGATGTGTCCTATTTAGGATACAAATTTAAAGATCAACACGAGTCCTTTCAAGAATGAGTCAGTGTTGACTTATGTTCAAGACAACTGGCTTGAAATCAACAGGACCTGTACATTTAAACACACTGTTACCGAAGATAATATATTTTTAACAAAATGCGCCATCGCCAATACCATAAATGTGGAGGAAATACTACAGCAGAGGAAATCCCGCCTTCTAGTAAAATGATCCAATCATTGTCCATCTCTTGTGAGGCACTTGCAACCTTTGTTAAAGGTTATTTTATTGCAATCTAATCTTCCCAAACCAAAGCTATGGTACATCCCAAATCAGGTTTATTCGTTATGTTTCTAATTTATATTCCAGTGTTATTCAATTGTCATTTTGCCAGCGATTCTTGAAATATCTGCCTTTTTCTTAATCTGGGACATAGAAATGTGGACTTGCTGTGACGTAAATAGCTGCCCAGAGGAGTTTGAAGCATGGCCACAGAGTAGCAAGACTTCCACAAATGGGTTTTGTGGTTATTAAAAGTGCCTCTTGGACTATTACCTCATTTAACATTTCCTTTGTCTCTTTGTGTGTGTGTTAGTAGCTGTATACGATCTGTTAAGTTACAAATCCCAAAGTTCATCATAAAGTCAGAGACACGTCACCGACGTAACTACATTCACATGATGTTGCCTTAAGGTCACATCACTGGTGGTGGTGCAGTAACTGAAAGCCGAGTTGACAAATAACTGTAGACTAGACATTTTGACCAATCAGAGTAAACTGGGTGGCGGGCCTTAAAGAGTTGGGAATTAAATGAAAGTGTTATTCGATATGAGGAAAGACGCAGAGCACCATGATAACTAGAAAAACGAATAATGCGTTTTTTGTAGATTTAATGGCCTTTGTGTATAGTAGAGGACTCAACTAAAACAATTGCTAATATGTTTATTGCTCTCTGAAAGCCACTTTACATATATATGAACATTTAAACATCGGTAAAATATAACAGGCCCTATGACATTTATTATTTATGGTTAAACATCCTTATAATATGCTAGTTGACTGATGTAGAGAAAGCATCTTTAATTCTTGTACAGGTAGGTGGTAATATTGCTTTTTATTTATTTGAACGCATAAGATATTGGTAAAATGATCAACATTTCGGACAAATTTAAACAAGGTTTCATATGCATTTATATAGTGATTGATCCATTGAGTTTTGAGTATATCAAGAGTGTGGCTTTTAACATAGGCTTCATGTTTTACATATGCTTCAAAATTTAACAATGACAGCCCATCTGCAGGAAGGAAAGCTTATTTTAAGCCCTATTACCTGTTCTACCATGATCAGCAAGCACACAAATACCAAGTAGCCACAGGAAGACTCTCGAATTTGATGACGTTGCCATGGAGATACATGCGGGACACTTTTGGCTTTTGCTAAAGACACATCTGTACCAATAAGTATGTAAAGTTATTTATAATGTTTATAAACCCAAACCCACACGTATTTGGTTTGCATATATAATCCAGACATCTACATTTCTGGTGTACAATACATCATCCTACCTGTTTAAAAAGGGACTACTCCCAAAACGCCATAGATTGTATGGTTGCATTGGCATTTTTATTGCTTGGTTTTGAAACTACTGTATACAGGTATAATGGATTCTGTTGGCATGCTAAATCCTACTGGTATAATATGACCATTTCAGATTGGTTTTAATGGAGCCCGTTAGACTTTCTGTATTGGTGTCTATTTTTTAAGCAGGGCTGTCATGACATATAGAGGTCATATTTTATTTGAAGAAAATTTAACTCCATGTTAATTTTGGAGAAGTATGTTTTAACACAATATGAAAAATAAAAAAATAACACAAGGGTTGAGTAAACACAGCGGTTATTCTTTTCTATAGGATCCAACTATTTGAGCATCACTTGCTTGAGCAGAGAAGAATAAAGAAATTAGTTATTATTCATGGTATATACACAATTTTAAAAGGAAAAGAAAGTCTTTAACAGTTGATGGCCTGCATTTTGCGCTTAAAATAATGCAAAGTGTTTTGTAGCTTCTGGGATTCGTAGAGACCCAGTAGAAACCACAGTATTTTTCACAGCAGGCCTTCTCCATCATTGAGATGGGCCTCACAGGGGATATTCTTTTCCTCCAGATATCCTTCACACCTGCTCCATTCCTTATTCAAAACTCACTTTATGTAGTATTGCATTCTGTTAACATTTCTGAAAGTAGACTACTTTAAGAAGTTTTCATATTTTTGTTTTTATTTACTGTTTTGTGTTTTTCTTGTACACATTTAATTAAAAAAAGCTAGATAATGTACATTATAAATACAAAAATATGCACTCATATATTGTATATGGTTTATTGTATCCATATTATAGACACAATCTGTGCTCCAAATGCCCATTTGGATTGGTTGCTGAAGCAAAAGACCTTTGACATGTCTTGCCCAGGGTCACCTTCTGCATCTCCTGGGACAACACGTCTTTAAAAGGAAGAATTAAAGCGTAGACAGACGTCTTGTGACAAAATACCCCTATTTTAAGTTGTCTAAACTGAGAGTTTTAAAAATAGAACTACTTATAAACAAATGATTGAACCACTTTGTCGCTCTTTACCATTGGAGTGTCTCTAATAATGGTCAGCGGCTGGGGAACACAGAGGTCTCTGAGGTTAAATACCTTCTGTTTAAAGTAACTGAGACATGGAGATGTGGTTTACAAAGTTGTCTCCATTCGAGATGTTGACAGTTTAATTGTAGTCTTTCAAGTGCTGATGAGGATGATTGACATAATTTTATTTTTCACTGATCTTTCTACCACCTTTAGACTTCTGTTTCATATGGGCAATTCAAGCATTATGGATGTGACATTTTGCATTATGGATGGGATAAAAATACTCAGAAAATGTTTTTGTTTACAACGTACTGAACTATCTGATTATATTTAACCAAACCCCTGATGATCGAGACCAAACATCAGAACACTTTAGTCTATGCTCAAGGTGTCTGTGTAAAAAAGGAAATAAACATGGGTTGTGGACATGACCAAGAAAGAACATAGTTTTTGGGAACTTTTTACTGGAAGCAACAAGACTGAAATTATACTGTATATAGCTCTGCATTAAAAATAAAACAAATGCTTTAAAAATTTAAGAGGGCTCAAAAAGAGAGAGGCCTCACATGGATATTTGAATCACAAAATGTTGATATATCTGCTATTGGTTTAGTTAAAACCTTTTGTAAAAAACTTAATCATTTGAATAGAAAGGTTAACATTTTCACAGAACTCATATCTTGTCCTTTTTGTAAAAATTTAGATTTAAAGAATTCAGAATTCATGCTCCTTTTGCTTAAAGAGAGACTGGTTCATATACAGTATGTTTTTGATAAGGTAGACGAAGACCTCATTGGAATTATGATGGATCAAAAAGCAACAGTTGATACATATGGGGTTTGTCAGCTTACATAATATAATATGTGAATCTAAAGGCGCAGAAAAGTTTTTTTGGGGAAATGTTTCAACTTTACTATGACATGTTTTATTCTGTTTCTCCTTGTAATGTCTCTTTTCTGTTCATCCTGGAAAGATGTCAAACTAAATTAGATGGCAATCAGATATACAAGAGGTAAACAGCTTTCCCCTGATAAAAACAGATTAAGCGTTATGAGTCTTGACAGATTCTTTGCTTACACTAAGGTAAATCTGTTTGAACAACATTTCACCAAGTAACTCAGCAAGCCTGGTTCCATTCATTTCGCCAAACAATAAACAGCCCTGACAGTAGTCCAGTGATAGAATATGAACAAATCCAGTGAAGGGTAATTCTTTCCAGCGAGATCATTTTTTAAAATCCAGACCTAAGTAAAGCCTAGCTGAACTGTTTACAAACCTATGGGATGGAGTGATGAGGGGGGAATGGGTATCACAAATGATGCTGTTCACTATACATTTCATTGCCCACTTCCCCAACATTTACACTTGTATACATCTAGCTGCACACTTCGGTCACCCGAACCCACCCATTTCTTTTTCCAAAGCTCCTGAATGAATCTGTTTAACATCTTTCAGTTTAAATGAGCGACTACACTAAACATGCTTTGGGGCATACGGGATGGGCTAAAATTGCCCCTCCAGAGGGACTGGCGGATGCGCCGAGGCAGTTTGAGAAGGTCCAGGCGAGCAGGCTTTAGCCATTTCATAAAACAAGAGCCCACACTCAGACCTGCAACCTGAGAGGATGAAGGGGACCCCCTTCACCTAAATGAATCCAGATGCTGGACACAAACACGCAGGCCGGGTTTTTAAGCGTGGAGAGCGAAAGGCTCAGGGCTGCACGCCTGGACCTTGGATTCCTGCTCTTTCTCAGAGCTGCTGATCAGAGAGGCTGTTCGGCAGCTTTGTGGGAGGGAAATTATCAGCCTCGTTCGTCTTTGAACAAAACAAGAGCGCCAGCAAATCTTTTCCTTTTCCTTCTCCTGCGGATATACCACCTGGCCACAAATCTAGAATCAGGCCATGCTTGAAAATTGAAAACCTGCTGGATTTCATCAGATACATTTTGAATCTTGTGAATATATCAGCCAATTGTTAAGCAGACTTCCAAATGAAATCATTAATTAAAATAATTACACTATTTATTATTACATGCTTGATTTTTTATTAATGTATATAATATTATTGTATATTCAACATTAAATTAATATACTTACAACTAAAATGTGGGATTCTGTAGATGATGATAATACCAAAGTATAAAAAAAGGAGGAAGGAAAAGAAAAACACAGTTTCTGCAGATTGTTTTGACAGTCTGAAGAACATCTAGTGTAAAACAATAACTTGATTTCATGATGTATAAAGTAGATTTTTTTTTAAAACTTTCCAAAGCCTTTGGCTGTATATAGCACATTGAGCACAGAAATAATACGTCATGCGTCTAACTCAGTTTTTAACAAATTGATCTCGTTGAACATGAGAACTCAACATGTTTATCTGTTTAAAGCACATTTACTGCAGGAAACAACAAGATACTTCTCCTTTATTCCAGTACAATGTCTGTTGAATTTGTTCAAACTTTAAATCCCAGGTGTGACATAAAGTCATCCAACAGCAATGTGAAAGACTGAAAGCATGACGAGATACATGAAAACAGTGATAACATTTATGTGAAGATGTTACTGATGTTACTGTTGTATTGATTCAACATAGAAGAAAACTGAGCATTTTTTTATATTATGACATAATTTTGCAGTTCTCATTTTCTGCAAATACATGCAGATATAAAAAAAAAACATATATTTGTTTGGAAATGTGTAAGAAATATTGTCAAAAGGTTATGGAATAAAACTGAAATAATTATCTACACAACATCTAAACTAAATGAAAGAAACGGAAATAAACGTAATTTTTTAACATAATATAGCAGGGGGTAGATTTGCAATTCAGTTATGTATAAACTGTACAACAGAAATGGACACTTTCAATATCATTGTTTCACTTTATACTATGGTTCATGGCTTGGACAAGGTCAAAGATTCGAATGGATAAGGGCACATAAAAATCACAGATATGAATAGATGTGCATCAATGAATAGAATTTAGCATTTTGGATGAAGAACAAAGAGACTGCATGCTCCAGTTCTCATGGCTACAGAGTGGGCATGCAAAACACAAAACAAAAATCACCAAGGATGCCTCATGTTACATGTCACTCAATCCATTTCAAGCAAAAACGAACAATCCTGCTCACTGTTTTGCCAGGAGTGATGGGAGCCTGTAATACGAGAAGACAAAAGTGTTTTCAGACTATAGAGATGAGCAATTGAAAATCAAACGAAAGCTAAAAATATTTCCTTCTGGCGTACTGACCTAATCCATTATGGGCATCCTCATGGAAGTACGCTCTGATAATATATTCCTCATATCAGATTATAGGAACATCAGTAACTATTACATCTTATTTGGACTTAATAATTCACTGATGTATATGTACATGTATACGTATATAGACACGTATTCAAAGAGTGAGATGTTCGATCGGAGGATATGTAACCCCACACAATAATTCAATGATTCAAAGCTCTCTGCCACGTTCACAGCGTCCTGTAGCAGGGAGCCCCTCAGTAACATGTCACTCCTAATTCTGAAGAGCTGTGTGATGGCCACCAGACACCCCATCATGAAACACACACCAGCTCTTTGTTTGCTTATGTGTTTCTTTCATTTCCCAATCCCAAACCCAGCGGTATGAAATAAACTGCACATTTTCCATTTCATTGCAGTAGGCGTTGCCTGCTTTGGCTCATTTTAAGGAAATTTGCCACTCAGAGGACAAACGGTTAAATTAAAGATGACTAAACGATGACTGCATTTCCCAACACTGAATGAACAAGCTTGTCAATCCTGAGTTTGCTTTCGAAACGAGGTTGCGATTTCGGTTTTCCCATCGTGCATTGAGAACAAAAAACACAAAGTGAATGGGTTATTAATTTCCATGCATGAAAAAATTAGCAGTGAAAAGGTTTTTTCCCATTACGTATTCCCAATGTGATTTGTAGCATATCATCAGATGTGTTTGAAAGCATGTTAACCACCTGTGTGTGGGAGATAGAAAGGGGCCACAAGCTGGATTTGCTGGATTTGTGTCCCGCCTGAGGGAGAGATTTGGAACATTGTTGTTGTCTTGTGAGCAGACAGCCGCTCACACATGATAAATTGTTTCCGCGTTGAGCTTGTACTATAAGCCTGTGTCTCCGCCAAGCCTCCCAGGCTCTCGCTGTTTTTTTTCCTTGAGATCACCACAATATACTGTTGCACTTTACTTCGTTTGTCTGAGTCCTCTGGGTCTAGGCCCATTTTGAAGTGTAACCTTATTTAAGAGAACTGTCAAATATCTTAACAACTCATTGGCATAAAGAGATGCAACCCTGTGTCTGTGCAATTTCAAGGGTTACACAGACTACACAGTCTTGCTTTGTGTAACTTAGTAACCTCGTTGTGGCACTTGTTCACCTATTGTTGTCTCTGCTATTTACCGCTTCATTGTCTCCTCGAATCTTTGAAAGTCGCTTTGGATAAAACCATCTGCTAAATGCCATAATGTAAATATAGAATGTAGACTAGACAAAATTTTAGACCTGAAAACTCACGCCTAGTCTTTTAGTTTAGTTTGGCTGATAAACAGAAAAGGTCTATTTCTAAAATGAAATTTCTGCATTTTGAAAAAATATGTCTTCACAATTATATAAAAAAATTAATCAATGATAAAAAACCAATCCAGTTCAGCTATACATTAGAAAATATATCCCAGTTTCAAGTTTCACTTTAAAATTATTATTCTTAGTTTAATTATATATAACGGTAGAGCTGAACTGCGGTTGATACAATATTATGCAAGTTAAATTTTTAGATATTTTTTTAATACATAATTTTTAGATTCAGAAAAAATACTGCTAATATACATACATTTTCATTTTACATTTAGGCATTTAGCAGATGCTTTTATCCAAAGCGACTTACAATAGTCGAGGAGACAATGAAGCGGTAAATAGCCGATACAACAATAGGTTAACAAGTGCTACAACAATGCTACCAAGTTACACAGAGCGAGATAAAAACCTGAAAGTAGAAAGTTTATTTATTTATTTTTTTTAGGTAGAGTTAGTAGGTTAGAAAAGAAGGTACTCCTAGTGAGTTAGGTGTAGCTGGAAAATATGAGTTTTTAGGTGTTTTTTGAAGATAGAGACTGAATTTGGGGGTTGTAATTTACAAGAAATTACAACTCCAAATCAGAAAAAGTTGGGACAGTATGGAAAACGCAAATAAAAAAAAGTAGTGATTTCTAAATTTACTTTGACTTGCATTTCATTGCAGACAATATGAACACAAAATATTTCAGGTTGTGTCCAGTCAACTTCATGTCATTTATAAATATGCATCCTTTCCTGTTATTCAGCCCTGCAATACATTTAAAAAAAGTTGGGACAGTAAAGCATTTACCACTTTGTAATGTTGCCATTCCTTTTCACAACACTTAAAAGAGGCTTAGGGACTGAAGACACCAAGTGGTGAAGTGTTTCAGGTGTAATTTTGTCCCATTCTTCCTGCAAATAAGTCTTAAGGTGGGCAACAGTACAGGGGCTTCAAAATGCACCACACATTCTCTATTGGAGAAAGGTTGGGACTGCAGGCAGGCCAGTCAAGTACCCGTACCCTCTTCCTCCGCAGCCAGGACTTTGTAATGTGTGCAGAATGTGGTTTCGCATTGTCTTGTTGAAATATGCATTGACGTCCCTGGAAAAGATGTCTTCTTGAAGGCAGCATTTTATGCGCCAAAATCTCGATGTACTTTTCAGCATTAATGGTGCCTTCACAGAAGTGCAAGTTACCTTTGCTTAGGGCACTGACACAACCCAATACCATGACAGACCCTGGCTTTTGGACTTGTTGCTGGTAACAGTCAGGATGATCCTTTTCTTTGGTCCGGAGCACACAGCGTCCATTCCTCCCAAAAAATACCTGAAAAACTGATTCATCTGACCACAGTACACGTTTCAACTGTGTGATGGTCCATCCCAGATGCCTCGGAGCCCAGAGAAGTCGACACCGCTTCTGGACACTGTTAACATAGGGCTTCCTTTTGGCACAGTACAGTTTTAACTGGCATTTGTGGATTTAACTACGCATTGTGGTACTTGACAAAAGTTCGCCAAAGTAGTCCTGAGCCCATGTGGTGATATCGCTTATAGATGAATGATGATTCTTGATAAAGTGCCGCCTGAGGGATCGGAGATCATGGTTTTTCAGCTTAGGCTTGCACCCTTGACCTTTACGCACTGAAATTCCTACAGATTCCTTGAATCTTGGTATTATGTTATGCACTGTTGAATGTGAAATATCCAAATCTCTTCCTATCTTTCGTGGAGGAACATTTTTTTTAAACATTTCAATAATTTTCTCACGTATTTGTCGGCAAACTGGCGATCCTCGGCCCATCTTTGCTCCTTAAGGATTAGATGTTTCTTGGATGCTCCTTTTGTACCAAATCATAAGTATAATCACCTGTTGACATCACTTGTTTCAAATCACATCATTATTTAACCATTTTAACTCATTGCTAGCCCTAAATTGCTCCTGTCCCAACTTTTTTTGAAATGTGTTGCAGGTCTGAATGACAGGAAAGGATGCATATTTACAAATGACATGAAGTTGACCAGACAAAACCTGAAATATTTTGTGTTCATATTGTCTGCAATGAAATACAAGTCAAAGTCAATTTAGAAATCACTACTTTCTTTTTTTATTTGTGTTTTCCATACTGTCCCAACTTTTTCTGATTTGGGATTGTACATTAAAATTTGTTGTTTAATTTTTACATTATTTCTTTAAAGTGTACAGTGAGGTGAATGTAAAAGTATAATATTTATTTGTTGTTAAAAAATAAATGTTATTGAAAGGTTGTCCTGCACACCTGTGAGGTCATCTGGAGTCTACCTTACACTTCTTGTGGAAATGTGAGTGCTTGAGCGAATGAGATGATTCATTAATAACAATTATCAAAGCTCTGATAATTCACTGGCGAGGATTATATTAAGAGTGTTTAATTGCCCTAACAAATCTTGATGTGCTTTCGTCCTGGCTGTCCGGGGTTATTAAGTGCAGTGGGTTGCCTTGATATGTTTTGCACACTTAAAATATGAAACAACAGAATAAAAACCATCCATAATTGCTGGGTATCAGTGCACCAGAAGAACCCAGTAGGGAACTAGATTGAAAAATACAACCTTTTAAAATTGTAACTAGACCACACAGTAAATGTGAACATTGCTGAATATTAATAATAAGATAGAGGTGATGGGTAATCTTTAAACAACAGCTAATAAACTTAAAAATGTATTTAAATAAAAGGAAATAATTCGTTTTGAAGTGACGAAAAAAAAGATGTTTGAAGAATGTTGGTAATTGGCATGCAATCACTTGCACAGTTTTTTTTGTCCATACAACTGCATTAAATGGGTGCTGCACCTGTTCAGCTACCACCTTTCTTCAAAATATCTTCATTTGTGTTCTGCGACAGAGAGAAACTCGTTCAGGTTTAAAATGACAAGAGGGTGTATAAATTGTGACAGAATTTGTAGTTTTGGTGTACTATCACTTAAAGTAAATAGTGCACAAATTACTGCCATATTTGGATTGAATGGAAAATCTAAATCTTTAAATCTTTTAATGAAAATTTCAAAGTTCAAAGTTACAAAAGAGCGTACTATACAATAATAAATTGCATAGCATATTAGACTATTACATTTATTTGCTACATTTGATTTCACGCTTTTGTCATTGAAGAAGTGTGCATCACGATAATTTGCATGCATCATAGACCTTTTGTGTTAAAAATATATTTCTCCAAGCTTTTTATAAATACATTATTCCAGCATCAATGAAAGCAATTTCCTGTGTGGACGCTCTCAAACTCTAAATGCTTTTTATTTGTAGTGACTCAGCACTTACAGTCTCTGTCTAATGGTTCAAACCTAAATGGCACATTGGGTTGTAAGAGAACATACAGAACAGAACTGCAAGAATCACAGGAACTGATTTCTTTGTTCAGTGCCAATGTCCATACAGTGTAAACCGAAAGACATACATCTATGGGGGCTGAAATGAGGTTAACACACTCACTTACGCTGATACACATGTTCTTTTAGGGTCTCTCAATGGGAAAACCCTCATCTGTGTCTTCAGAAGTTATTTTCCACCCTCAGTAAACAGGCCAGCCATTGTCACATGGAGGGCTCTCGTTATTATTTTTTAAAGTAATTACACCTTATTATCTGTGTTTACTTTGGCGAGGGTGAGTGCAGGTGTGGGACAGGGAGCTGTGGGTGGTGGTGATGGGCCACGCTGCTGAACAGTTGCCCCTGTGAATCATTTTTTTCACTCAAGGTTTGGGCATTGTAGCTCTGCTCTGCCACTAATTTCAGACCCACAAAAGAAACGTGCAATTAGGCCTATTATTGCAGCAGCTGCGCTCTCCCTGCACGACAGCCCCCTGTCTTCACTTGGCTTACGGTGGAGATGCTTGCTGCGGTCGAGTGCACCCCGGTTGCGACCACAACGCTCATCCGCGCATGATGGAAACACCAGTGAATAAATAAACAAATAAACTAGAAATAGGTTATCTGGAAATGAAAGCGAACACTCTGCATATTTAAACTAGTTATGCCAACAGTGTCATTTATTGGTTCTATGCTTATCTCAACCATAGGATTAAAAAAATGTAGCACGGGGATTCATTGTACTGATAGGTCAGATGACAATGTTAGATGTTTCTATTTATTTTAAAGGACAGTTTTACATAGTAAGTAAAGAGAATTATCACTTCTAAAACAGAATTATCGAATCCATAAGGACCCATATTCCTCAGTATTGAAATCAAATTTGTGGTCTATAAGGAGCCATCTTCTCTCCATTTGTTTGGTGTAATTGCTTGTGGTTGGTGCATTAATTTACAGAAATGCTACAATGTCGTCTCTAAAAAATGTGCTTTCTTTTTGTCACATCTAGGTCATATTCTTTTTTATCCGTTTAAAAACAGAAAAATTGTGCATGGACTGATGTTTTCAAGGATTTGTTGAAATATAAACAGATGGTTTAAAATATTAGTGATTAATACATTTACAGAGAATTTATGTTCCTATATACATCAATGCTGAATTATTCAAATAAATTTGTTTCAGCATGATTTGGACAAAACAAATCTGTGACCCAACCAGTGAAACAGACTGAAGATGATTAACATAAGATTGATTTCAGTATTTGGCATGGCTTTATTTTGTAGAGATTTAGAACATGTTTTTCTATAGGATGTTTTTACAATATTTTCATGATTTATGAATCATCAGTAAAAAGTGGTACATTTAAAAAATTACTTTATCTGAGTTTTCACAGAGTTTGGATCACAATTTTTAATTTTAATAAAAATAAAAGTAAAGTATTCAAACTCAAACTTTTGATTTATCATTGATTTTAGGTCAGCAGAGCAGCCTGTTGACAAAATATAACGGATTCAGCATCACAAGCAATTACGGAATGTACAAAAGAAATAATATAGTGGAAAATACTATACAGGCCGAAAGATTGTGCCTGCCTAATGATTGTCATGAACTGTGAAACTGACTTTAGGGGAAGTCACAAAGACCCACCTCGCTCAAACACAAGAGGCCAATCTTCCGCCTTTAGGAACAAACAAAATAGCCCTGGAATCTCCACTGTTGCTCTCACTTAGTGATTTTCACACCTCAATGACTCTCCAACAATTAAAATAATGATCCAGCACAGAACACTTATTTTGAAGGGCATGGGTGGATTTACATGTTATGATTGTGTGCCTGCAAGACGTGGGTGTCCCTGATGTCAAAAAAAGAGGACGTAATCATAAATTTGACATCAGATCATTAAAGTTGCAGTCAACAACCGATCTATTAAACAACACTGTTGAGCAAGAGGGTACAAATGTAAAGCTTTGCAATACTTTCAAGTTTCTAAAATGTTCGGCAACTTAAAGTGATCCTAAAATTCTAATTTCATGTTTAGGAAATATTTTTTAAACTTAAGTGGGGAAAGCTTTGGAAGCTTTGAAAGAGAGATACAAGTAAAGCAGTGGTCGCCGTCTCTGCGGTAGGAGATGCTATTCTGGCATCGATTTCAGCTTATTATGACCCTGGGACAAATCCAGAGAAATCATTTTGCTAGGGGACTGCGGCTGGGCAAATTGGCCTCTGGTTCTGTTTGGGAGCTCTTGCTGTGAGGAGCGGAAGAGCGGGGCTCGGTCGGGAGTGGGCAGGCCCAGGCAGGAGCGGCTGGGGCCTCACGCTGTGACCACCTCCGTGCATCTGACAAACACTTCACTGGATAATCTCCCCACCAGAGACTCTGCCAAGCCCCATGGGCTCAGAAGGAAGTGTCAGGGCACAGCAGAGCAGTTTCAGCTCAAGTCCTCAAGCCCCTCCGTGCATGTGTGCAGCTGCATCTCGGTGAATGCAGATTTGCTCCCGGTCTAATAATATTTACAAGACTTTCCAGTGGTTTTCAGGGCTATTTGGATACATGTTTACAAGTACTGGATTACAATTAAGCATGCAAAACAATGCTTAAAAATAAAAAAAACAGATTCATCATGCGCACAACAAATATAAAACAAACTTAGCTTAGGGAGAGAGTCTTTTTATTACAATTTTTAACATACGTTTAGTATATAAGGAAGGAAAAAACACACACACCCTAATCTCTTTTTCTTCAACTCACCATTTTACAATGTTGGGCTTCTTACAGAAGTAATAAAACAATCACATGTTTATTGACAAGCTAAACTGACAATAATCAAATGTAGAAAAAATAAACCAATTTCAGAAATCCAGTGTTATGAGGTTTCCATCTTGTATCCGTGCTTTTCAAGCTCCGCTCTGTGATTAAAACAACAAAAAGGGAACCATTACCCCAAAAAGTCCAAACTTATGAGTTCAGTTCATAGAGAGTTAAAAAAAGTTTTCATGTTATGGTGATTTTTAGAACAAATTCGTAATGCATTCCTTTTTTTAAATTTCCTACATTTAAATATTAATTATCATGAATTACAGCAATATAAACAAATGTGTAAAAATATGATAATGATAAATAAAGTATTAAGCTTTAGATCTATCCATCCATCCATCCATCCATCCATCCATCCATCCATATATATATATGTATATATATTTAATGGCTATATTTATTAAAGTCCTCACATGTAGGAAAGTTTGTAAATGTGGTCTGAGGCCACCATAAGTGTCGGTTAGCCAATGGAGTTTTAGATTCCTTAGAGACCGTTTCCTCAAAATGAGTGTAACCACACAAAATTCTTTAGGAAAAAGTGTTGGTTTTAAATGTTAAACGGACAGATCACTAGGAGACACCAAATATCTAAGCTTGTTATGTCCAGTAAGATTTATTGAAAGGATCGAAGTAGATGAATTTAATTCAGCTAAAGAAGAAATGTCAAATATATATTGAACGGCATGAGAGTACGCAATCTAAAAAAGTGAACTCTCCCTTTATAATTACTAAAGGTGTAGTTCCCCAAATTTCTGTTTGGTTGAACACAGAAAAGGATATTTGAATGAATGCTTCTGACCAAACAAGTCTTAGATCCTATTGACTACCATAATGGGGTAGAAAAAAACTGTCGTCCTACATTCTTCAAAATATCTTTAATTTCTGTTCTACAGATTATTCAAGTATAATTTAATTTTTTCAACTGTGTTAGTCAGTGGGATCCAAGAACTGTCTCTTAACTAACATTATTGCAAATATCTCTCTGTGTTCATTAGAACAGAGATGTTGCAGATTTGACACAGCTCGGAGTGAATGAGCGTTTTTTATTTGGGGTGAACTATCCCTTTAATTTAAACTTGTAACAAACAATGAGTTCTCAATCTTACCTCAACTGATTTGAAAAGTCATCCTCTACATTATCATCATCCCAGTTATCTTCCCAAACATGGGCATCCTCATCTTCATCCAAGCCTGTCCAGTCTGTGGACGACACAACATCTTTATGACATTTTGTTTGTAAATTATTCCTAACATTTGACGAAACACATATATATATATATACATATATATATATACACACACACACATATACATATACATGTATATACACACACATATACACAAATATATATACACACACACACAAACATATATATATATATATATATATATATATATATATACATATATATATATATACATATATATATATATATATATATATATATATATATATATATATATATATATATATATATATACATATATACATATATATATATATATATATACATATATACATATATACATATATACATATATACATATATATATATATATATACATATATACATATATATATATACATATATACATATATATATATATATACATATATATATATATATATATATATATATATGTATGTATATGTATGTGTGTGTGTGTATATATATTTGTGTATATGTGTGTGTATATACATGTATATGTATATGTGTGTGTGTGTATATATATATATATATATATGTGTGTGTGTGTGTGTGTGTGTGTGTGTGTGTGTGTGTGTGTGTGTGTGTGTGTGTGTGTGTGTGTGTGTGTGTGTGTTTGTATATATATATATACGTATATGTGTGTGTATATACATGTACATGTATATGTGTGTGTGTGTGTGTGTGTGTGTGTGTGTATAAATATATATATATATATATATATATATACATACATATATATTCCTGTGTTTTTCTTATTAAACATCATACATTTAACCCATATATGTTCAAACAACATGATTATATTAAAATAGAATTACTGCTCGTTGTATTAATTCAATTTCCTTTTCAAAACACGTGCTGATCAATATAAACAACGTCTAGCCGGTTAGCCTAGCAATGCTAGTTTGCTAGCTGAGTCACTGTGTTATCCCGGACGTTTATTAACCCTCAAATAAAAGCGTATTTTAAACCCAAGCTAACTTTTAGTCCACTTACCCTCTGCAGGAAACTCCTCGAACTCGTCATCCTCCTCCAACAAGCCCAAATCCACAGTTTGTTTCTTCTCTGACATGTTTTGCTAGTAACACAGCCGCTCAACACAGCTCTTCATGCACTCTGGGTGTAATAACAGAGTCAGCTGTGCGCATGCGCAGATGCACAGTCAGCCTGCTGACACTGCACACAGTTCAGAGCTCTTATCCTGCACATGGAGATTCTCTGCCTTTATTATACACTGTAGGGCCAAAAGTATTCCCACACCCATCTAAATAATCCAAATCAGATGTTTTAATCACTCTCACTCTGAATGCGTCAGCACAGATATTTTGGACAATTCCATGCTGCCAACTTTGTGGGAAGAGTTTTGATCTGACCCATTCCTCTTCCAACATGACATCAATGCATAAAGATCCATAAAGACATGGATGACAGAGTCTGGTGTGGATGAACTTGGCTGTTCTGCACCTCAGACACCTTTGGGATGGATTAGAGCGGAGATCCGGGCCTTCTCACCTCACAAATGTGCTTCTGGAAGAATGGTCAAAATTCCCATAAACACACTCCTAACCCTTATATACAGACTTCCAAAAGAGTTATATCTGACATCATATTGAACCCTATGGATTAGGAATAGGATGTCACATGCGAGTCAATGCAAGTTAATACTTTTGGCAATATAGTGTATGTGCCAGCCAAACTGTTTATTTTTTGAAGGCTCTGCATAACGATAGTGGCAAAATAGGCCTTATTGTGATTAGTAATTCTCTAAATTATTTAGTAATTTAAAAAAATGATTAGTAATTCTATAAATTATTTTGTAATTATTTATTTGAGCTCCTATGTGGCTTTTAGTTACAATAGATTTTAAGCTATTTTAAACAGGGTCCTGCTGGATTGGAGATATGCTTTTATAAACTATTTTTGGTCTATTTAAAAAGATGAACTTTGTTTATTGTATATTTATGTATGCCACTAAAATGGTTTGGTTTAGCAAATATGAAAAACTATTCACAAATAATGAAGATGTGGTCTGACAGCCGAAGGCAACTATGTTGTGTAGATTAGATGAACGGCACCAAAACCTCAACCAAGATCCCGGTGGCTTATTTTAATTTCAAATTATTTGGCAAAGTCTATGTACAAGTAGACAGAGAGAGGAAGCGATTTAGACGGGATGATGACAGTGTACTTGTTTTGCCAGACAAATCCAGTTATTTGCAATGTAACAGCTTGTATGCAAGAAGACCTGAAGACAATCGTTTTGGGGAAGGATACATGCCTCAAAATAATCACATAACACTAAAACCCCTCGGAATAAAGGGAAAGGATCTTTCCAGTCTCAGGTAAGGTCCTGGGAATCTCTTAGGCAGAGCATACCTGAGACTGCAGTTACACTGTGGCGCCTGGAGTCTCAGGAGATGAGGAGGGGGGCAGACAGCAGGGCTGCCCAGACTGACTCGCAGCCTTTCTTCCTATGTGAGACTGCCTTTCATTGGCCCCTTCAGGACAGTATCGTACGGAATTCTCATGGAGGCTCCAACCTTGCCCGGCCAGTCTGGCAGTCTCGTTTCCACCGGCCCTTATCAGGACGGAGATCAGAATATGGCCTGAGGGGTCTTGGGATGTGGACAGGTGGGTCTCACAGGACGGAGGGGCAGTGGGCTGAGCAGAGACATCATCACCCCCAGCTGATTATTGACACGACTCTACTTCTGGGAGTAAAAGTGAATGAACAGCAAAACATGCTGCTGTCTGCATGTCTGAGATCCTTTGATGAGATAATCATTTATCTTTGGCAGCATAAAAGAAGAGCGACAAATAAGTGCTTTTTATGTGCGAAGAGGAAGAGGATTTCTGTTTTTTTGTTCGGTTTGTTCGTTATTGTGAAAAGCAATGCACAGCATCATGAGTCAGATTGACAATAAATGTTTTTTTATTAATAATGTTTATATTTAAATATAATGGTGTTTAAAAATAATATAAGTCATGAGAGTAGAGAAAAGCACACAACCTTTGTGATTTAGATTTTCTGAATTCCCCTTAATTGGTTTTTTGTCCATATAATAGAAGAGAATGAATGCCACTGCTGTCCGGTTACCAACTTTCTTTGAAATATCTTGTTTTGTGTTATGCTGAAGAAACAAATGATTTTGACAATTTTTTATTTTTGGGTGAACTATTACTGAGAAAATAATGTAACACAGTTTTACATTTCCTTCAACCCATTTTTCTACCTTCCTAATTCAAGTGTCTGTCAATGGGAATTTTACTCTCATACTTTCATCCGTCTGTCTTGAAAAGGCCTGTCAGCTGGAGCTTGAGGTACAGTTTGCCAACAGACTAATGACCCCTTATGGCAACACAATCTGATGTCTGTCCCGGCCGGCCCCGGTAATCCTGTCCACCTTTGCAGATTAGTTATGCTCAGGCTTAAGTTGCATATTTTGTATTTATCAGGATTTTGCTGATGAATGCTATCAGCAGGAGAGAAATGAAATATGGGAGGTCTATCTCAGATTGCATGAACAAACAGTTATTTCAGTGGTCACCTGTCACTGATGCAGATATATGACTGTTGAGATAATATTTTACACTAAGACATATAGACCTCTTTATCCACGCTGATCCAAAGCTGGTCAAAATTCAGTTTTGACACTAGGCCTAAATCAACATGAAAGAAAAAACGGAACATTTACTTATCACATTTTTTCAGATTGAATTATTCATGATTTCGAAAATAAAAGAAATGAAAATGTAACAGAAGTGCTACTGGACCAATGTTTACATCTTGCAAAATAATCTATATGGGACAAACATCCTGAATATATGACAACATGCATGTTATTTGTGTATTGTTTAAAGGGTTAGTCATAATTCTCTCATGAATTACACAACCTCAAGTTGTTCCAAATCTGTTTTTTCATATAAAATAAAAGAAATATTTGGAAGAATGTTAACAACTGAGATATTTGGGGCACAAAATAACAAATATATAATATTTTTGTTGTGTTGAACACAAAAGAAAACATTTTAGAATTTTTAAAAATCTTTCCTTTGGTAACCATTTAATTTTTCAATACAATGGGAGTCAAAATTATCCCAGAAATTTCAGTTACTAACATTCTTCGAAATATATTTATTTTCTTCTCCCAAACATCTCTTTTTGTGTGAAGTAAAACACGGTAGTACACATTTGGAACAACTTAAGGGTGAATAATCCACACCAGAATTTTTTTGGATAGACTATCCCTTAAATGACTAAATAATGAAAACAATGTTTGTTTTCTGTTACATCTAAGTATTATTCCACACTTTAGATAACAAAACACTGGATCTGTTTCTGTTATTTTGTCATTGCTTTTTCCATTTCCGCATTTGCTAGATTTGCCGTGAAAACCATAACCATCCAGTAACAACATATTGAGGAACAAAGGACTCCATATGACTTAAAATAAACAAGAGTATGTTTTTTTCCAGTGTAAACACACCACCGTTTCGAGAACATCAGTCATGGCTAGATAAACAACACATTGACATATTCTTAATGTTAAGTTAATTTCATTTGTTATTTATATTAAATACTTGTCAGAAAATGTCTTGTCACAAAAAAATGAATAGCTCTTAATGAGATCACATGTATTAACAGTGAACAAGGAGTGTAGACGTCAAATGTTTTAATTCAGACCAAAATTTCAACAGGCCTTCTTTCAAACCATGGCACAAAACTTCATCACAATCGTTTTTAATTCTGAAAGTTCCACTTAAAAATTACAAAAACAGTAAACCTCAGTCCCACTTCTGGAAATGAAACATTACCATATTCATTTTTGTTATTATTGAAAGCGAATTCTGACAGCACTATGACCTCACATTACAAAAGTGCATTATGATAGCTGACTTTTAGCGCAGGTCTCTCGCTCTTTCTCACTCTCTCCGGCATGACATTCTCAAGTGAATGTCGCTCATCAAGGGGCTTACGGAGTAAGTGATAAAGTGTTCCACCCTAATACCTGCCCGCTTCTCATCTGTCATCCATAAAGAGGATTGGAAATGAAGCAACATTCTTCAGTATATAATGACCTCAAAGCATACAGAAGGATATTGTAACACATAAAAATAAAAGGAAAAACTTTAGTGGAGGAGTCAGAGTTTTATCAAAGAAGCCACACTTAAATATTAAAAAGTTAACTTAAATTGATAGTTCACTAACAGATGAAAATTATGTCATAGTTTACTCACTTTGTTACTTTAAACCTGTTTTTTTATTCTGCAATATAAAAAAGAAGATATTTTTAAGAATGTTACTAATCTAAAATGGCGTTAACCATTGATTTGTCTATACAATAGAAGTGAATGAGTATCACAATTGTGTGGCATACTTCCAAATATCTTCTTTTGAGTTCTGCAGAAGAAAGAAAGTCATACAGGTTAAAAAGGACAAAAGGATGAGTGAACAATGACACAATTTAAATGTTGGGTAAACGATGACTATGATCATCCATCATACAATGTTTCAATGTGAACAGACATATTATTTTCTGTGAAATATTCTCACCCTCACTCACGTGCAATTCACAATATGGAATCGAGTAATTCCCGTCACATGACTACAGGCCCGGAAACAATCCTGATTGGGCTGATTGATAAATGGAGCTGTCCTTGGCTACTTTGCGGCCCCTTCAGCTCTGGACTTTGTCCAGGAAAACCTCTAACAGCCACTTATTAAGTAGTTAGATCCACCACAAGGCTGTAGCGGTACACATGCAGTGGTCACCTGGGTCTTCGTCTGCTGCCCGACACTTCATTGGTTGAGCGCTCTCCTCCTTGTCGCGGGCTGGTGAGATATCATAGTGGGTATAATCTTCATTCTGCTCCCTTGAGGTCGGGAGTAGCGTGTTTTTACAGCTTGCAGGGTTGTTCAGAGATGTAATTATTAGCTTTTTCGGTAAACATTCTGCAAACCTCAAATGAATCTTTGTCCTCTTGACCCGTGCTAAACATGCTCAAAAAGAAGTCACAGAGCGGTGGAGGCGTTTCTGTTTTTTAACTGTTACTTTTGTTGCTTAAAAGTAAAATTACGGACAACGAGTGATACTCATTGTAAGACAGCATGTGTTAAAATGGCATGGAGCATTTTAGTTGAAGTTCACAAAAACATTCAGATGGCAGGGAGAAATTGCCGGCTAATGGCTGATTTTATCAGGTTGTGCACAAAAATACTCCAAACATAAAAGCCATTATTATTCTCGATTGTTTATTTATCTGCTTTGCTATAATTCAATTCTGTAGTTTTCAAGATCCTATAATTAACAGGAAATGGATGAGAATAAAATAGTTTATTTGCTTACATGTTTTTTGGATACATTAGGCTTGAGTATCCTGGCACAAGGATCATACACCATACGAAACGCATTATGATTAAGTGTATCGCATATTCCGCCATTAACAAAATCGCCTTGGTCCCTGTGCCACATTTGCCGAATATGAGAAGAAGACTGTCTGGGTTGAAAGTAACACAGAGAGAATCAAGCCTCTTTTGTGTGTCTGGAAGTTAGGGCAAGAAACCAAGAATAATTTTCTAGAGTATCGCCAAAGGCAAAGCTTGAACAGCTCGGCCAGTGACAAGCTTTTAGGGGACCGGAGCGCCATGGGTTGTCTGCAGATGAAATACTAGGGGGTGAAAGAGAAAGTAGTGATTTGTCATTAGGACTTTTCAAAGGATCGTGATGCCAAGGGTCCAATTTATGGTTTTTATACCCACCTTCTTTGGAACACACATCGAGGTCTTTGTGAGCGGTATCATTTTTCACTTGTAATAGAATTTTATGAGATTCTTTGCTGGAAAAATAATGTAATTTGGCTACATATATGAGTCGAAACAAAAGTGAATTTTAACAAGATTTGTTCTTTTCAAATGGTGCTGACAAATATTCTGTCATCCAACTAGAGATCTAATGTCAAACTGTGTCTGTTTTCGAGAATGAAACATTTCCACTTTCATTCTGGCAGTGTTAGTCTACTTTTGCATGCAACTGAGCAGATTTGAAAATCATTCTTGGCATGAAATGCTTTATTTTTATTCATTTTACTTTTATTAGCTTGGCAGATGCATTTTCTATTTTGCTGTGAAGTAGACATTGTGCCTTTTTGAAGAGTATCTCCTCCTAAATGCTAGGGGCAGTGCATGTTACTAAAGGCAGCGTCCATCTTAGTTTACTTTTGTTTTACATTTAAATTTACATTTACACTATTTTATTTACTTCAGGCCTAAAGAAAGTCATATTTAAAACTCAACCAACAACTTAGATTTATATTTCAGAGAAGCAAAATGTTGTCAGAAAAAAAAGCCTTTTTAAAAAATGTGAAATCTCTAAAAAACTTAAGAAGTTTTTTATTATACCAATAGCACAGATATCATTTCAAAAACCCAAGAGGTCTCTATTTAAAGCATTAGTTTTATTTTCAGTTCTTGATTTTTTAAATATTCAAGTAAGAATTATTTTCAGATTTTTAACACCCATAACGCTACAGAACTGATTTGTTTTTTATAAAGAGCTTTCCCTTGTCAATTTTTCTGGTACCATTGCTTCTGGTTTATGCAATTTAATTCACAGAAATTCAACAAAAACCATGTCCTTTTTTTAAAATGTCCACAATGCAAGTTTATTTTTTATATTGAGAATTGTGTATATAGTGATATTGTTTTATATTAAGACTATCATTAGGTGTTTAGTAAAGTATACAGACAGTTTCAATGTAACAGTAACAAATATATTTCTAAAAAAGGATTAATAGAATTAGATTTTCTCTTTTAGCTATTCGTGATGAAAGTCTGTTTGCAGTTGATAGTATCAGTGATCTGCTTTGGTACAGGGGATTCCCCATCTTTACAAGAGTCTGGAGATAGCGTGACATGTGGAATAGCAGATCCATTTAGCACTTGTTTCCTTTAAGGGCAGCATGCACAGACTTTCTAATTGTGTATTTGCCCCAAATCATTTGCCCTAAGGCTCTTTGTCACTGAACACAATGACAGAAGTGAATATAAATGCTGTTGCACACGTCACCTCCAAACATATGACCACAAATATTCTTCACAAGCTGGTTACAACTTGTCTTGGTTATTACTTATCTAGATTTCCTTGTGAATCATTATCGTATCGTTTACATTTTATATAGTTTTTTGTCTATACAGTACATTTTCTGCAAAAAATCTACTCTACGCCCGTGAGTGACACATGAGAAGCGACCAGATTTTCCATTTTTGCAATTGTAGTTTATTTGGAATAGTTTACCCTAAACCAGTCATGTTTTTCTTTTGTCCTTATGTCCTTCAAAATTTAATATAACTCTTTATTGTGTGGATAAATGGTTTTAGTGTGCAGGCACTTGAGGCCATTCCGAACCAGTGTTGTCTGATTACAAACATTCTTCAAAATATCCTCGTCTGTGTTTTGCCATTAGAAATTACATAATGATGATTAAATGATGAAAGAACTTTTATTTTGAGCATACTGCTCTTATAAAAAAAGGGTTATCTAAACTATTTCACACTGTCTTTAAATTCATAAAAATACTTTCTGTCACACCAAGGTCTTTCAACAAGCCTAAAAATAACTTAAGAAAATAATCCATCCGGCTAATGTAGTATTGAAAGTAATTTGAATTGGATTGTAAAAGCATCATCCCCTTTATTCACATTTACATGATTATCTGTACTCTCTGTTTTGATGATATTGAGATGCTAAGGTGGGTTTGTAAGGATAATTACATGTGATGAGCACAGATGTGGCACTGAGCCAGACACACAGGAGAAAAGATGATGCCTGTCTTTTGTTTGGTTTTCATCAGTGTATGCTGCATAAAAATTTATTTCAACAACTGCTTCTGAATAAATGGTTCAACACATCTGCTAATCTCTGTGTGGCAATGCTTAACTGATGTACATAATAAGCATTTATAGTTTTATGGCTAAAATAAATTATTTGGTAGAGCATTTCTATGTTTTTATTGTCTAATAAACTTAGCGTTGTACCGAGGAAAAGAACAGGGGTGAAGTTGTTTTCCTCCTGAGACATGTTCATGTTTTATGTGCACATGCCGACCATCCCTGACAATGTTTTATAGCCCGTTGAGTCATGGCTTCTTTACACAGCTCTTGTTTTATTTGCTTGCTTGGAGGTTTCATTTGGTAGCCTAAGTTATTTTGAAAAGCCGACACTTTAGAAACATTTTAAAACATTCTTATTCTTTTTCATTTAGTTTAGGAAAGAGCTCACAATTGTTTGGATAAACCTACATCGCCTGGTCATTGAAAGTTCATACACAACCCAGACAGTGGTTTGAGAAGAACATAGCGTTTGTCCTGAAAGCAAACGAGTCTCACAGACGTGACTTGGATGACAAGGAGACCTGCCGGACAGCAGTGTTGGCCCCTATGTCTTGTGATTGATGGTGTTGATGTTTTAAATTAGCCTTCGATACGCCAAGTACAAGAATCATAATAGCAGGGCTTTAGATTAGTTCTTCAGATAGCAGGAAAAGGGGAGGCGGAAGGTTCCCAGAATAATGCAACGTATTGGATCTTAACTTTGGAGTCTTGCAAGAGGCACATCACTAACATAGGATGTGAATAGCCATTCTAATGTGGAGAAGTATTTCTGAGGTCAGACTCCATCATTACTGCCGGACGGAGGTCAAAGCCACACACTTGTCCTCAAAGGCTAGTCACTACATCTGGGAAGAACAAAAAGCCTTCTCAGCTTACTAATTGTTTAGGGAGCCTCTTTAAGACTGTATTTATTTGTTCTTTGATCACTAAATTGGCAGTGTTTTTGCAAAATTACCTCAAATTTGAAGGTGTATTACCTTGATTGCATTCTTAGAAAACTCTATGTGGCATATGTATTGTATTGAGATTGAATTGAGATTGTTTGGTATAACATGAAAGACATACTCCCAAAATGAAAATGTACTCACTTCCACTTACTTCTAACTCATTTACTCACATTACTGTCATTTTTGTGTGGCTTTCTTTCTTCTGCAGAACACAAATAAGATATTTCAAATAAAAAGATATTTCAAATAATAAAAAATTTCAGTAACCAATACTGTTGGACATTCAATGCAAATTAATGGGTACCAATGTTTTTTACCAACGTTCATCAAAATATCTTCTTTTGTGCTCTGTTGAAGACAGAAAGCCATACAGGTTTGAAATGTCCCATGGCTCAGTAAATTAAAGAATTGTGTGAATTATTCCTTTAACATTTGAGTGGGTGAAATTCCAATATTTGTGTCTATAGTTTTTAAAGCTGTTCCTATAGTTACCTTTAACACACACTATACAGATACTAATACAATGTTGAGAGATCTCAAATTTTACATTTTTAAACCATTTAATGACTTTCTAATATTGAAATCACACTCTTGTTGCTGAATGAGTTTAAATAACTATAATTCGAATGCCATACTGTGACGCTGAATAGAAAAAACTGTTGAAAGAGAGAGAGGTAGTAAAAGACAGTGCAATTAATTAAAAAAATTATAAGCCCACCTGATATTTGTAGCCCATTACCGGGAAGATCAGTTTGGGAGACAAAAATGACCACTCGTAGTGTAGCATGCAGGTATTTCAGGGGCTTTCATCACCGCTGAAGAGACTATAAAGAGTTTGAAATGATTAAACTTTCTATTGACCCTGCAGTTAAATGCCTGCGCTTGTCCATTATGTCCAACCCACCATCCAGGATAATGGGCATTTTTCAGAAGAGCCAGGGAGTCAAACTATACACTACATGAAAAGCAGTGTTGAGAGGCTGGAGATCGGTGTAATTAAATAAAACCCAACTGTTTTAGTGTGTACTTTGGAGTTAAACAGAGGAATACTTCGTTTTAAATACGCTGCGGGTCTACACCAATGTCCTCATGTTTGACAGCTGTGAAAAGGGCTGTTTAATGCTGCCGTTTAATGGCTTGTTCACAACACAGCGACAGGACCTGTGTGCACCTGGCCTGTTGCTTTGATGACAGCAATCTGGTGATGCTTCTTTTGAAAAGTTTGACGTTACATAAAGCAGCATTCCTTGAAATGATAGTTCATCCCAAAATCTTTTACTCTTTAAACCTTGATGACTTTCTTCTGCGGAACAAAAACGAATACGTTTTGAAGAATTTTGGTTACCTTGCATTGGTTTTGTGTTCGTACCACATATTTAATAGTACCCGTCTGCTTACTGAAATTCTTGCAAATATCTTCTGTTGTGTTCAGTGGAAGAACGTCAAAAATTTTATTTCTGGGTGAACAATCATTTTAAATGTTGAATGTGTTTAATATACTGTAATCATTTGCAAAGCTTAGGTTGTCACCAAATGAGAAATAAATAAACAACCCATCCCCACAAAATGGCACTCATCACATAACAAGTCACATACGTCTTACTCATTTACAAGTTTTTCTACTAATTTTCTTTATTAGTTCTTGTAAAAGGTCTGTGTGCACTGAGAAAGCTGCAGTTGTTTATAGATAATGGCTGCGCAGCTTCCACTGTCTGCGCCGGCGATGTGCTGATGTCTGTTGCTTCAGGCGTATTAGATTGGCATCCATTAAGAACCCTCATTGTTCGCAACCAGCCAATCCCTTTTCTTCACTTCCCATTTGCCATCCCTCAGAAAGAGAGAGATAGAAGAATTCTCAGACTACTATTTCCTTTTGTGCAGTGGTAAAATCCAGACACCCCTGACCCTGGCTCGGTTTTCTCTAGGCATGTGCACATGTGTGTAATTTTCACCCGGCTGTCCGATTGAAAACCGCCCCTTAGATTTTGGAATAATTGTGATGGCTCTACCCCTGGTTGCACTAAGGGCTTGTATGGGTGAGATAATATAGAGAACGTGTGGATCAGGATAATGCAGAGACTTTAGATTTGAACCTTGACCATGCACATGTAAATAAAGAGAGACAAATTCCGGAAGCCACAATGCAGGCTATAGGTGTGTTTAAAGTTATACTTCATACAAAAATGAAAATTCTAACTTAACATTTTTCTTGTCGATTTACTGTGGGTGCCAGACATTCTTTAAAATATCTTAATTTGTGAAAAAAATTCAATGACAGAGAAAGATATGAAAATGTTGATTTTTTGGGCATTGCTTACCATTTAAATTGTTAGTTTCATTCTGTAAGTGAAAAAGACACAACATTTTTCTTAAATTCTAAATAAAAATATTGTTTTTGATTTCATTAGATTTTGTTTTTATGAAATTGAAACAAATACAAATTGTAAAAAAATTGTTAAAGTTAAAACAAATATTTTTGTTTTTAATATACTGTAATTGGATAGATACATTCATTTGCAGATACTGCCAAATGCAGAAACCAAGTTCACGTTCAAATTATAACAACACGATCTTCCAAAATGAATATTTCATCAAACAAATCCTGATTTGTCACAATACTCGTGCATTTTTTCATTCTCTCAGTCATTCTAAGTACTCTTAGGTGGCTTTAATTCAATTCTCAAGTTTAATTTTGTTGAAATTCAACAGACACTGGACTCCCTTAACTAAGCTGCATGTAAATTCAAATAAATGATGTGAATTATCTTTATCATTTTCTATTCCATCAGACCCTTTACCCAATGAACTTAAAGATGGTGGGATCTAACGGCAAAACCACAGTTTGCCCTCTAGTCGTGTAACAGCTCTCTATCCAATGACAGCGTCCATCCCATATATTGTGGATGTGAGAACAACGTAGATCAATTTCTGTTCTTGTTAAAATGTGTCTCAGAATGCCACCAGTAGTCACGGCGAGGACCACATACGTTGTGTCTAATCCATTCCATGACTTATCAGCATATGAAGGCTTTTAATGTTCTCTGTGGAAAACGCTGTAGAGACGCCCAGACTCTGGCTTTCTTGGTGGTTGGAGCAAATCTGTTTAAGATTATAGAAAAAGTGGTGTGGGAGACACGGAACCGTCCAAGATCCGAGCAATGGCGGAGAAACCCCAAACAGCTGTCTGCGGTGTTTGTTGACATGCCCTTACTACTAAAGTTGGGTGACACTGTTTGCTTCATGATGTTTGTAACTGTTTGTTAAAATTTCAGATGTTCAAGTAAAGTATCAAGATGGATAGATGACTCATATGTATATCTAGAGGTGATATCTAATGTTAAACGTACCAGGTATTGTCCATTCATTAAGAAAACACCACTGCAGGCATCATGAAAGAAAGGGACAGATGAAAGAAAGTCAAGTTGCCCTATCTGATGTCATTTTAAGATCTCAAGCTCCTCAAAACCAGAGAGGTCAAGAGCGAGCTGGCGTCTGTTCTTTGAGGGCTCTCATGTTCACCTTGTGTCCTCCTTGCTTTCCCACCTCCTCCTCCTCCTCCTCTGTCACCTCCTGGCTTTGTCATCCCATCCCTCTGCTTCGCTCCCATGGCACTTTTTTCTTTTCTTCTCCTGCTCACTCTGACAGCTCCTTTCATCCATTGTCTTCTGTCATGCCTTCAGCTCCAGCACTCTGGATGCTTCTGCACGGCAGGCTTCGTATTCACGTTCAGTCGGCACCAATCATTACTTTTTTTCCCCTAAAAAAGACGAATTCAGATGTTGAAAGAAATCGGTTAGGGTGTTGCTGGTGCACGAAACAGTCTTGTGTGTTATTGCGATAACACGGGTACAGTGCATTTAAGAAAAGACGGTTATTTTATAGAGAGTGACAAAAACAGAGGATGAGAAAAAAACCACATTGGACATTAAAAACAAATTGCTCTTTATGTGTGACAGAGTGTATAAAGGAATAAAGTATAACGTCCTCTGAATAAACATTTGTTTTTGCATGGGAATAAGCAGTTGTTATAAGCAGTTGTTTTTAGGAAAAAGTGTGTGACCCTGCCTGTAAAAACCAGGCTAAAGGTGGAAAATAAAATTCTGAGAAAACGAAAATTACATCTAAAGTAAACAATACATTTTTAAACCTTCGACATGGTCTTACTCAGTAAGTGAATGGGATTCGTCACTGTTCAGTCATTAACATTTTTCAAAGTATCTTCTTTTGTGGTTCACGGAAGACAGAAAGTCATTCAAGTTTTATATGACAAGGGGGCTTATAAACAAATTTCCATTTTTGTGGGAAGTCATGGTCTAGTGGTTAGAAAGTTTGACTCCAAACCCTAGGTTTGTAGGCTCAAGTCTTAGGCCCGGCATATCATGACTTGGGTGCCCTTGGGCAAGGCACCGAACCCCCTACTGCTCCCGGGGCGCTGTTGCATAAATGGCTGCCCACCTCTCCGGGTGTGTGTTCACGGTTGGTTTGTGTGTTCACTGATGTGTGTGTGCACTTTGGACGGGTTAAACGCATAGCACGAATTCTGAGTATGGGTCACCTCTACATGCTTTGAGCCCAAAGCCTCTTGATCATGTGTCGGTGTGAAGGCCTTCTCAAGGACCAGCAGATCCTCAATGCTAACTTACACTGCAGGGGTCTGTCGTTAACACTAATGCATCAGCTCAACACTGCTCGGGTCATTATGACAAATGCCCTGTCAGTGCTGCGCACGTGGAAGTAGTTTTCCGTCACAGGTGGCTCTGCGTAGTGTCCAGGGCCCACTCGCTTGTACCTCAGGCTACTAAACAACCCTGCGGGAGAGCCAATTCGGGCCTTAATGCAGAAGAAATAAGCTACAAAACTTCACTTTACGAACGGCTTATGTTCCCTCCGCCCTGTTGTTTTTGGCTCGCTTTGGGGACATATGTCATCGGGAGCGCTGGCGTACGGTAATTAATCCTCCTCAAAGCGTGCGATATTTATTAGCACGCTTGAAGTTTATCACGCATGCGCAGCCAGAGCTGTGTGTAAGAAGAACTTTAACAACCGAACAAACGGCTGGGTTTAAAAATGTCAGCACCCTGGTCATACAAAAGAGTTTTCATGCTCCATCATGTGTAGTAAGTATTTGTTTATTATAACAAACAGGACAGAGTGGTGTTTGTTTCACGGCGCTCGTCATTTAACAGGAAGAGCGTTTGACTTGAAGTTGGCTAATGTTTTATAATTTATTAGGGCTTATTTTTAGATGGTTGTACAAGTTTCAGGGTGTTTACATTTAGCTGAAACCAAATAAATCACAAAGTTTATGCATATGAGTGACAAATGGCGCTCACCTGTCTCGAGTTTTCTGGAATTTGTCTGTTAACATTGTTTATTACATTAAAAGAGTTGTGGGAATATTAAAAAATGTTTTCTTAAAATATGGTTAAACTTTTGTGGGGTGACTATAGTATATCTGTGGTTGCCATCTGGGCCTTTATTTGATTTTATTTATTTATATTAAGTAAAAATATTCAAATATATTATTGAAGCTATTGGTACATTGAAATAAATACATTAAATAAATTCCAGTATACATAATATGTATCAATATGTACTAAACATAGTTATATATGTATGTATATATTTATATGTGATATGTTTGTAGTACGTAAGAATGTTAATGTAATATACACACACGCATACACACACAGACAAACAGACACACAGGCATTCAAACAGGCACACACGCATACACACAGACACACACACACACACACACACACACACACACACACACACACACACACACACACACACACACACACACACACGTAATATGTATGTATGTGTGTATGTATGTATGTATGTATGTATGTATTTATGTATGTACATGTGACATGGATATACATTCACAAACGTTATATATAAATGTTATATATATATAAATGAAACATACACAAAATACAAACCTGTACTAACTAATAAATATAGTATATCAATAGTAATTTAATTTGTCTGTTTTTTTTATTTTTATCCAAAAGGGCAAGCTGCCTGGTACACTTTCTCTACTTTTTCCCATCCTGCCCACTGTCATCCATCCATAGTCCATGACATCCTCCTTGTCCTCCTCATGGGCTTGAGCTTCAGGCAGGAACTGGGCTTGGGCATGTGATAGGCATTAACACTGGGAGAGATGTCCAGATCATTATGTTTAAAGGCTTTACAATGCTCATTAACAGCTTTCTACCACACAGTCCTGGCAAGAGAATTCTTTGGCCTGGCTCTATTACAACCTCCTCTGAATCTGAAGACCGCCTTTAACCCTGACAGCCCTGCAAGACCCCCTAGATAAACCGTCTTGATGGCGTTTATTCTGTCTTGTATTCTGTTTCTGATTAAGGAACAGTAAGCTGAAAATGAAGTATTTAGTTGTTTTTAACCCTAATGTCAACCTGAATGGCATTGTTTTGTGGAAGACAAATGGCCTTTTCACAATATACTTAACCCTTATCTTCTATTTTTGGGGTTTATCTCAGAATATTGCAGTTTTGGAAACCATGTTCCACAAGATCGTTATTGTGGTAGACAGCATGTTAAAGGCATACTTTTCAACACTCACAAGCAGTTATTAAAACAAGCCCATTGTCACCTGAACAATGTTATGATAAGTCTGGAAATGCTTATTTTTCTGCAAAACAGATGATGTTGTAAAGAAAGTTGGTAACCAAACATAATTCCCAGTTGACCTCTATAGAATGGGCACAAACCACTAAGACTTCTTTTGTGTTTTACAAGTTTTATTGAAGGGAAACAAATATGAAATTATTATTTTCATTTATTTTCCTTTGATTCCTTACCATTGATTGGATGTGATATGGTCCCGTCTTTGTAGTGCTGATGTCCTCCATATATCTGCTACACATGTGATTCAGACAAGCCACTTGTGTTTTTACATGACCACTTAAAACCCAGCAAAATCAATAAGCTATGTCTGAAAACTTCAAACAATTTGTCAATGAACAGTTTCCAGACAATGTCTTAATATACTATATTAAACCGAGCAAGAATTGATGGAGAGGAAAGCAATCATTTTTTCGATTATACAAAGTGAATTTGTTTTCCAAATAGTTATTTAGATCAAATGCATATGTTCAGCATTCTGTTGGCTTGTGTGCAAGTAAATGATGCGCTTAGAATATCACTGGATTCAGTTTGGCCTTGCATCTGCTGTCTTTTTTAGAAAGGATCCTGTTGGTTATATAAACCTGCATTTCTTGTTTAACAAGCCCACATGCAAACTCTTTTTGGATAACCTCAATTGAAGTCATCTTAAACATGAATAATTCTCTGCATATGTGTCCCTTTTTTCACTTTCAGTGGTACTAAAGTAAACTGCACCGTCTGTCTGTCTGCGTCACTGCACATTATAGCCGTCCAGGTTGTCTGTCCGCGCAGAGCGACGTCTTAACGATACAAACTGCATGTACAGTAAGACACTCAACAGCTTGATTGGTGAATATTAAAGCGAATGGCTTTTTAGTGACTTTACGAGCCCGTGTATAATGTACCTGAGCACATTTGTAGCTCCCCACTTTAATTCTCCCACCTCAAACTATTGGAGACACTTAAATGGTGGAAAAATGAATTCTTCTTAAGTGTGTTGCTGTTTGGTCCCCAACCTTAAAAGTGATCCATAAAACTCAATTCCCCAATAGGGTCTAAAAATGATTTATGAAACCATACTTACGTTCATGTTAGAGTGTTGTAAGATGAATTAACGCTGTAATGGCAGGACACCCCATTATGTGTGGATTGTGCCGTACAAATACATGACTGTGAAGACCAACTATATTTGGCTCCCATGTAAGTGCTTGATGGCTGGTTTTGTTTATGCATTGAAGTACAGTGTTGCTTCATCTTGTCGTTTTTTAATATCCAGTGACTATTATAAAGCAGATCGTGTTAATGGACACCTTCATTTTGTAGCTGTGAAGACAGTGACTGGAGTATTTATACAAGCCTCGTGTTACTTAATGACAGTTTATGATTATCTATAATTGCATAGCACATATAAATGGTAGTAGAAAATTGCCGTGTCTGTTTCTTGGTGTATTGTACAATTCATTTGAATAATTGGTTTGATGTCCCACAGCCTCGTTGTTTGTCAATTACATTAGACCAGAACAGCTGGACCTGATATAGACTCAAATATGATTCAATGAGACACTCATGGCCCTGTTTTACATTTTATAACTGGGGTGGCATTGGCTGTAGATGTTGAAAATGAATCCCCACAGTATTTTTGGTGATTCATATCAAGGGCACACTCACAAAACATTTACCCTGCGCAGAAGGACTGTAAATGTTTTATTAAAATGCCCAAGCTGAAAAATTGCAAAGGAACACCAGTTTGTTTTGGCGTGTGTGGTTTGTTCCATTCTCCTGTGGCTGCAGACTACTGGTCTGCTGCCGGTCCTTTATTGACTGAATCTCTCACTGTGAGGACGGGAAAAAAACGACTTTGTATTATAACCGTATGGAGAAAAAAATGTTGGCAGGCAGTTTTATACAGCACACTTTTTAAAAAAGAGAGACGGTCCTGACCACAAGTCATAAACCATACTTTATTTAAACTGGCGCTCACCCATTATTTGTTCATAGGGCTTTCTGTCTCACAGAAATAATGTTCCAGGGTTTTCTGATGGGGGAGGGGTGGGGTATGAGGATTCGGATAAACTGTTGCCAGGTGTTGTTGCCATGACATTCCATTATGCGATTCCACATTTCCTTCATCAATAGTCACACAGCTGTGTGTATGGAAATCGTGGTTTGGTGCTTTAAATCCTATTTCAAGACAAAAGTTTATCAACTTTGACAATTTACAATAAAAAAATGACTCAGAACACCAAAGCCTGCAAAAGAATTTTTTTTTATTTTTGCATCAAAAAAACAAACACATTCATGTTACAGAAATGCAAGTGCTTTCTTGTCTAATGCATCCGTGTTTCGTTACCAGCAAATCACATCCACATTAAGAAAGACTTGGCAACAGTTGCCATTAGTAACATTGTTGAACTCCACCCCTTTCTGCTTCTAATGCCGAGATGACAGGTCCATCACGTAATAGTCTGAAAGCTCTCCAACGGCTCTGATGCCAAGCACTGCCCCAAACAACCCTCTCCTGACAGCTTCCTCATTACCTTTTAATGTATTCATGCATATTTCTCCTCTCTGGTAAGACGGCCTTGTAACGAGAGGAAGCAGCAAGCAGCTCCAGGCCTCAGATCATGCAATCCGCCCTTTATTTCTATTAACAAAACAGCTTCTGATGCATGTAGATGGCAGGCTCTCCATAACAGTCGCCGCTGAATTTCCTGCAATATGACAGAGAGAATATTGGCGCGTCAGTGGGACACCTCGATGACTCCGGGAGACGCTATCATTATGCGTGTTGGCAATCACGAGAGCCGAATTTCGAGGCGGAAAATGAGGGAGGCCGTGTCAGCCTCGTGCGTGTGTTGTGAGTGCCCTGAAATGCAGCCACTATGAGAGTCGCATTCTGTTTACCGCAGCAGGGGGCAAACACAAGAGCCCCAGCGACGCGGGCACAACGTGCAGCACAGTAAAATGAGCAAAATACATACATTATAACTTTGGTGCTCTTTCTTCGGAAGAAATGAAAGAAGCTGATTTCAATATAAATAGAATAGGGAGTGTGTCTTTACGTCTACTTTGATTGTCACTTTTCAAGTCGTAGAAATACCTCAAGGCCTTTCCGCAGCCTTGCTTGTATGTCGATGCTAATTTCTCCTGTTGCTAGGGGTAACACATTGGGGAGCCTCGATTTTCTTCCTCTGGTCATCGAGCTCGCCTCTTTCTAAAGATTTCTTATCAAACCGCTTGCTTAGTGGTTGTAATGTCTCTCAATGTTGGGCAATCAAAAATAGAAGAACATCTCAAATCAGTTTCTCGGCAGGCTTTGAATCAACAATACAGTACAATAGTCACATTCACCCAAAAGAAATATCCTGCTGTGTCTTTCCGAGAGGTAATTCCGAGTGCCTGTATTGTGAGCATGAGCCAATTGTAACTACGACAGAGATACTTATACAAATTCATGCCTCAAGTATATCAGTCTCTACATTTTGAAAGAAGTAACGTTAGTCCCCAACACATCATGTAAGACAGGATCTGAAAGAGTCCGATTCAAAACTTGCTACTTTGAAGTATCATAGATTTGTGGCTGACAGCTGTCTTCACAGATGCATATAGCTGTTTCATAGTCTATAAATGACCAGTCTCAGTGTCTGTGCCCCAGATTCTGACTGACACATTGTTCAAGATAACTGCCGGTGCTGCTTGTCCGGCATGTGGTTACCTCCTCGGCGTATTCACCTATTCAGAAGTTACTCAAGGTCGTGATTTCAGTGCCTCGGTTTCACACATTTTCATGTGTGCTTTACTTGCAGTCTCGGTGTTTTTAAGGTTACGTTACATGACAGGGTTCACCACTAACAAACCTTTCTACTAACCTGGTCGTAAATATGTACAGTAACATAAAAATAGGTGCAGTGGCTAAAACAAGGCGCATTTTCTTTGTTACCAACACCTTCCTTCACATACCACATTTAGGGACCCATTTCAAAATTTTATAGTGTCCCAAATCCATTTGGTTTTTAAAAAATTCTAGATTCTGCATTTCATTTTTAATAAATAAGAGTAACTTTTTAAAGCGTTTGAAAATTAGGTATACTACAATTTATTCATAAACTAAAAAAATGTAGATACTTCGTTGTACTGAAAAATGTGAAAAATGTTTTTTATTCATTTATGTTCATATTAACTTATTTCTTATAAATAATTATTACTTCTATTTATAGCAACATTTAATTTATACAACCTATTCAGTGCTACTCTCTGGAAAAGAAATACTCCATTTGCCATTTGGCGTGGAACGGCATATTCCGCTTTAATGCCTGAATTTCAGGATCCGTCCATGTTGACCGCATAGCAGACACAAATTCCAGCCAAGAAAGCTGTCAATAGTGTACATGGAGGAAAGAGAGGCCAGTGTGCTACCATTACCGGAAGCATTAGTTTTAGCCAACTTTGCCTTTGTTATTCCTGCATCGCTAGCAAGAAGAGGGAACGTCTTGGAATTACAAAGACACGAGATTGACTATCTGTTCACGGGTAAAACTAATCATGAAAAAACAGCAGATTTACAATGGGACCAGTGACAATACTGTTTACTGGCCTGAGTGCCTCTAACGTTAGCCCCAGCCACTGGGCAATCCTTAATGTTGAACTCTGTATGATTCTGTAGAACTCTATTTACAGCATTTAGCATTTATCTTTTCAGCATTGAGCATAGGGACTTGTGGAAAGTTAACTAGAAAAAGAAAATTCTGTCATTATTTCACCCTGGTGGGTTTTCAAACCTGAATGTAACTCATTATCCAAATTTTTGCATCCTTAAAATAGGAGTAATTGTTGGCCAATGTTGTTCGGTCTCCGACATTCTTCAAAATATCTTCTTTTGTGTTCTACAGAAGAAAGATCGTGTTTGGAATGACATGAAGGTAAATAAACAATGAAAAGTATTTAGTTTTAGAAGTGTTCCTTTATGTAATCTTTTCTCAAGGCACCCTTTTGATTTATTATTCACATTTTTGATACATCCTGTTTTGTCGTGATGACAGCATGTGCTCAAGCTAACCTGAACTCCACACATATGTGCACAACCTTATTATCTATGATATCCCAGCATGATTTGAGAAACTTCCAAATACATTTTGTGTTCTTTAATCTAAACTTTTGTGTAATAGTTAGGAATAATGAACAGATTTAATATGGTCTCAATCTTTTGAAAGCCTCTTAATATATGTTGTGATGCCATTTTTATTATCATTTCCCTTCCAAGAAGCCTTCGTTCTATACGTTTTAGAGCGACGGCATAGATAAGCATTATCTCAGATTTTCAGTTTCTGACCACAAAATATGTCATATATAAGCAACAATTTGACTTCTTTTAAAGGGCTGGATCTGTGTCAGCTTTTATTTATGCAGCTTATTAAACGCCAGTGCGTAAATAAGGTGACTAAAGGGAGAGGGCAGGCAGAGCGAGGAAAGACTAAAACGACAGGGAGTTTAGTACTGAATCCTTTTAGCAGACCACTGACACATGAATGAGGGGAGAGTGAGAGAAAGGGAGAAAAAAGTAGACAGCCAATTTGGGAGTAATGCAACTAAAAACAGACAAGTGTAATTTCATCCATCTGGACAGATGTGTAAAAGCGCTCCTCAGAACATTCCCCATGATTCCCCCTGATTGATCTTCCCCCAGACCGAAACACCTATTATTAGCCACGAGCCTAATAGCACCAGGATGGCTCGCTGCTCTCCCAGAGGCCAATTCTCTGGACATATCTCACTCACTGCAGCTGTAGAAACCGAACAGGGGTGACTGAGGGAGAGGGAGGGGGTGATGGAAGGGATGTGTGGTGGCAGAGCTGGAAGATGAGGTCCATCATATTCAATCAATAGACAGAATACGAAAGCCGTCAAGCAAAAACAAAAACGTCTAATCCAGCTTTCCATTGTTATTTGTAGGAAGCGTTTGCACACCCACCTGATTATGCAATCGAATGAATGTTTTGTGCTGCTGAAACAAAACAAAAGAATGAAATGCATTTATTGATGTTACCAAATCCCTTATTAAAATAAAATACATTTTTCAGCTACATTTCCATCTAATTCAATTTCTATCAAAGGCCATCAAAAGTATGTTGGGCTTCCCAAACACAGCCCACAAAAGCAGGCCTTCTTTTCCCTAAATTGGTCCGCTGGCTTTCGGAAAAGATGGAAAACAGTTGAGGGAAGCACAAGGGATAAAGATTGACAGCCCACCACCCCTTTCATGCCATTTAAACAGCCACATGTCCTGAGTCTGGTGCGATCAGATCCATTTTGATCTAGATCCAAACTTGAACAACGTTCCCACTGTCCTTCATCTTTAGTGCTCTGTATGAAGGAGATTTCAGCACCATGCCCACCCCCAGTCCCCCCTATTCACACACATACCTGTCCCACATGATAAAATACCTGTTTTCATGCATATTTGTTATTGCTCGCTCTTATTAAGCATGCATCTCCTCTTACTTTTGTTTTGAGTATAGTATGTGCGATGATCCTATAGAATTATTTTGTTGTATATTCAATATTGATTCACCCTGTGCTGGCATTGATTGAATGAGCGTCTTGGTTTAATGCATTTCCAAGAGTGGTTATCACTGTGATTGCCAGCTTGTGTCTTGGAAAAATGGGAAAAGCCTGAACCCTTGAATTGAAATGGCAATTGAGGTTTATAAAAATAAGTGCTTTTTGGATTTTTTGCAAAGCATTCAAAATCTGAAATTCTATAATGTTAAACAATTTTTCACCAAAGATCAAAATGCGAAAGGAATACATGGTTTGCTTATAAGTGTGATTGTTTAATTTCATATTAAAAACATACAATTTTTCATTGTAGACTTAGTTGTAAATAATTCTATAGTCATAATTCAGTGATGGAAATGATATAAAAATAGATCATAATTTATAGAAAAATGCACAAAATATATTAAAGAGATATCAAAAAAGGTTTTTCACAGCTTTGCACTGGAATCATTCAGTTAAAGGATCTTTAAATAAACATATTTTGGCAGCCACTTAGAAACTTTTGTGAAAATTCTTTATGAAATCTTTTAAAGCTTATTCTATGCCATTGTTTACCTTTATGTTTACTATTTACACCATTTATGCAATTTTCCTGTAGGAAATTACAAATGTTAAACAACAAACAAGTCTTCACCATTGTCTATTAAAAATATTTCAGTAATATCCTAAAAAAACTAACCTGGCTAGACAAAACAACTGTGTTATGTATTAAAACTTTACAAGAATTTTGTTTGACTTTTCCTCAAATCTTTATTGGTATAACAATGCGTTCTTTTTTCCTTTTTTTAATAACTTCAAATGTTTTTTTATCAGACAATGTTGAGAATTTCGAGTTGGCTATAGTCTTTGTTTTTTGGGTTAACGTTTGTGATTTAAGACAGGGAAATGCATCCAGCTCTTGACTGGATTTCATGCGAACCAGGAGAATGAATGCAGCAGGCACAAGGCGGTTCTCCAGGTGTGACTTTTTTCACAGCGTTTTTACGCCTCATCTAACTCGCTGTTCTTGAGTTTCAGGCAAACAATTATTGCCTTTGCTTCTTTGTTTGTGGCACTTCCTTACCTGATCTAGGTCAATTCAGATCAGGGAAACTTCTCCTTAAATCACACGCAATATCAGCCCACTATATGCAGGCAGAAACAACCATGAGCCTTACCATAGTGAATTACTTTCATTTAAATATATATATATATAAATATATATACGTGTGTGTGTGTGTGTGTGTGTGTGTGTGTGTGTGTGTGTGTGTGTGTGTGTGTGTGTGTGTGTGTGTGTGTGTGTGTGTGTGTGTGTGTGTGTGTGTGTGTGTGTGTGTGTAATTAAAAAGATACATCTCTGGCTTAACATAAAAATAAAAAATACAACAACTTAAATGAAACAAATGTTTGTTTTGTGGCTGCATAACAAACACAAAGAAATGCAATAGGGTTGTTTTAGCTGGACCAGCTTTAGTCAAAGATCAAAATCTGTCAGAGCCAACAAATAGCACTGATTATAAATAATGGGCATGGACGGATAAATAGCTTAGGCAAATGCAGTGGACGTGTGATCCCCACGAAATACTCAGACAATGCGGACAAGCATAAAAAGCAAATAAATTCATAGAGAACGGGCTTTAGTTATTAATATGTGACGTGAAGTGAGAATAAATCAGACCCCGTCGGGTATCCACCTGCTCATTTAAAGAATCACATCTGAAATATCCATATCACCTCAATATTAATAGAGCCATTGAGATCATTCGTTTCTGAAGATCAAAGAGAAATTCGTGGAGATTAAAGGAAGACGTACTAAGTGTATATTTTTTGTATGTCTTCATCTACGTTTTTGGGATGTGTTTTTATAAAATAAATGCTTACGATTAGTATGCAATTTTTTTATATTATATAAAATTAAATATTTTATTTATTCTTGAAGTAAATAATTTGATTTTACACTGGGCTTTATTCCGTATATTATTCTGCATATTATTCTGTCTATTAATCATCCACTATTTATCGAATCCCGGCTTTTTACACCTGTTAAATATCTTAAGAAGTGAAGTTGGTAATTCGTTCTCTTTACTTGTTTGCCAAATGCGCATCTCGTGGTCGGCCATCCCATGCCCAAATAACAATAAATCAAGTGTCTGTCATGACATGTGAACCCACCATTCGTTGGCTGTGTTTTCAAACTGTCATAAGCAATATTTTGGCAAACTCCTCCCCAAGGATTACAAGTTTGTAAAAGATTCTCAATACGACGCAAATGATAAAACAGTTCATTTATTTTTTCCACATGCATGTGTTTCAATTGACCTGGAAATATTGTCCATATTTAAAGTGTTATTGTGAAATAGTAATAAGGGGAACAAAGATTACACTGATATGCAAACAGGAACGAATTTTTTTTTTTTTTAGTATGTATTGAAAATGCGTAATTATTTCCCGGGAACATTACATGTGCACGTATTAAATTCAAAGCAAACGAAAATGTACGAAATGAAAAGGACACAGGGGAAAAAAGTGTATCTTTGTTTGCCCCTCTTTGTTTACAGCTGGCTTTTTTTCATTTTACTAATTCATTTCAATGGCTTTCAAACTGGAAAATGGAAATGTTGCTCTTGCCCTCTATTTCAGCAGCCGCGTCCTGGCAACAGAGCAATTTTCTATCATCAGGGATAAACGGCATCGAACAGTACATTCGGATAAAAAAGCCTGTGATTGCTGGCCTTCCTGTCTGTCATCTCTCGAGAAAATCCTCTCCCCCAGACCTGAGCCGTGTGCTGTCAGAGCTAATAATGTCTTCTATTAAGTCGAAAAAGAACCCTGAAAAAAATCCCACTGTCCTCGATTGTTCCACATTCTCAAAAGATAAAAGATATTCCAGCTTAATTTCGATGAACTGAAAATTAATGCGTAAAAGGCAACATGCGCTGGATGCAATTTTGCGCCGAACAATGCGGTCTCCTTTCAGGCCTCTGTAGTGCAAGAATTATCTTTTTTATTTTCCTCTGATAAACAGAATCCATTGCTTTTCGTTCGGATGATAAAATGACTCATAATTAGGTGCACTGAGACCTCAAAAGGATAAGAAAAAGCACTTACAGGTGAGATTACAGGCCTTTTACGTTTACATTTACATTTAGGCATTTAGCAGACGCTTTTATCCACAGCATCTGCAAATAGTCGAGGAGACAAATGGTGATGTGATTCTGATTTTTTTGTCCAAATAAAGGTGCACAAATTATTGTATGTTCTGGTCAATTTGACCACCATTATATTTCTTTTGATTTTAAATATTTGTCTATGAAAGATAACTGGGTTTTATATTGTTCTCACTAAGCATAGTATTGAATAAAACAGCCCTGAAATGAGAAGCGTGTAATTGATTTAGATCCTTGATTTAGATTTGAGTGATATCGTGCAGAATACACCGACAGCCGGGCTTTGCCACGCCACTTCCTATGCCCAGCAGCCGTGGAAATCCGTCGACGCCTGCCTGTCTGTGTGCTTGAATTTGGGAGAGCAGACATGCTTAGCCGCTTCTGCTGGATCCTCAAGTCTCTACACACTATGCATTTCCATTCGATCTGATCAATATGTTTTTTAGCTGTGCATTGTAATGTGAATGTTTGTTAAGGCTCAGACTGAGATTTGCACTTGTGTAAGGGCACAGACAGGATGCAGTCGAGCGAAGGCATGTTCACACTTATCCTCTCTCTCTCTCTCTCTCTCTCTCTCTCTCTCTCTCTCTCTCTCTCTCTCTCTCTCTCGCTCTCTCTCTCTCTCTCCCTCTCTCTCTCTCTCTCTCTCTTTCTCTGACAGATATGTAATTTGATGCTTATTGGTTGACATACTTGGCTATTGTTCCTGTTTTTTCTCTTAGCATTAATAATACGCAAAATGATGTTTAAAAGGTTGGATTAATTTTATGGAGAGTTCTGCTTTTAATCATAAAATGTACTTTATTTATTTTAGGGAACATTTTCTAGGACTCAGTTTGTGTTTTGTGCCATTTATTCTATTGCAAATAATTAATTAAGCTCACGTTTTATTATTAGGATTATTATGTTTAGAATTTACAATGCTGTCAATCATCTCCGGGCTTTATAGCACCATAAATGTCTGCGGTTTTTAGACGGTGTAATTAAAATCCTCTAAATCAAAGCAATGTTTAAGAGCTGTAATGCGAGAAATAACTTCACACATCATATTAAAAAGCTCTTTAAAAATCTGCAAATATTAAACACGCAAATGTTTCGATCAGCAAATGCAAGCATGCAGGACTGAAAGCTCCACAATGGCACTGCTATTTGAGAATATATGTATCTGGTTTCGTTCTCACTTGACCAAATCTTCAGACTTGTCACATGCACAGATTTGGTCACGAATGGCCAAGCATGCATCAGGAAAAAAAATCCCATAATCAATCAATTCATCCTCAGGAATGTTAACTCATTCAAACAATTTCATGCAAATACAAACACGTTTGATTCATTCATACAGAACGATTTACACATCGATCCTTACCTGTCACCATTCCCCAAACTTTTTGATATCTCGGCTTAAACAAAATCCCCAGGATCAGAGCGACCGAGTCCCATTCTGTCCAAGTTCAGTCCACCGTGGAAAATGGTTCTGTACGCCGGTTGTGCTCTCTTAAATCCGGCACAGTAAATAACATCCCTGGTAATAATAGCAAGGTACGCAGTTCTTGTTACAGAATGGGAGAAAATTGAAACTAAATGCTGCATTTAGGGCTACCATTTTTGATAAGAGGATAATTGAGGCGACACTGGTGTATAATTAGAGGATAATTTATGCTATATCCACTTTTAATCCACCTCCCAAAATAAACAAGGTCCATAATCATTACAGGCGAATTGTTCTTAATTTTATAGCGGCGTTCTGAATACGGTCTAACGAATAATCAAAGAGGATTTGGATGGAACTGATTGCGACCGCAATTGTGTGTGTTTTTTCCACGGCCGTTTAAAGCAAATTTATGCCACATCGTGAAGAAACGCACTGTCTATAAAATAAAACCCAAATGAGAACGAATAAACGTTGCAGGGTATATTTACATCGTGGTTTATAACGTGAATGCCAAACCACAAACTGCACTCGTGATTTGCATATGATTATGAGGAAAAACCGTCACTAACCCAGGCCAATTAATAACCGGGGCTTAATTAAACCGGACTATTTTGCGTGTTTAGAGTGAAGATGCTCTCATACAAGTGTCCACTTTATCATCATCATGCACATTTGACAAAAGACTTGCAGATGAGCATGGCATCCTATATTGCATTATGTGTGATGGGTTTGATCAATGCATTGTGATTAATATTCTGCATTTTTATTATGGCACTCGTTTGTGCATGAATGACTCCCCTTGCATTGTGTCTCATTTCTTAGCGAAAATCAAAGGGATACCCCTGCATTATTATTCTCCACATGGTTATGGCCACGGTGAGAGCTGTTAAGGCAGGTTAACTCGCTGTGAAGTCTCAGCAAAAGCGCAGAACTGATGACGTTAGGTTGAATGACCAATCGGAAGGCGCTGCCCTTTGGAGACAAACCATTTTACTTGTAGTGGCTGCATCAAGTCTGCAAGCAAGGACTCAAATTTAACAGAATCCACCTTAAAATCTCTGCCTTTGCTCGAGCCCACCTTCCAGCATTGAGGACGAAAAAGCGGATAAAGCGTGGAGGTAATAACGCACTAACTCCGGGGCAGGGAACGAGCGCAACGAAATTTAGGGGGGTGAGTGCTCTCAAAGCAGAAAATTTGATGATGACCATGACTACGATGGCTGACGGTCTGGAGGCTCAAGACTCGTCGAAATCTGCTTTCATGGAGTTTGGACAGCAATCGCACTCACAACAGAGCTCCCCGTCGATGGCCGCCAGCCATTATCCGCTTCACTGTCTCCATTCCGGGTCTCATCATCATCAGCACGACAGCTCTCCGTATTCTGGCTCTAATTCCTACAACAGGTCGCTGCCTTACTCCTATGTGAGCCATCCCCACCACAGTCCATACCTGCCGTCTTATCACAGTAACACCAGCGGAGCACAGACCAGGTTAGACGCCACAGGTAAGCGTATTCTCAATGCATATGGTGGTTTTTAAATGTTACATTATAAATGTTACTTACATTATAAATGTTACATTATAAGTGTTACATTATAAGTATTACATTATAAATGTTACATTAAAACTGTTACATTATAAGTGTTACATTATAAATGTTGCATTATAAGTGTTGCATTATAAATGTTGCATTATAAGTGTTACATTATAAATGTTGCATTATAAATGTTGCATTATAAGTGTTACATTATAAGTGATGCATTATAAGTGTTACATTATAAGTATAACATTATACAATATCAAAGCAATCGAATTACAAGAAAGAACCATGATTACAAATAGACTGCATCTCACCCAGTGCTCCTTTTGTTCTAGTCTAGCCAGACATTTCTCCCTGTATTTTTGGAAAGCCCAAATGCATTTATCAGTGATTCTACCCACCAATGCAAATTATAATTAGCATCTAATTGGGTCTGTCTCGTCATGTCACGCAATTTCCCAAATTTGACAATGTCATGGTGTAATGGAGAGGCAAACTCCACACGTTGCAAGCATTTCTCGTTTTATGAAGTTGCACGCGGTGCTTGGTGTTTTTCTGGAGTGTTCACAAAACCATGGTGTTTTCAGAACAGCAGAAAACAACTGTGATCGAAAACGGGGAAATACGTTTCAACGGGAAAGGCAAGAAGATAAGAAAACCGAGGACGATTTATTCAAGTTTGCAGCTCCAGGCGTTGAATCACCGATTCCAGCAGACTCAGTACCTGGCGTTACCGGAGCGAGCGGAGCTGGCGGCGTCTCTCGGGCTCACACAGACACAGGTGACATTCTTTCATGAACATTCTTGTATTGTTATACATATTTTCAATAGCATGCTTAGTAATAAAAAACGATAAAGTTGCTATTTTAAAAATGCATTTTATAACAATTGATCTATAATAACAATCGCAACGATCCTGACCTCTTCACTTTTTACAGGTTAAGATATGGTTTCAAAACAAAAGGTCCAAATTCAAGAAGCTCTTAAAGCAAGGGGGCAACCCACACGAGAGTGACCCACTGCCCGGCTCCATCGCCCTGTCCCCGCGCTCTCCAGCCATTCCTCCGATCTGGGACGTCTCAGCATCCTCAAAAGGAGTAAACATGTCTGCCAACAGCTACATGCCCGGCTACTCACACTGGTACTCCTCTCCTCACCAGGATGCCATGCAGAGATAGGCTGCCAAGCGTGCCTCGCGCCAGAGGCCTCGATGTGAGCATCCTGTGTTCACCCATGCAGTTCGTGATAATCGATTCGTGTGCACCGAGACGTACATCGTCGATTTATCCCCGACCATGAAGGGAAGAACTCATTTGAAGACCCCTTTTAGCGAACGTGGAACTGAACTTATCGATAGGAGCTTAAACGGATTGCTTAAATAAACTCGATTTGACTTGTAACACAAACACACCTCCAATGGGAACTGTAACGTTGCTTGAGTCACGAGAACGAACTCAAACCTGATGTTTGTGATCATGCAAAAGAAAGCATTTGATTGTAAATATACTGTACGATTTTAGCTGTTGAGAACTTTATATGTTTTGTCATAAATGGAGTAAACCATGACTTCAAGTGAAGTGTCTTGCCTTTTTTTTTGAGATGCTGTGAGATCCTATATTTGATAAGCTCTATGAAATATATCAAATTAGTATTTACAAACGACGGCATAAATATGAATTATCATATCCATGCATGTGGATAAAATATTAATTCTTTTTAATGCTCATACTGGTTGTACAGATTTAAAGCAATAACAAAACAGCTTACCCGTGTCAGTCGTTTCTCAGTGTTTTTCCTACAGAAAAGAGCAGCATCTTGTCCATCTCGTCATTCTCAAGCTCAATTATTTAGGTATTGACAAAATGTTTTCCCCCTTTCTCCCTGCCTTGATCTGCGAGAGTCTGAATGCCTTTCGCCACAGGATCGATCCCGAACAAAGCATCCAGCTGCAGTCTCGTTCAATATGAAGGAGATATTTGGGACAATTTATGGGTTTTATCCAAGAGAGGGTTTTTTTCCATTCTCATAAATGCAGACATAATTAGGGTAATTTTTGATGTAGCCCGCTGATTACAGCGTTTTTACCGTCAAAGATAATTACCTGTAATTTTCTACCACTTTTAATACTAAAAGGCATCTTTATTTGGATTTGAAGTGGCAAAGACGAAACAAAAGATGAAATTATTCGCTTATTCATGTACAAATTGCCGAGAAGAGTGAACGCTTTGGATATTATCTGAAATTACAATGCTGAATAGGGAGACGAGAAGCCCCTGCAGCTGTCAAATCGTGGATGCCCCTGCCGCACAGAATAGGGCTTGATTTTCTAAAAAGGTTCCCTCATCAACGGATTGGGATGGTTCGTTTTCATGCCTCACATGGGAACATATATCAATATAACACATTGGTTCGTTTACGGTTTCAGCAGTATGCATACAACAATGTCAACATGCCCCCCTATAGTGGAACATAAAGTGGTAGAATTTGTTTCTTTGGGAAGATCAGATTCAGCAAAATGAAGGGATGGAACCGACTAAATATGTAGCACGTTGTATGCACACAAAGTGATTGTGTGTGTGTGTGTGTGTGTGTGTGTGTGTGTGTGTGTGTGTGTGTGTGTGTGTGTGTGTGTGTGTGTGTGTGTGTGTGTGTGTGTGTGTGTGTGTGTGAGAGAGAGAGAGAGAGAGAGAGAGAGAGAGAGAGAGAGAGAGAGAGAGAGAGAGAGAGAGAGAGAGATTATCAACCCAATTGAATACCCAACTTTCACTATTCTACATTTCATAATTACTAAAAAATGTTACACTCTGCAACCCAACAAACGATGCCCCCATCAGCACACCCCATCATGCTACAGGGTAACAGAACAACACTTACCGTCGCAAGGTTCCTTCCTTGGCGTTGATCTAAACCTCTGGCTTTAATATTTCGATAAAGATGCCGTTGTGCATGCGGACGGTCCTAAAGCTTGTGTCGAGTAAGCAAATCCAGGTGTGAAAGTGTTTGCACAAGCCGACACCTCTTATATATTGCCTGCAAAATTAGCCCTTATTACTGTCACTGTTTAGTGATGGTGAGCCAGGAAAAAACGTTCTGCAATCAAGAACCAGGCGCATCTTTGCAAATGATAGATAATTGTAAATGTCCAGATTATGATAATGGAGCTAATCCTGGTGGAAGTATAATTATTGTTGAGTGTTACAGTTGAGGGTGTCCAGTAAAGCTTACTGTCATTATTTATACACGGTTTGCGAGAATTCGAGTGGAAAATGTTCAACTGGAATTTAACAAGGCTCTCGATATAATAGCATGGGATATTGCTGTTTGTGTGTGTGTAATAATATAGAAAACGAATCGAATGTGTAGGCTGTGTCTGTATGTTGTGTGCCTGTGTGTGTGTGTGTGGGGGGGGGGGTGTTAAACAAAATTATTAATATTGTGTTAATTTACTTATGATCAAGGGTTGGATATCTGTCATAGATTGTCTGTTTTCTCAATAAAATTAAATTGAAATTGTTGCTATTGTACATCAAATGTTAGTTTCCTATACATGAATTGCACTGTGTGTTTTGTTCAGGGATTATGGGAAGAACATCCAACACATCCTCATATGAGGATGGCCAAAACGTGGCTTTGCATAACGCATATAATATAATAAAGAGATTATATATAATGGGACAACCTAAATTATTTTAAAGTTTTGATTTTGATTTTACTATACGTTGGTAATCCCTATAGACAATAAAACCTGAGGTCAAAACGTGACGCAATGGCTTCAAGATTAATCGTGGCAGTACACTGTCGAGATATTAGCTTTGAGGTTTTGAGCATTCTATTTTTCATCATTTTTTAACTGGAGGATCTGTCTGGGTTGGGCTTTGTTCTGGACCTGCTTAACCCCCACAGGCACCCACTCGTCTTCTATTGTGAGAATGACAGAACACTGTTTGCGTGACTTTTTAAAATATTTGAGATATTCTAATGAAAAACAAAAGAGAAAACAAAATATTTTGTTGTATTAACAAGTGTTATAATTATTATTATCATCATCATCATTATTATTATTATTATTATTATTACTATTATTGCTGTTGTTTTTCGTATTATTAATAAAAATAAAAATCTAAGCTTTGAAAATAATTGTGAAATCCTTCAAAGTGGATATTCAATTAATTGTATTTGTCATCGTAATCGAGGCAATTCAGAATCTTTATTCTCCATTAAACTATTGTTTTAAAAAGTCATCCATCCACGTACTACTACTACTACTACTATTATTATTATTATTGTTATTATCATTATTATTATTATTATTATAATAAATAATGGCATTGTTTTACAACAACAATTCAGTGTCATGCATTATAATAAACCCCGACTCCTTTTAGGCCCCAATGACATTTGAGCAAACGTCGAAAGATCTAATAACACAATTTACTTTTAAAAAACAAACAAAATATTTCCTAATTTAAGAAAAGCATTTATTTGGGGTTGTTCGGTTTTGCCACATCGTCGGATGCACGCGTTGAGGTGTACGTTTCAAGGCACCATTGAAATTGTTCGGGTCCATTTAAAACATTTAATAATTCTTCCAAATGCAATAAATTACATGCACACATTTACACATTATACACGGTCTTCTATGACTGCCATAATAATACATTGCATATTCCTCAAAAATCGTTAACACCAGTCCGATATACAACGAAATAATATACAAGGGTTCAGTACAACGTTCCTGATCCGAGTGCCAACGAGTGTTGTAACGTGCCAGGCGCCTGAAGGTGAGAGCTCATCGCTCCGGTGGAAGAATACCATGGGGAGCTGGTGCTGTCCATAAACGTGGAAGCCGCTGTGTTCATAGTTTGCGGCTGATGGTGGGGTCTCTGAGGACCCTGTGAGTCCCACACTGCGGGAGATTGAGGTGAGTTACACGCCATCGGGTCACTGGAGCTCGGGCTGTGCTCGGGTGGCAACTCGCCGTTTTTCATGATCTTCTTTAGCTTCGATCTTTTGTTCTGGAACCAGATCTTCACCTGTAGAAATAAACGGGGGATGAGTTTTTGGGGCACTTTAATTCAATTGAAAAAAAGAGAAGGTGACAGCCAAACAGTATTTGTAAGAGTAATAATGCATTAAATATGTATAATAATAATAATAATAATAATAATAATAATAATAATAATAATGCAAAAAAGCATGAAACAGACTAATCTTCAATATGCATTTATTTTTTCTATTAAAAAATACACATATGTTAACTTTAATGTATGCGTCTATTATTTTTATTGTAGTTATTATTATTATTATTATTATTTTTATTATTATAATAATTGTTATATGACAAGATTTCGAACCTGTGTCTGTGTGAGTCCCAGTGACGCAGCGAGTTCGGCTCTCTCCGGAAGCGCGAGGTATTGCGTGTTCTGAAAGCGCCTCTGCAGAGCCGCAAGCTGGAAACTGGAGTAGATTGTGCGTGGTTTCCGCACTTTCTTGGGTTTTCCGTTGACCATCCTTACTTCGGGCTCGGCTGTTTCCTTTTCTGCTGAAAACAGATCAACAGAACTATAAATATTAAAACGACTTGTCGTGATTTAGGCCAGACATGTGGCTTTGCGTAATGGAGAATAAAAGCATTCCGATTTAATCTTTTTTTTTTTCGTTTGATTTCAAAAGAAAAAATGTAAACCCATAATCCCATGTATTGTTTTATCATTTTTGTAAAGCAAAGCATGAAAGAAATCCCTAAAATAAGTCAGCTGCAGTTTTATTCTGTAGGTGAAGAATAAAGTAGACCCACTTATTTAATTCATTTTCTTTATATTAACCATTGTCATGAATAATCATAATAGTTTTAGATATAAATACATTTATTTTAAATACAAAACTAACCTTGCGGACTGGGTTGTGACTGCACCCTGTTATATGTTCCAGCATACTGATGATATGCTGTTGAGTATGAGCCGTAATCAGGGTAAGATTTGGCAGGGTAATTTCCAGAAGATCCATTGACTCCGTATTGGTACTGATACGTATTAAGAGGTTTCCCAAACGAGCCCGAATTGGGTGAACAATAGCCATGATGAACTCCTCCAGCAGGGCTGTAATAGCCAGAATCCGTGGCTGTGGACTCCGGCAGGGTCGGAGATTCCTGAGATGGATGATGCATCGTTGAGAGCTGAAAGGGGTTCTGGAAATCTGCTGGTTTAATACTCGGAATCCTTCTGTCGAATACTCCAGTCATAGTTTGGAAACCCAATGGCTGAGATCACGTAAAAATGCAGTCTGTCTCTATAGGGGTCCCGACTCTACACTAACATTGTGCGTGCAAGCGTCAAGCGTCTCTCTTGAAGACTGCTTTAAGCCCCGCAGCAGAGACTTGGTTAAATCCTAAATTGCGCTGTTACGCACTGCAGGGAGGATCCAGTGCCATTGGCCAAGGAGCACAGCAGACGAGAGTTACTCCCTAACTCGTTCATCCAGTTTCAGGAAACTTACACAGGTATTTATGGTATGTTTACAAACACCATGGAAAGGAAATTGATTATTATTGATAGGAATCAGGCAGGCTTCCATACTATAGAAAGTTAATGCCAGTCTTATTATTGAATGTAAATGGTGCCTCCATTGAAGAATAGCCATTAGATCCAATGCATGATTATTTTGTTTTGTTAACACTTACAATGGATGTCATCTTTAAGTAAAATATGGGTTTTGTTTGTTTAGTTGCTTGTATAGAGATTTGTCATTAAAATAGTTGTTTTATCTTAACATACATTGGATTGCTATTAAACCCCAAATATTGAAATTCAGTGAAAATGCGCACATTGTCATTTGTGAATCAACTTTTGATGTCTGATTTAAGGGTAACAAACACAAGTTATATAGTACAATGCTGTTATAAAAATAAAATATAAATGCAATTAGATTGGCAGGTATAATGGGAGCAATAGTGGTGAAATGGTGCCACCAAGAGGAGGAAAATAGACCTATAAATTCAAGCATTGACACACAAAAGTGAATGTTTTGAGCTTTTGATTTGTGGATAAAATCAATGTAACACATACAGCTATTGTGTGAACTTATTTTGTAGGCAAGATCGATTTAAAGATCAATATTTTTCCGCACCACAATATATCGTTTAAAGCAAAACTTTCATGCAAACATGCTGAACAACAACAGAAATGTACATTTAAATAGAATAAAGTGTAATTTTACATTGCACGTAAGTTTACGGATTACATAAAAATAATATGCATAAATAAATATCAATAAAATTACATCATAATAAATTTCAAATAAACAAATAAGAAACACATTAAGTGATTCAATAAAAAACAAAAAATTCATTTAAAGAAGCTGCATAATCGTTTCAAGCACACCGGAAATGACGTCACACATTCTTAATTCAAATTTCCTCAAAATAAAACGGAATATTCGGATAGTTCTCACTCTCTCTTTAATAAAAACGTAAATAATAGACAACAAAATAAAAATAAATTTTTCTTCCCCCGAGGTTTAAACAGTGTGTGTGCGGGAGGGGGGGTTAATAGGAACTCGTGCTGTGATGGGGGATGGGAGGGGTAACCGAGAGCTCTCATGCTCCACTAACTTGGCGCTCTCTTTAATCTCTCTTTCCCTCTCTGTACCGATGCCGTTTTAAGGTAAACCCCGTCTCCCCCGTCACCGAATGCGTCGCGTGCCACCCGTAGACCCAAACGAGTCGGCTTTCGAGTGAATTTCGCATCCAAAAGAGATGTTTCCCATCGGAGCAGCTGCTGGTGAGTGTTATTATGGTTAGCAAGCGTGCTAACGATGAAATGCTAGCCGAGCGGGTGTGATACTTCAGCTTGGAATAAAACCTTTCATTTAATGGTTTCCTGTTGTTTTTTTAATCATATTTAAAGAAATATATGTGTTGTTTATTTTTATGGGGTGTTGTTTTACATAAGTGGGAAGTGTTTGTTTTGAAGGCCTATTGTTGTTGTTAGCTGACTAGCTAAGCTTGTTTGGCTTTGGCATGTTAGCATCAGCTGGGAGAGTATAGCAAGTATAGCTGGTTGTCATGGTAAGGAGTATTTAAGTTGTATTATTACTTTTGGATTGTGTTGTATCATGTTGATTCCTATGCAAGTTGTTGTTGTTGTGTTACACTTATGGATTTATTAGTATACACTTGTTTTATATTTGATTGATGTGTTTGGCAGGGGTTCTCTTAACTGGATACACAGTCATGGGGTTGTTTGGATGTTTACAGCCATTTAAAGAGGACAGTGCTTTCAAATGTGTCAATAATAAACTAATATTGTTTTTGATTCATCTACTCATACTTTTTTTCAGTTCAATGATGTCCTGGGACTTTGACAGGTTTTTGAGTTGTTTGTATGGTGTTTGTGATAAGGCCTGAAGCCCAGTGGGATGGGTCCAGAATCCACGGTATCTTCCAGCCCTGTTGTGTTTTTAGGGTAGATAAGGTGAAGGACATCAGATACACATGAACCCTTTGAGTTCCCCCATGTAGTTTCGACGGAATGTTTTACAAGGTTGCTCTCATTTTCATTGTATATTTACACACTATTATTTAGACGGTAGTGTACATTAGACATTTGGGTTTACACTTTGCACGTGCCATTTGTTAAGATTAGTAAACGCATTAGCTAACCATGAACAATTTAGGTTTTCTGAATTTCTTAATCCTTTTTACAGTTTGACACAGGGACGGCAAATTAAAGTACTAGTAAACTTAATGCTTCGTTAGTGTTGTTTATTAATTGGTTGCGAATGCATTAAAAGCATACTTAACCACCCTCAAAACTGCATTTTTTTTGTTCTACTTTGACTTTCAAATCTGTCTTCTTTATACTGATGAAAAATGCCAATGTATATTTGGACGCGTTCTTGTCAGCACACAGTTCATGGACCCTATTAACTACTGTAGTAGGAAAATGATACACTACAATGAAAACTTTAATAGGTATTGTTCTGTTTAACATAAAATTAGACATTTTCTCAAGAACGGAGTACTGCTAAAAAGTTCTAGGCTTTTTTGTCTTCCATTCATTGTTTCATCTGTGTAAGACAATTGAGTCCAAGAACTGTTTGGGAACAAGTATTTGTCCAGATATATTTTTATGTGTTTAACTAATCAAATAAATGTAGACGCGTTTGGGACAACTAGAGAGTGTGTGAGGTTTCTGGATGAAGCATCTTTTAAGTAATTGTTGTAAAGTGTCGCCGACATTTGCTTCTTGAATCTATAGACGAAGTTGAATATTATTATGTTTACTACATATATAAAGCCTGTTTTCAAGCATCACTGTCAATTTTAAGTAATGGCTACTTTTTTATTGCCTTTGTATAATTCAATACTCATAAGCACCTGTTTTGAGATGTGTTTGAAATAAATCTGTTATTCTCTTTTTTAGCTGCTGAGATGAGTCAGGGACCTCCATCTTCAGGGTCAGATGTTTCTGGTAAGTGTCCCAGGGCATTTTTAAAGTAATGTAACTTAGCTGTTTTTACTAATTCCTCTTTAAGTGTCTACTTAAGTTTCTTTTAATGCATTTATTTTCATTACTTAAGTTGGTTAGATACTTATGTCAATTGTAGAATTGATGTCTGCAAATTCATTGAAGGGTAAAGATAAAGGGTTATATAATGTGTGGGTGCCAAATTTTATTTGACATTTTCTTGAGATGAGAGATGCATTATTTGTGTATCTGCCCTTCAGCTCCCCTGTCTCCTGTACCACAAGAGTATGTCTTCAAACCGCCTCAAAGGCCAGACTTTGGCACCATGGGTAGGACAATCAAACTTCAGGCCAACTTTTTTGAAATGGAAATACCCAAGTTGGAGGTGTACCATTATGACATAGACATCAAGCCTGAGAAATGCCCACGGAGAGTTAACCGGTAAAGCATATGAAATAAAACCTTTTCAGCATCAGCTGGTTTAATTGGAGAGAATTTCTAATCACTTATTTGTTTTTCCATTTGTAGTGAAATTGTTGAGCACATGGTCCAGCACTTTAAAACACAGATCTTTGGAGATCGAAAACCTGTGTATGATGGGAGGAAGAATCTCTACACTGCCATGCCTTTGCCCATTGGGAGAGACAAAGTATGAACTAAATAAATGTTGTACTCTGTTACATTCTTTCACATTATTTGCACATTACTTACATGCTTGGTTGGATGCATCTTAGCTGTGCCTTACATCCTTATGCCTTACTTCTCCTCTAGGTTGAGCTCGAGGTCACGATTCCAGGAGAGGGAAAAGACCGAAGCTTTAAAGTAGCTATCAAGTGGGTGTCCTGTGTGAGTCTACAAGCTCTACATGAAGCATTGACTGGACGGCTGCCAAATATTCCCTTTGAGACCATTCAGGCTCTGGATGTAGTCATGAGACATTTGCCCTCTATGAGGTTAGAGCCTTTGTTATATTGATCTTGTATTACTTTTAAGTGACCATTTTCTTCATCCTTGTGTGTCCAACAACGTTTATCAATCACGTCTGCAGGTACACCCCAGTTGGTCGTTCATTTTTCACTCCTTCTGAGGGTTGCTCAAACCCCCTAGGTGGAGGGAGAGAAGTTTGGTTCGGCTTCCATCAGTCTGTCCGACCATCCCTCTGGAAAATGATGCTTAACATTGATGGTAGGTGCGCACCAACCTGGATTAGCTATGTTTGTTGAACGTATACTAATGTTTTTACGACATGTGTTTTTTAGTGTCTGCCACTGCGTTTTACAAAGCTCAACCTGTGATTGAGTTTATGTGCGAGGTTTTGGATTTTAAAAGCATCGAAGAGCAACAGAAGCCTTTAACGGACTCTCAGAGAGTGAAGTTTACTAAGGAGATTAAAGGTAATTGCTCGTTATTGAGATTAGTGTCATGTTGGTTGCTTATAAATTTATCTCAACTGTGATTTTTTTAATTTACCAGGCCTGAAGGTGGAGATCACTCACTGTGGACAGATGAAGAGGAAATATAGGGTGTGTAATGTGACCAGGAGACCAGCCAGCCATCAGACGTAAGGGTTCACAGACACTTTTTTACTTGCTTGCTTTTTTTTGCTCACGAGGTTTATGTTTCTGGTTTAATATTGAAAAGTTGATGTCTTTAAAAAAGTGTTTGTGCTCAGGTTTCCTTTGCAGCAGGAAAATGGTCAGACCATCGAATGCACTGTCGCACAGTATTTCAAGGATAAATACAAACTGGTGCTGCGATACCCACATCTCCCATGTTTACAAGTGGGTCAGGAGCAGAAGCACACCTACCTTCCCCTGGAGGTCAGTCAAGAGTTTCTCTTCTTTTTTCTGTTATGTTAAATTTATGTCGCTCAATATTGTTTGTCCTTTTCTCTTTAGGTCTGTAACATAGTTGCCGGGCAGAGATGCATCAAGAAACTGACAGACAATCAGACCTCAACTATGATACGTGCTACAGCCAGATCTGCACCTGACCGTCAGGATGAGATAAGCAAACTGGTAAGCACAGTGTTTCTTTCAATAATGGTTGAGATCTCTTAAATGTGTTTCCAATGTCTACTTGTGTTAAAATTTTGAGAATATTGCTCACAAGAGTTTTCTTGCTTTGTGACAGATGAGAAGTGCCAACTTCAACACAGATCCTTATGTGCGTGAGTTCGGAGTCATGGTCAGAGACGAGATGACAGAGGTCAATGGACGGGTCCTTCAGGCTCCTTCTATTCTCTATGGGGGACGGGTAGGAAACTTCATCTTGCCCTCTGGTGTCAATAATCATAATTTTCTGTACTATTTGTTACTTAATTTTTTTTTACAAATTTCTATGTTTTACAGAACAAAGCAATAGCAACTCCAGTCCAGGGTGTTTGGGATATGAGGAACAAGCAGTTCCACACAGGAATTGAAATCAAAGTGTGGGCAATCGCTTGCTTTGCCCCACAGAGGCAGTGTACAGAACTCCTCCTAAAGTTAGTATTTCTCAAAGTAGATGTTTGAGACTTGTGGTTAAAATCAATTATTTTTCAAAACAAAGAACGTTAGTCTAATGTATTTCATGTTTTCCACAGAGCGTTTACTGACCAGCTTCGTAAAATTTCCCGTGATGCTGGGATGCCCATTCAGGGTCAGCCGTGCTTTTGCAAGTATGCTCAGGGAGCAGACAGTGTGGAACCCATGTTCAAGCACCTCAAGTACACTTACCAGGGCTTGCAGTTGGTGGTGGTAATCTTACCTGGGAAGACGCCCGTTTACGGTAGCTATGTTTGTTACATCAGTGTTGCAATATTTGCTCCACATGTTCATTAAAATTTGTATTCTTATAGCTGAGGTGAAGCGTGTTGGAGACACTGTTCTTGGAATGGCCACACAGTGTGTCCAAGTAAAGAATGTCCAGAAGACCACACCTCAGACCCTTTCCAACCTCTGCCTCAAGATAAATGTCAAACTGGGTGGTGTGAACAACATTCTTCTTCCCCAGGGCAGGTCAGGGATATCTTCCTTATCATTATGGATACTAACTAAACCTTAATGGATAATTTAAATCACATCAGTGGAATAATCTGTGACATCTATAAATGTTTCTGTTCCACAGGCCCTTGGTTTTTCAGCAACCAGTCATCTTTCTGGGTGCAGATGTAACTCACCCCCCAGCTGGAGATGGCAAGAAACCTTCTATTGCTGCTGTAAGTCAGACAAACTTTTTAAACTACCTTAAACCTCAGGCTGGCCATTAGACTAACATTTTTATGATTTTTAAAAAATTTTGCAAATAACCATCGCAGAATATCATGTCGATTTTTCTACAATTTAGGTCGTTGGCAGTATGGACGCTCACCCGAGCCGATACTGTGCCACGGTGCGAGTACAGCAGCACCGCCAGGACATAATTCAGGATCTGGCAACCATGGTGAGAGAGCTGCTCATTCAGTTCTACAAATCCACACGCTTCAAACCCACACGCATCATCTATTACAGAGACGGCATCTCGGAGGGGCAGTTCAACCAGGTAAGGCCTATTGATTTCAGCCAAAACTTGTATGTGTGTTGGACTACCATTCATGTTTTAATTCTTTTGTCCCGACCACATAGGTTCTGCAGCACGAGCTGCTGGCCATCCGTGAAGCCTGCATCAAGCTGGAGAAAGATTACCAGCCTGGTATCACTTTTGTTGTAGTCCAAAAGAGACATCACACCAGGCTCTTCTGCATGGACAGGAATGAACGGGTTAGTTTTGTCACTGGATCTTTATTTATTCTTGTTGTGGGTGTTTATTTATTGTCACTTTAAATGGGCTTTTTGTGTTCAAGGTGGGAAAGAGTGGCAACATCCCTGCTGGTACCACAGTTGACACCAAAATTACTCATCCATCAGAGTTTGACTTCTATCTTTGCAGTCATGCCGGAATTCAGGTGATTGAATTGAATTATTCAGATCATTGAATCTTTAGTCAAGTGTTTATAAACAGTGTTTTTTCATCCTTTATGTCTGGAGAGGTTGTGATTGTATTTTATAATTGCTCAATCTCCACAGGGAACCAGTAGGCCCTCCCACTATCACGTGCTGTGGGATGACAACCACTTCACCTCTGATGAGCTGCAGGTCCTCACCTACCAACTGTGCCACACCTATGTGCGCTGCACCCGCTCCGTCTCCATTCCCGCACCAGCTTATTACGCCCACTTGGTGGCGTTCCGTGCACGCTACCACTTGGTGGACAAAGAACACGACAGGTACTAAGTAACTTCCTGCCTGCTCTCGAATTAAATTTTTTAATTAAACATAAAAAAAAGTTCTCTACAGCACAGATTATATTTTTTGAATGATTGTGATTTTCTTTGCAGTGCCGAAGGCAGCCACACATCAGGTCAAAGTAACGGCAGAGATCAACAAGCCCTGGCAAAAGCTGTTCAAATCCACCAGGACACTCTTCGCACTATGTACTTCGCCTGAACATAGCCAGAAACAAGCCCCACATCCTCTTAACATCACGGTCTGTGTAATGGGTACAAATAGATTATATGCTGTTAGGTTTTTAAAAGCCCATGTAGTACCAAACATACTTTAATATCATTTCATGAATTTTTAGAACTGAAAGATGTGAATCCAAGGTTGTTGTTTTTTTTGTTTTTTTTTAAAGAATGAGTATGTGCTTCTGTCAAATTAGAGGTTAACATGTTTACATAGTCAATCCAAAAATGTAAACTATTTTTACACTGAAAGTTACATTTGCATTGGGGGGGTTTAGATTTGGTTTTTATTACTAAGGCTGGTAAAGGAGACTGAACGGTAGTTTTTACAAACTCATCAAACCAATAGGTCAGGGTTTATTAAGGACAATATGGATGAGGTTAAGCGATTGGGGGGTGCAATTTCCACACCTAAATTATTTATCAGCTAAGCAAGTGCACTGACCAGAAGAGGACTTCAGGACAAAAGTACTTATCCTGTTTTGTTTCATTTATGTGTGCTAATATGAATTTTATCTTTTTAATGTTTAATCCAAGCTCAGTCAACCTACTGTACCGGTCCTTCATGATCCATCGAGCATTATCGCATGCTCCCGTTACAATTTTTTAAAGTGCAAAACCAAGAACCCGTTAGAACTATTTTGATGTGAGAATGTTGGAATTGTTGTGACAATCAGTTTTCTTGCTCCGTTACTCATGTGAGACCGGTTCTTGTCCTACATAGATCTGAGCCTAAAATCTCTGTTTGGAACTAAATATTTGTTCATTCAAGTCTTGACCTATTGAGAACTGACTTCTTTGGACTCTTAGCATTTAGATGATGAGATTATCTTGTATCTACTTTTTTTACAGCCATTAACCTTTTTATTATATATGTCCGCTGTGATTGTAACAACTCAAAGGTTTCGGTTGGTGGGTACATAGTTGGCTTTTTGTTTTTACTTTTGCATTGGGTTACTTGGTCTTAGTTAACCTGTTTAAGCACCTGTTTTTATTTTACATTTAATAATTTCCCACACGGTAAAGTGAGGCCAGTTTTGCGTTGGAGGATCCAAAGCCGTGTGATCTGCTCGGCTGTGGATGTTAATAGCGGTGTGGTTTGACTGTTCTATGCTGGTGACAATGTCAAGGTTTGGCATCACCACACTCCCGCTAGCAACCCATGCTATCAAAACCATAAGAACAGGGAAAGAGGACGGAAGGTGAGGGTAAAGTGTTTTAAGAAATACAGCTAAAGATCACATTGACACAACAAGGTTGGAGTAAAAATTCCTTACAATTTTAAACGCACCTTAGTTTTTTACTCCGAAGCTATCTAAACAGCCTTTATCTTGTGGGTTTTACTAAGTTTAAAGGACTTGTTGGGAGTTTTGTAAGGTCTCAAGTTGGGCCAGCAGGCAAGTGGTTGTTAGCTTTTGTTGCTTAACTTAAGCAGAACGTTTGGTATAGTGAAAGATGATCCAAACATAGTTTAAATGGAAGCGCAATATATTGTGTATGTGTTGGTATACTGTTTTAACTTAAACAGTCTTTACCTTTTAAAGCATATCATGACGTGTAGTAATTATCTAGTGTTGTTAGTTCATTTGCTGTATAATCACTTCCCTATATAATGCTTCAACGTTTGGAAATTTTTAACCGTCTTTTTCTAACTATGCATTCTTAACCAAGAGATTTTAGTGGTTTGTTTGTGTATATGAATTTAGAACATTTGTAATGTTATCAAGTTGGGTACTTTTTAGTCATGTATATAGTGTAAACCCTGTACCCACTGTAGCAGTATTAGCATACAAAAATACTCTATTTTTAATACCAACAATTGGATGTTCTTTATATTGTTCTCAATTATTCCTGCTAGCCAAACAAGATTTCATATATTTGTAGTTCATGTCCTACCGTAACTGAAGCACAACGGGACATCATTGTAGGTGCTAGAGTTTATTCCTGAAACAACAATTTTAAAGAATCTTGTTTAACCTAATCTTTTAAACAAGATTCGGGTCAGAGAGGTTCACTGATAGGTTTCACTTTGGATCTGCTGATTTTTTCACCCTGTTTTACTTGTGTTTTTGGCCAATGCAAACCTAACAGACTGCGTATAAAGGGGCATTGTAGTTTGTCTTCATGTACTTGAGTAATGTTGTTTTTATTTGGCGCTGGTCTCGCAATTTGTGAAAGTAGATGCACTTTGAAGAGCAATGGACACGGACCCTTAGATCTGGTAGAATAGAAACCTTCACTTGGAACATGAGTGTTTTCTGGGTGTAGTTGTGTGGAAATGACTAGATGTCCTACCTCTTGTTACCTGTTACTTTTATTATGGTAACATTACCGCACTGGTCATTTCGTCATAATTGCACACATGGGAAAGTCTTATTTTTGCCTCTCTGAAAGTTTCTTGAATTTTTGCTCTAAAATGGCATTTTTTTGTTTTAATTGCATTAGAGGCCAAACCGTATATAGCCTAGATGATTAAGCATTGTCATTGTTTCATGGAAAGAGTTTAAGCTATGTATTTAAAGCTATTAGTGATTGCTGCATTGTTCATGATCCAAAAGTATATCAGTTGCTATTTTTCAGTGGCTAAATGCTTTAAACATACACCGTATGCTATGAAAACATCATAAAATGTGTCAATTTCAATTGGATTGATTTTCTGTTGTTTGAAATTGCTCTGCGGTGTTGCTATATATATATATATATATATATATATATATATATATATATATATATATACACGAATATGAATGTCTATCATAGCTTTTTCAGTTTTTTTTTAATTAGGTTAGAATATGTTTTTATCATTAGGCTTTAGGAGTCATTGCTTGAACTACTATAAATATAATTAGACGAAAAAATATTTTCTTTAAGTGTAAAATTTCTCTTCATCCTCCTTGACCATTAAGTCACCGTTTCTTTTTAGTATTTTACCTTTTGAAATCAGCACCTTAGTCAAAGGTCTTCAACATATGCAATTTCTCGAATATGAAATATGACATGTTTTTGCACTATCAAAAGAAATGTTACCAATTTGCATGCGGATTAACAGATTTTAAAGTTAGCGGGATCTGATCACCATCAATATTAGACTGCAGAGGTAAGGAGGTCTTACACTATGCATAACAGAATTTTTCATCAAGAGGTTTTTTTTTGTTTGTTTTTACTTTTTAAATTTAGATTTTGACATAATGTAAAATCTATGCCATACACTAAGCTAAAGAATGATTTTTAGTCCCATTCCATTGTTTGATTGATTGTCCTAATCTCCTTAATGTAATGTTCAGAAAATATTTTCATTAAAATTATTTAGTTAAATATCTGTTTGTGCATTTAGATTGGAGGCTGAGGATGGACAACTTGGTGCTGATTTTATACATTTCTCAATTTATACAGCATTTTTATTTTAACTCCTAAATAGATAATTTAGATGTGTGTCTGAACCTAAGATTTATTTACCTGTTTTACATGACTTTAATGGACGTTTCCACTTTTCTAGAGTCTATTAACGTTTGAGCAAAGCTTGTATATTGCTTGACCTAGTGTCTTTCACTACTGTGTGGGGTTACAGTGTCCACATGCCTCTGTGTTATATGTAAACTGTTGCTCAAGACAATAGCTGATTAAGCTTATGCTGTTGGACTTGTTACACATATGGAGTCCCTCTGTTTGCATAAAATAGAAATGATCAGATCTCACCAAGAGCATTTAACTTTACCCATGATCGGCAGATGTAAGATTATGTATTTTCTTTAGAACTTTGCACTATGGCATTCTGAAGCAAATATGAAAACATCCATATTAGTTGTAGTTCTGTTACTGAACTCTTTGCTTTAAATTTCTTAGTTGGCTAGTTTAGAAATGTGCTGCCTTATGACCCTGCTCAGACCACAAGGACACAAATAAACAGTTTGAATGTACTTAATACTCTTGGAACCGGTCAGAACATTCATATCAGCATTCACACAAATCAAAAGCAGCATTGAAGCATTCTTGAAGCTCTTGACTTCATAACACATATTGTTTTCATGGTAAATAATCCCATCATTCATGGTTGTGATGTAGTAGATAAACAGTTATGGAGTGGCATAAACATGCGGACAGTTGATTCCAAACTCACACTGGCTAAAAGATCTTGGTATTGCTGACATTTGTGGTGCTGTACTTTAGAAATTGTATAAAATTGTACCGTTGTTTTTTTGTCCATGTTTTGCTTTTTTGTTTGTCAGAATTTCTTAAGTTGAAACCAGCTAGCAAACTTACATGTCCATGTTTAAGCCCAATAATCCAAATTATTTTCGAAATCCTTTTTTATAACTACCAAATATTTGTTGATGGATCATGACAGTGGTATTTGTGTGAACCAACTACACTTTTAAAGTTAATGGCATTCAAGTGTTCCAAAACATGTTTTCTCCACACCTGAATTCCTTCATCAAAGCTCTCGTTGAAAAGTTTAACATGACCAAACCAGCTGCAAAGTGTAAAAATATCAAAGTATTCTATCAAAAGCACAGCACTATCAGTACTGGCTAACAATTATTTATTAACAATGAGAATGCAAAACGGAAATAGGGTATTGAGACTGATTTATTGAGAGCATCTTCATAACCTGGCTTTTTAAATCATGTTTTTGAACTACCTCAAAATGGTGTCAGGTGCTAATGTTAAATATCCCTTATACAGATATATGTATATGTGCTCATGGCAAAGAACAATAATCGTGACCAAACGACACAAGCCTGTACTGTGTGTTTTAAGTGTTTCATTTCATTAAATTTTTATAGAGAAAATGTCGGGTGGATCAACATGAGGGATGTTATAGCTTTTAACAAAGTTCACAGGGGACCAAATATGATCTGGCAAATTTCCCTTTTTAAAATATAGTGATATAAAATACAAACTCCTCAGCTTTAAGATGACTAACACCTACAGTAATAGCTGTGTTCGTGCACAAGCTTTTGTTTGCTATGAATAAAACTTGGTGACGATAGATAGATCAAAAATTCTCTGTTTGGATGTATGGGTTAGGACTTAGATATTGCCAAATAAAAACAGATTGTTGTCATTTCTTGAGAATGGGGCCTTTTTCTAGACCGAGTCTAGATAGGGAGTTGATCTTTTGATCTGTGTCAATGTAAATCCCATGTCCATCTTTAGCATTGTGCCATATTATGGACTGTTCACCAACCACTGCTCTGCGTTTAAATGTATGTAGACCACATTTTCCTATGAAGCAGCTCATCAACCTGTGTCAAAAGCCAATCATTGAGTTTTAAGTCTTGAGTGCTACAGTTTATACTTGATTCTTCTACTTGATTTATATCCAGTATTGCAATAAAGAGACGTTCAGCACTCATTCAATCAGATCTGGTTCAAGAACGTTCCACAGGAAGGGTTGGGTCAGGTCTCGGATAAGCTATTTGTATTTAAACCTCTTCATTTAAGATTTTGGAGTGCTGTTCATTACAATGTATGTTGCTACATTTTATGAAGGGAAGTTATGATTTTATATCTCGCAGACTCTTATGGATGTTACAATCCGTTTTGACACACTGGCATTCGAGTTTCTTGATTTGAATTAGTATGGTACAAAAGAGGTTGTGTGGAAATGAAATCTAGATTCTTGTTTTTAGTGATCTTCAAATCGTCCAGCCTGTTCTTGTTGTATGTGTGCCTTTTCAAATCTATCCCGCCCCAATCATGGGACTGTCATTTTTATTTGATGCTCAGCGCCACATGAAATAATTTGTACATTTATCATGCAACCTTGAGTGAATGCTGCATAGAATGATCAGTATTTGTATTTTGCACTTTCTAAGCAGTTTAGAGGATGCCCTCTGTAATTGGGCAAACAGACTTAAGAATATTTAAGACGAGGTATTTTCTGCTACAATAGGAATTTTAAGGAACCATATGACTTGTTGGTCTTATCGAAAATAAAGTGTATAGATGTGAAGTACCTCAAAAGCCTGATAAATGCTGCAAAAACTTCATTTGTTGTTATTTTGTGAACCTCATCTTCCAGACATTGCAAACAATTTCACCTGTAGGGAGGTTTGATGGCCCACAATTTTGTGTTTTTGTCTAAATAGCTTTGTTCCTCATTTAGTTAATGGCATCGATAGTGCAACAAGAAGGCTATTTTCAGAATATCTGAGATTTACAGTCATCTATTAAAACTAATTTATATTTTAGCATTGGCCAGTTCATCAAAACTATTGGAAATGTAGTGACGTCTTTAAGTCAAGAGTTACAGTTGACTCAGGTATTGCCATTAAGGGCTGTATCTGTTAAAGCCTTGTTAGAGTCTAAAATGTTACCTGTTTGTTTATAAAGATTAGATTTTTATGTAAAAGTAATGTCTATTTAATTGTGATGAAACAATCAAGTATTTTTACTGAAATCACAAGTTTATTATTTCACAGAAACATTATATAAACTAACCAGTCATCCACACAAGTAATTCTGGTGAAACGCATTAATCAGCGGTCATCCCCGCACAACCGCAGGGATCTCCACACTTCCTCTTCCTGTCCCAGAGTGAGCGTAGCTCTTCAGCAGAGTGTTGTGGAGATGACAACATATCAACATAACAGTCCTTCTCACACAACCAGCCCGAGTCATGATATTTGCCCGGCCCAACCGCAGACATCCAAATGCCCATACTCGCATCCTCTCCCTGGTAAGCCTTCAGATGTTCAGCATTATTTGCCAACCACTCCACCAGATCTCTAGACACCACGTATCCAGATCCACAAGCGAACGCTGGGTAGGCAGGACTCGAGTACTCCAACTCTTGCCATTTCCCAACACGATCAACAGCCCAATTCTGCCTGAAATTTCCCCACCACACACTTCTCTCCGTCAGTCGTCTGTGGGCCGTCTTCAGCAGGATGGCGTCCATGTCGATATAACAGTCATCATCGGTCTTCAGCATCATTCTGAAGTCAGCATTTTCCACCGCCCATTTGTAAAAACGCAGAAGTTTTAACGGCACGTTCCTGTATGTATCCACAACATCCACAAACACTATGTCCTCATATGTGATGCTCTCCTGATGCAAAGCTTCGTCCTCCATTCCCAACTCAACAGAACGCACCTGCTGCCGTCCTGCTCGCCCACCCAACGTCTCTGACAACACCTCCGCATCATATACTGAAAACATGAATCCTCCAGCTAATCCTGGAAAACCCAGAGCAGTCCTGTGTGGCAGCGTACCCTCTTCTACAGATCCAAACTTGAGAACCCCTCCACCTGTATTGAGGAAAACCATTGATGTGTTGACGGACATCAGGTCGGATGAATCCTGACACTGCCAGAGAAGACTTCCCTCAAACCCCTTGGGAAGAATGAACTGCTCAACGGGTTTATAGAAGATGCTGCCCACACGTGTGCCAGGACTAACGGCGCTGAAACCAGCCGACACTATCGCCTCCTCTTGATCCACCTGGAACAGTCGTGCGGTCACGTTTCCGCTGAAGTCGCCGTTGAGAAAGACGCCGAGCTGAGTGATGACCACAGGATGGAGAACTTTAAAATCCAGACTGAGCGCAGACGCATCAGACGGCACCAGCGCAGAGGAGTCGGGAACACTCAGTATGGCCATTTCTTTCCCAGTGTCTTGGGTCTCTGTGAGGTTGAGAAGTGTACAGGAATAAGGATCTTCCCTGTCTTCCTCCGGCACCGAACAACCATGATCCCCAATGATGAATCTCACCAAGACCCGATCCAGGAACAGCGAATGAGTTTGAACAGATCTCATCCATGTGTCCCTTATGGCCTGCCTGAGGTCGTAGTGATGACGTGCTGATACAACTCCAACCAACACGTCATACCTCTGAGAATCTGTCGACTGGATGCATGTGTATGTCCATCCGCTCCAGTGCACGAAAGCAGCGACCACACACGTGATCAGCGTTGCCACAATCAGTCGCATTGATATCTACAACACCCCTGCTTTAAATAACACTCATCAGAGGGGGTTCAACAAAAAATGACTGGTATTTAAGCCACTTTGCTTTATTTAGTGCACCAAACATCCAGAAAGTCATTTCTGCAAACGAAAATAGCAAACATAAGTAATTATTATCAAATATTAAAAAATAATAAACAATAGCAGCCAGACAATACTCACATCTGAGTACATCCCTCTTCCAAACAAACAGACTTGCTCGTGTGTGCGCATCTGAATACTTCCGGTAACCACTGAACTGTAGCGCCCCATGTGGCTGCTAATGGTAACTGCTTGTACCCAGATACTTCTGTATAATACACACACAAAAACAGGTAACACTTTGGACTCTAACAACTTCTTACCCTCTCACCTGTGTCTTATGTAGCCTTAGATCTGCATTTATGGAAAACCATAAAGAAAAACATCTGGCCTTAAAATATGCACTATTAAACTGAAGTCACTACACACCAAGGCCGTACATATTTGCCATAAATCTACCTCCTGAGAATGTAAGGGTGTCCTGGAACAGCCAGATGAGATGGTGTCCTGTTAGTGCTGACAATCATCCTAGTGTGTTTCTTTACTCATGCCATACTTTCCAAATATAGGTCCTTTGATCAAGTGTTTTCCACGATTCCGGGACACTCCAGTTTATTTTGTATGGTTCCTTTCTTTTAAATGACCGTCTTCATGTTTGCCATGAAAGAGTCGAGCGACCAAAGTCCTCCTTTTCTCGCACCCGGGCGTCAAACCTCCTTCACATCAGCGATTTTATTTTTCGTGTAACCTTGTGTATGCTCCTTCATTACATGCAAAATTCAATTTGCTTCATTCCTGTTATGGTTAAGTCTTTGATTTCTCACATGTGTGTTTTTTCTTCTTCTTTTTGCATTCACTGCTAAGCTCCTTGTCGTTGTTTCTTGTTAATGTAAAGTGTGAGCTTTCATTTTTAACAAATACAAACCAAGATATGCTGTAAACCCTGCTAAGACATAATGTGAAACGTATCGTTTAATATAGCTCAGCTTGACCGTGTATTGCATCATTTAATAAAATTAATTTCATCGGACCCGTGTCCTGTGTGTTTAAGTGTTCTTGATCTGTTTACTAGCAGTAATGTTCTTGAACATGTCTGTGCTTTTTTCCTTCATTCCTGTGGGCTGACATCATGTGGACTTCCAAATCCCCCACACTTATGTTTTCCTAGACCGCTTACAGCCATCTGTAAGTAAACACAGATTTAGTGGATGGCTAGAAGGCCTTTTAAACATTTTAATAAATAAAGATTTTGATTTTAGACTAAAAATAATGTTCATCGATTGAAGTATGGTTTATACATTATTTTAACATTTGTGCAGTCTACAACAATCAAGTGAGTTTTACACATCAATTTCACACAGTTGCATGTATTATATAGTTTAACACTTTAAATCAACTTCAAAAAAGGAATAGAAGGAACTCTTCTTAAGATGACAGTCACCATGTCTTAAAACCTAATAATCCGCCCTACCGAGTCGCCTTTTGTTACTTGTTTTGGCGCACAACCCTAAAAGTGACGCTCAGATAGGGATCAAGCTGGTTTTTGAGACGCAGAAACTTCCAGCTGATTTAAGTGCTGGATCTCAAAAACCAGCGCTTATTTACGGACGTTATTATATAACACAGATTTAAAAGTGTCATTTAAAGTGTGCTATAAGTAAAAAAAGGTTTAAATCTGTATAAGAACACGTTTTGTAAGTGGTGCGGTAGAGGAGAGTCAGATTTTCCAGTTGCTCGTTTATGAGAAGCACACGAACGCACTTCTGCTGTTAAAGGAATACAAAAACTTCAGAGGTGAGTTTACATTAAAGTAACTGGAGTTAACATTTAAGCATTAGAAATGATAAGTTAGGAAGTTTGTTTGATGTTTAGAATGTCGATTTGTATTAAACAAGATGAAACAAAAGTTTACATTGACACAAAAACATTCCTGTTGAAACAAAAGTTGTTTTCAAACTATTCAGAAGGACATTTCTTTAGTTTATCAACTTTAAAATAGCTGTGCTCTTGGTAAAACAATACAGACAATTTGGTGAATCACTTATTTGTGTTAAAAAACGTAATAAACAAGTATGTAAAAGGTATTATTAAAGTATTATTAAAACTTAAAAATAGTATTAGTAATAAAGTATATAATAAACATTAAATACATGAAATTGTTATGGATGATTGTAAATATGTTTTGCTTGGACAATGTAAATTCTACTGAATTGTTTTCTCTACTGCTATTGTCTATCAAAAGATAAAAAGTTTATTTTTCTCATCAATAGTTAGAATCAAAACCATATACATGTTAGATTTTATTTGTTATTTGTGTCATAACATTAAACCATAACCAATATTTGGTTTAAAGAGATCTGAAAGTTCATGTTTAGTCATTCTCAAATTGTTCAAACCTGCATGAATTTGGAAGATATTTGGAAGAATGTTAACAACTGAGATTTCTGGGTCTCTGTTGTCTACGGGAGTAGAAAAAACTAAAAGGTTGTCAAATGTGACAGTTAACTGTTTAATTTTAAAGTCTTCAAAATGTTTTTTTTGGAACAAATAATATATAATAGTTTTCCACTACAATGCACAAGTCTCGGTTGCTTATATTCTTCAAAACAGCAGATAAACCAAACAATCTTTGACAGACCTTGGGCTATATTAATGGTTAATTGCAAATTGGTTTAATCTTTACATTTGAATTATTTTAGTAATAAACATCCTAAATAATACTGAATTCGTAAAGATGTGCTGAATGTTTATAATAAGCATCACACAAATGACTCAGCTTCATTATGTTGTTGCTCCAGGAAATAATGACATGGACTTGGTTGTCCTGGTCCCTTTTCCTGCTGGGCAGTGTGGTGACAGAACCGGTTTCGGAAAGTTCAGATTGGGACTGGGGCTCTGGATTACATGAGCTCCTGCACAGTTTCCCGGCAGATAGTCCTTTCCTCACGGAGTTGCCCAGCAGGCGAGCCAACTGCACTCAACGCTTCTGGCTGCCTCCATCCTCACCCGTGTGCTGGGATGATATAGCAGGGCCGGAGGAATTCGAGAAGTCCCGTCTTCTCGTGCTGCAGAACAGAGCTGCTCTGCAGGCTGTGTCCACAGCTAGTGGTCTCGTGGAAGGAGGATCTTCCTTTGATCAACAGGCCAGAGAAGATGTGAGGGGCGTTCAGGCTGACTATCTCATTGTTGCTCAGACCGCCGATACCATGCAGAAGGTCTTCACGGATTTAGACGAGAAGAGAAAGGAGGGTAAAATTTCTAGCTTCACGAGGTAAGTGGATGGCGTTATCAGAATGGTGTACATTGAAATTAAGAAACAGATATCCTTTTTTGTCTTCTTTTTATTTAAAAGCAGAACATTAAGATTTCAACATGTTTTTCCACTTTTAGTCTGAAGGAGCACCTTGAAAACACAAAGAACTCCATTGCTAAGAGAGAGCACGTAGCAGTACTTCTAGAGAAACATCTGGCAGGCCTAGAAAGGTCCTTGCACACCATGCAGCTGCGACTTACCAAACTTTTACCCCAGTGATGTCATATAAACCGGACAACTTACTGTTATGTGGATATGTGGAATAAAAACAAAATGCATGATTTGTCTTTATGCTTTTGCAACTCAATGCTTTTCCCCCACATGTTTTTTATAATGCATGCATACAAGACCCTACCAATCTGTACAGGTACATTTAAAGCATATTCTCCATGTTTTTCTACCCCTCTTTTAAGGAAATGAGGAATTTAAGTGTTCAGGTTCTGGGAATAAAAACTATTTTTATACCTCAGCCTACCGACGGTTGCATTAAAAGTATAACAGATTTTTGCTAAACGTGTCTTATAGAATGAAAAGTGGACTGTGGTACAAATAATCAGCACAAGCATTTATTCAAATACAAAACAACAGGTCAAGCATTTTTAAAAACTATGCAGAACACTACATAAATCTTGAGCTTTAGTTCAAACACTCAGAGACAAACTAACTTTTCAACAAAAAATACAAAGTCCAGTGCTGAAAGATGATTTTCAAAAGATCAAGCTGAAGAACAGCCCCTCGTTCATGTTTGCATATTATTAATGGGCGGACTCTTGATAAATGGAAAATTTAACAATTAAAGGGACAAAACCTGACTTCAGCAGTGAAGTACCACTTTTGATTTATTTAAACTCTATGCTTCATGAATTCAGATATGAATCAACTTTATTTTACTTTAGCAGGTAAATGGTTAATATGCCAAAGTATAATGTCCATTTAAGTATATCATTTAAAAACATCTAAACCCTGAGCAATGCTACATTAATAAATCGAAATAACGCGGTTGAACCAGGTTGAAGATACTTGGAACGTAACGGCTGGATGAAGACACTTCATAAGGGCATCAAGTATTGATTTGAGAATAAATCTACACACGCTACTGTACATTTTGGTCAAGACAACAGTAGTGTAAGACATTTACTATGGTAAGAAAACTCTAAAACTACAGAAGTGTGAAAATAAGTCTTTGGATTATGTGTTCGGATTCACACAACAATGAAATCCCAAGGATTGAGGAAGTGGTCAGGACCCGGTTCACGGTTTCATTTGCCTTGTGAACAATCACTACAGGCTATCGTCATCTTTATCCATTTCTTCAAGTGACTTAAGATAGTCTCTGGCCAGGATTTTCTTCGGCAGGATGTCTAGGAAACAAAAGGCACATCATCTCATACATGTCAGCGGGTTTATTTCTGAAGGCTGTGACATAAACTCACCGGTTAAAAACTGAAATGTTTCCGTCTCTTCTGCTGTGTTGGCCAGATCACTATAGGACAGCGTGTTTGTATCTTTACCCAAGCCATTCTTATATGAACACAGCGCTAGATGTTGGACAAAAAGCTCCTATGAAGAAAACACATCATAATAGATCAGACATATACTGACATTCATTCTTATCAAGTATAATACTACATAATACAAATGTGGGTATTAAAGAACACTCTTTATATGCATTTATTGTCTCATGTGCTTTAATCTTTCATCTTATTTACAAATGATATAAAACAAACAGGAATGTTTACACCAAATGCTCACAATGACCATAAACAAAAGTTAGCTGAAGGCTGTTGGCCTGTAAAGTGTGGAGGATGTGATGTTACCGTTGCTTTTGTTGTCAGGAAAAGAGCATCCTGGTTAATACAGGACACATCAGGAGAACTTTTCATGATTAACCGCACTCTTGATATTGGCAGAGATATGGATTTATTACTTGGAGTTTGATTGACTTTCTCCTCCATGTTTGTCTCGGACATGTTCCTCTCTGGAGCTGTTCACGCGGAGCGGAAGTGAACCAAACACACGTCACTGCTGATGGGAAATGTAGTCTTATGAAAAAGGTTTTGTAGTTCTTACAGATTTCCTCTTACGAGTTTTGATTTTACTTTTAAGAAGCAGCATGGCAAAATGTTTACAAGCTCAATTAATTTTCTTACAATATATTGTATCCACAAAGGTTATGCAAGTTTTGCATCACTTTTCTTACTTTCAAGAAGAGGGAAGTTTGAGTTTATAAAAACATGATCTGTTAACTTAATTCATCTTTTTCAAATGTTTTTCCTTTTACTCTCTCTCTCTCTCTCTCTCTCTCTCTCTCTCTCTCTCTCTCTCTCTCTCTCTCTCTCTCTCTCTCTCTCTCTCTCTCTCTCTCTTTGTGGTTGCTATGTATTGTATCTCAGCCCCTGTCTCTTTACTAAGTCTAAGTTAAATTACAAAATGATTAAAAAAAAACAACAACAATACGATACGAAATAATAATAATAATAATAATAATAATAATAAACCATGAAAGTAACTAAATAAATATAAATTAATAAGTACATAAATTGATGCAACAATTATAAGCAAATTAACAAATAAATTGATGATAAATTAATCGATAATTACATTAATTAATAAATAATAATAAAAATAATGAAAGAAAGAAAGAAAGAAAGAAAGGAAGAAAGAAAGAAAGAAAAACAGAAAGAAAGAAAGAAAGAAAGAAAGGGAAAAGAAAGAAAGAAAGAAAGAAAGAAAGACAGAAAGACAAAAAGACAGAAAGAAAGAAAGAAAGAAAGAAAGAAAGACAAAAAGACAGAAAGAAAGAAAGAAAGAAAGAAAGAAAGAAAGACAGAAAGAAAGAAAGACAGAAAGAAAGAAAGAAAGAAAGACAAAAAGACAGAAAGAAAGAAAGAAAGAAAGAAAGAAAGAAGAAAGAAATGAAAAGGACAGAAAGAAAGAAAGAAAGAAAGAAAGAAAGAAAGAAAGAAAGAAAGAAAGAAAGAAAGAAATGAAAAGGACAGAAAGAAAGAAAGAAAGAAAGAAAGAAAGAAAGAAGAAAGAAATGAAAAGGACAGAAAGAAAGAAAGAAAGAAAGAAAGGAAGGAAGAAAGAAAGAAAGAAAGAAAGAAAGAAAGAAAGAAGAAAGAAATGAAAAGGAAAGAAAGAAAGAAAGAAAGAAAGAAAGAAAGAAAGAAAGACAGAAAGAAAGAAAGATGAAAGAAACGAAAAGGACAGAAAGAAAGAAAGAAAGAAAGAAAGAAAGAAAGAAGAAAGAAAGGAAAAGGACAGAAAGAAAGAAAGAAAGAAAGAAAGAAAGACAGAAAGACTGAAAGAAAGAAAGAAAGGAAAAGGACAGACAGAAAGAAAGAAAGAAAGAAAGAAAGAAAGAAAGAAAGACAGAAAGACAGACAGACAGACAGAAAGAAAGAAAGAAGAAAGAAAGAAAGAAAGAAAGAAAGAAAGAAATATTATTTGGAGTTTATGAGGTCATTCAGGTGTAATAAACTACATTTCCCAGAAGGCCACAGTTGTTTTTCCCAGGTTTGTAGCAGCTGGGCGTGTGCGCTCCGCAGATAACGCACGCACTAACAATCGACGTTGACTTCCCCACACGAGACTACATTACCCACAATGCACCGCTCACTGTTGTCAAAAGTGTTGCTTTCTCGGGTCACTTATCGAACTCTGACCGTGTCGGCCCGCTTCTACGCCCAAACTCTGGGAAATAATGCACATGTCAGTGCGGGATCTGGGAGCCGGAGCCGCTGCGGCGCAGGGAAGCTGCAATCCGCGTAAATTCAGCGAGAAGATCGCGCTGCACACACAGCGACAGGCAGAAGACACAGCGGCTTTCCGAGAGGTTATGATGGACATAACTTCCATCAGAGTGAGTCCACCGTCCATACACAACAACATGAGAGGCCTGTCCTCAAACTTCTTCACAGCTGCTGTCATATGATATAAGATGTTTAAATGCCATCATGTTATGTAAGCTTGAACTTCTAAACCTCAAAGTCAGTGGAACTGGTTTCACTGCACATAGTTCTTATTGTACTAAAGTTAGGCAAGTTAGTTTCAACATTGTTTTCATGTCATGATCAACATGCCAAGTAGTTATTGCTATTGTATTGTGATATAACTCTAGTTCTACATTATAAAAAGAACATTTAGAAATGTTTTATGTTAAGAAGATCTCATCTTGGTTTAAAGTAATTGAATATGAGCTTGTGATTTGGCAAGTCAGGTCCACAATGAGTCCATGCACATAAATAGCACTCTTTAGTCATTGGTCTCTATGTCATACCAAGCAAATACAGAAGTAAAAGTGCTCTGTAGATCTCAGGTATAGCGTCTGGTTTACATTATGATGTAACAGGGTTTCTTTCCCCCGAGGTTAAACGTACTATGGAAGAACATGCTCAGATGTGTATGGAATAGTTTTTGAGAATGGATACGAGTGTGATCTGTGGGTACCATTCGTCCACAGGTGGAAGCTGAGAGAATCCGTGACACCAGAAGCGCAGTCCCATACTACGGAGGGTCTCTGCCGAATGTCAATCAGATTTCAAGATGCTCAATTGATACCCAGGTGAGGTGTCTTGGGTATTACAATCATCCGTGTAATGTTCTTTAAAAATAGATGAAATGTGAACCCTCTGCGATTTAGTTGTAATATATCATGTTTGTTTTTTTTTTATTGTCCACAGTACCCTAATTATCTCGCCCAGCAGCTCCTGGAGGCAGACGAAGGATACAGGGACATCCAACCTAATCTATTTGGCAGATCACATAGACGACATGTATCCTTGTTTTAAAATAATCTAATACACCATAATGTTTTAATAGTATATCCATCCATCCATCCATCCATCCATCCATCCATCCATCCATCCATCCATGCATGCATGCATGCATGCATACATACATACATAAATACATTCATACATTCATACATCCATCTATCTACTTACTTACCTAACTACCTGCCTATCTCCATATATATCACTATATATTTTATTTTACATTATGATGCAACTGGCTTTGTTCCCCTGAGGTTAAATGGATGGAAGAGCATCAGATGTGTATCTTATACCTTGTTTGCAAATCCAGAACCAAATCTGATTCAGCTCTCCACACCAGTGTGAAAAACGTCCATATATATGTATTATATAACATTATATTCAACTTTATTGTCATTACTCATGTACAAGCAAAAGGCAAAATCAGTTCAGCATTTAATTGTAGAGAGTGATGAGCGGCAAGTGCTTCATCGATAGCATATGTTGATACTGTTGAGATAAGTAAATGTGTATATATATTATAACCAGACATACATATGTTGTGCTGTTGATCTGATTTGGAGTACCATGGATAGATACAGTTAATTTACAGTTAAAGGCAGATGAACAGATAGGAGCAGTACTATGGGGACAATTACAGTTGAATATACACAGTGTTATTATCAACATAGTGTGCTAGGGACATTAAGCCTTAACTCTTCTCACAGTTTGATAGTGCACCTTATCTGTCAACCCACCTTTCCCCTCCTCGAGGTCCTGCCTGGAGAAGGTAAGGTCATATACAATCTGTGTATCACAGTTGTGTTTACTTTAGGTGCCACATGGGTAAATATTTACAATGAAATCAAAGGCCCCTGCGTTAAAGATCACCTTCAACATTTGTTCATGTACATAATTATGTTTTGTTGTAATGTCTTGTTAGCTCCAGTAGAAACTGGTCCAATTGTTCTGCCACCGAGAAGAGCCAAATGGTCCATCTTCCTATGACAACTCTGAACAGGTGAGGAGGCTGAGATCAAAGATCTTTGTTCATATGTATATTTGTTTGTTACAGGTCACCATATGATGGATGAATATTTTACTTTTTGGATTCATAACCTTTTCATAAATTCTGTTTTCTCTTTTCAGAACCAACTCTGATTCAGCCCTCCACACCAGTGTGAGAAACATCCATTTGCATGGTCACCCAAAATCTGCTCAAATCCTGAACCCTCATTCCAAGCACAGTGAGTTCAACTGTGTCAGATTGTCTTGTTTAATGTAATAAGTTTTCAATTTGGGATACGGTACGGGTCAAAGGTTTTGGGACACTTATGCATTGTATTTTTTCACATTTTAAAATAATTTGAAAATCATCCAAATTAAAATAAAATAGAACAAAGGAAAATATGAGAATTATGTTCTAACTAAAAACTAAAAAATAAAACATGTTTGATCATCTTCGGTGTAGTAGAATTTGTAGAATATTTTCTTGTCATTTTACCATGCAGTTTCTTAAGGTCTCACACTGAGTTGCTTTTAAAGAATTATGTCCACTTCTTAGCTGTTCTTTTCTCAACATTCATTTTTGAAGTAATCCATTTAAAAACATTTATTAAATTAAATGGGGATTTCATGAAAATAAATATTCTTGCTAAATGACATTTTTGTCTATTAAACTAATTTCAGACATTTAGTCATATACCTTAAGATCATTTTTTTATAATGACTCAAATTTTGATATTACTTCAATGTGCCCAAAACCTTTGACCCTAGTGTTAACATAATATAAATTACATTTTCTATAATAATTTTTTTTTATTTTAAGGCATGTTTGCACATTCAGTGCCTCTGATTGAAGAAAATGTACAAGAGGAGACAATATCTCCTAAAATAAAAAAGGTATTTAGCTGTTAATGTAGCACTTTTTTCACCTTATCAAGTCTTTATTTGACTATCTATTGCACCATCACTCCTAGCTATCTTCTGTGGGAACATCTGGATATGAAACACCTGTTGTTCAGTAAGTTCCACTTTTTTCCTGGTTTATACTCTTTACATCACAATTCTGCCCATTCACTTTTTAACACTCTTATCCCCCCTCAAGCAATTTGCCACTGCCAAATCAGCAGATGTCTTCTCTCGCCGTCCCATCAGCCCTCAGTACAAGCGGCTCTCTTCCAGATCTCTCCAGCCTCCACCTTCCCTCTCCACTTCCGGTTTGCCAGGATTCTGAGCCCCACAGCAGCTCAGATCATCTGAGTAACACCTCCACACACCCTGACATGTCCAACTTTAACTTGCCCAGTATGTAACAGGACTTTGAATCGAATAAATCTTTGAATTGAATAAATCTAGGAGACTTGAAGTAAATTGATCTTTTTGATATTTGTCCTAACTTTTTTCCTCCTAGGTCTGTCCTTACCTCTTCAGGCATCCATGAGTAATCCTTTACTCCAGTCTTCACTCAGCAATCCAAACATCCAGTCATCACTCAGCAGCCACTCCCTGCCCAGCTCCCTCAGCTCCACATCCTTGCACCTCTCTCTTAGCAACTCTTCCCTGCGGTCATCGCTCAGCAACCAGTCCCTGCAGTCGTCTCTTAGTAGCTCTTCACTTAGTAACCATTCCGTCCAGTCATCGGCCAGCCCCTGCAGCTACAGCAGTGGATTGGGAGGCTCGCGTTCTTGCTCCTCCACATCCCTCGCCGGTTCACCACGTCTACCTGGCCACACCGCCGGTTCACGGAAAAGAGCCCAGCTCAGCCCCCTCATTGTATCCGGTGGAGATTCCCGCTGGCAGCATCCAAAGCAGTTCTCACCCACATTGTCTCCGACCATGGCTTCGATCACACAGGCAAGATTAGAATGTTTAATAATATTTTATTTCCTCACAGTGTGTCTGCAAAGTCTATAAGGGTACTGATCCCAAATAAATTTTATCCCAAATAAAAATACATGTATAAATGTCTTTGCTCTGCTGAACACAAAAGGAGATATTTAGGAGATATTTGCATTTCTGGGTCACCATTGACTACCATAATAGAGAAGATTAAATGATATTCAAAGGTTCCCTGAAAGGTGCTGTTCTAAATTCTTCAAATATTTTCTTCTGTATCAGTGGAAACAAATTGACTATTATGATGTTCAGTGGAGGCTAGTTGCTGATATCCTATCAAATACTTACCTATCATGTATAAAAAAAATTAGAGTTTGGGTGGATAATGCATGTCAGGATTTTCATGTTTGGGTATTTCTTGTGAATCTTTTTAAATATGAAATGCCATGAGAACATTGAAAAGTTGGAGGAATAAGTCACCGACGGTAACTTTCCAGTTTTTTAAGGCTGCATTAAAAAAGAGTTGCAATGACACATATATCAACCTAAAAGCATTCTCCATCCTCCTTCATTTTTAATATACTGTTTGTTTGATGAGATTTGACTGTTTAAATATGTGCTGCATTATTCATATAGGGCTCCCTCCTCAACCCAAACAAAGTTCATAAAGAGACAAAGCCACCAGCATATCCCAGCAGTCAGCTCCTAAAAACCGGTCCGCCAATATCCCATCAGCCAGTGCGGCATTACTTTCCTCCAGAAGCACACCATCAATCTATCCCAGAGATGGAACAGTGGACTCAAGATTTTACCATCTCCCAACGTGAACACCAACCACAACATCAGCAACACTTTTTTAATTCACATCACCACGTTTACAATCAGACTCGACAGATGCAGCAACACTTACAAGCACAGTCTAAATATCAACAGCAGTTACTCTATCATTCAAAGACTCAACAATATGCTCAGCACCAGCAAGCCATAAAGCAACCATTTACACAAGCGCATACACAGTTCCAGGATCCGGTGCATTCTGAGGAGCAGTCCACAAACCAGTGGCAGTTGCCATGCCAACAGGGCCAATACCAGGGTCAGCTACAACAACCTCATCATCAACATCATCATCATCATCACTCTGCACCTTTCCCTACCAATGCACAGGAGAAAAACTGGACTCATGTGACAACCCCAAAAGTGCATGTAAAACATCCCCTACGGTCCTACATGCAAACGCACAAGGAATCCAAACCACAACCCGAGTCTGAAGCAAACAGGATGTCAAACTCTAAAGACGAAGGTGGAAAAGTGCCAACGGCAAAACGATTTGAACTTAGCAAGGTGAGCACTTCTGCCTTTCTGCAGTCTGTCTCTTCTTTAGTTTATCCAGGCTTAACTAAAGCTGTAAGGGTCTGGATTAATCGAGCCGGTGTCTCATTATACATCACTGTTTTGTTGCAGGAATCTTACGTCGGATTACATCTCACCCCTAGCCAGGCGAAGGCCCTGTCTCAGCAGGTACATTGTTCCTTTCATTAATCATTGATTCAGGTTGCAAGGGTTGTATTCATTGTTAGAGCCATATGGTGTGTAGTCTGAGATTGTGAAATGCCTGCTGTGTTTGTCTCCCTCACAGCTTGTTGTGCTTCAAAAGGAGCCACTGGGTGGCGTTACAGAGCCAGATCCTTATTGTCAAGCTGCAGAGAGCACTGGACAGCCACAGCAGAACCAATGTGGAAGTGCCGATGAGACCCAAAACGTCTTAAACAACACTCTTCCTGGTAAGTAGTATTTTTTGGACTTAATGGATATGTGATATGAGAAAAAACCTTAAGATTTTTTATCTCTCATCCATAAATGTTTTACAACTTTTCCAGAGTCTTTGTCCTGGCTGGATCAAGATACAGCAGGCCTGTCTGACTCTGTCCTGGAGTTTGATTTAGAAACGTTCGGCCTGGACAGTGATGCTTTTCCTTCTCTGGAAGACTTGGGCTATGCACAGTAATAACTTGGTTTAGTTACGCAGGTGTAATAATTAGTAAAATATAATGTTCATACTTTAGGTTAAAGCACTTTTGTAGCTAATAACATTTTTAAGAAGGTCAGTGTTGGTATTTTACCAATAAACCAAATTAACCTAACTTAAATATAGTCGGTAGGGGGAAATAGGGAAAAACCAAATGTATCAATCAATTGGATTCTTTTGAGGAACAAAATAATGAGGAAAAACAAAAATAGAATGCAGATTTATGTGCCTTAAGTCATAAACTAATGTACATATTTATATGGTAGAGTTGTTTAGAACCAAAGTGTTAGATTTCAGTTCTTTGTTATTTTCATCAAAATGTAATGATGACTATAGAATGAGATTAAACTCTTTAAAGTTTAGTCCGAGCTCATGATAACAGTTTACAGCATATCCATTTGCATGCATGTTATATTGTTGTGTTGTTTCTTATGCCTAAATGTCTGTTCATGAATTTTTTGTAGCTTTATTCCTAAGAAATATTTTGATATATTAATTTTAAATTTTTGTGTTATCTCTCTCTGGTAGAGGGAATGTTGTTATTTTTCAGTGTTCGTCTTCAAAATAACATTACAAGTATTGAGAATTTCTCAATAAGTATATTGTGATACATCCACATAATATAGTATCTTACAGGACAATTGACTGTAAATAAAAACAGAAGTATTTCAATAAAAAAAATCACTAACACCTTTGGGACTAATGGATCCGTTTATATCACTCTCAAGGTTCAAAAAAATGTTTGAATAAGGCCCAGCTCACCTTTTTGTCAGTTAAAGGACCTTTGTGGATCTAGAGCTGTGACATTACAACCAATATCTCATTCATCTATACAAAACATGGTGATGCAACACGGCCAATTCCATATGTGTGCCATTTGGGTATGGAGATAAAAATATCTTTTTATAAGGTTATACATTGACATTTATTCATTTAGCCCACACTTTTTATCCGAAGCCACTTGCTTTTAGTAAGCTGGTTTTGAAATATTTGTAAATTCAAAGAAACTTCTTGTTCAAGGGTTAAGGGTCAGCAGTTTTAATGTGAGACAATTATAAAAATGTTCTAAGTTTGAACACAGGGAGAACAGTATGTGAGAGCAAAATTCCTTCAATCATTGCGATTTCTTCAGCCTGTGAGAAAGCACTGATCGTCACGGGGAGATGACTTTTGATACCTCTCACTTTCTAACCCTCTCCCCAGTGCGTAATAGAGTTACCAGCATATCAAAGGCATGCAGAAGGCAGTGAATTAGACTCAAAATGTTAGGGTGGATTATCCCTCTGCTCATGTCCATGGTTAACTGGGCAGCCATAGACTCCTAATGGGATAAGGGCAGAGTGGAACGGTAGGTGAGGCCCATCACATTTATTCTCTCCGCTTCAGTCGTTGATCTCTTCCTGGGGACTGAGGACAGCCAGTCTCATAGAAAGTAATATATTACACTTGACTACGATGTGGAAACGTTAAAACGATGTCGTTTTATGGGGCACGATGCTGTTTTTCTAGACATGTGTCTTTTTTTTACATCAGTGTTTAATAAACAATTTATACTATATACAAAAGGCTATTTAATGTATTGATGAATTATTTTAATCTGCTAAATAACCTTACTCTTTTAACAGTTAAAGTGCTTTACGAGCCGAGTAATCTTTTAAATTCCTCCTGCACATTTGAGCTCATTGGATGACAGAGTTTTCTATGCAAATGGTTGGCTTTTGTTTAAGCATGCGTCTGAACAGCTTTATAACAGTCTATTTTGTCCTATCCGCCCTTGACCTGTCTGGTGTGATTCTCTCACAGCTTGTTTAAATATTTCACTAAATGCACTTTCTTTCAATTAGTATCATGTGAGGGGACGGCCCCTGGGTATTCTCCTCACTTCATTTAACATGCAGATCTATTCATGTACTACTTCATATGCAAATCGCAGCTAATTGAATCACTCTGTTGGATGTTTTCCTGGGTTAAATGCTTGACCACACAGGAAGAGAGTTGTTTATCCAGAAGAGATGGACTACATTGTGATGACATAGAGGTAACACTCCTGATGCTATTGTAACACAAATCCAGGACTTTCTGTCCATAACATTGACAGCATGTATGTCTACACCGGTCAAAAGTTTCAGGACACTTGGATAAATCTTTCTCATTATTGATCTAAGGGAGGAAAGGCCTAAATGTCTAGAATAAATTTAATAGATAAAAATATAATATAGCAAGCATGCATGTTTTTTCATGACAATGTTCAAATTTTATTAAATACATTTTTTTAATAATTGACTTGAATGACTTGACTGAATGTTGAAGAAAGGAAAGCAAACAAGAGCACAAAATAGACAAGCACTTATTAAAAAAACATTAGGGAAAGTTGATTCTTAAGAAAGCATCTCATGGTGAGACCTTAAGAAGCTGCTTGACAAAAAAATTTCAACAATTTTCAAAATATTCAAATATAAACATTTATTTTTATTTTTTATGGCATAATCACAATACTTCTCTTTGTTCTATTTGATATTAGCAATTAATAGTTTTTCTAAAATTGGAAAAACATGAATGCACAACTATATAGTGTTCCATAACCTTGAGACCCTTAAGAAAAATACATTTATTGAAGTGTGCTAGTACACTTATTTGAACTTAAAACGAAACTATGCTTTCATAAACTATTAGGACATTGATTTTAGTATAGTTACAAAATAAACTATACTTCTGCATATACTTGAGTGTACTCACAAAAACTTCAAATATACTTCTTTTTAAAGTTAGTTCTATTCACTTATAATCAAGGTTATTAATGTGTAATAAATGTTTTAATTGTTGTATCTGTTTATTGTTGCACTGTGTGTCATCAGTAACATCTATCATATACCAGACAACAGCATCAAACGTCAGATAACGCCCTTCCCCAAAAACAGCGGTGCGTCTTGTGATTGGCTGACCAGAGACCCACCTGTCACGCATCCCTGTGTCCCTGTGACCGTGATGGTGTCATGAATAATAGATGAGTCCTGCGCTGACCGCTGGTCCTGATGCTGATGCTGATGCTGGAGTGAGGACATTCATTCTCACCGTGGACTTGGACGTGACCAGGAGCTCGTGATCAGGAACATGGTCGTGTTAAAGATGTTCTGCTGAGTTAAGATTTTTATTAAACGTTTGAAAAAGTGTCGACACAAGATTCCTTTTCGATATTTGAACTCGTTTCCAAAGGATTTCCAAAGGATTTAAGAAAGATGATCCCACGGATTCTCTTCACCTTCCTGACGCTCATCTGTACATGTGAGTGTGAACTACAATCTTGTTTTTGTCTTATTTTGGACTTTAAAAGATGTCTTAAATGTGTTGCATGATTCTGCATCTTTTTTTGTGCAAAAGTTTGATGTTTTGCTTGAAGTTTAAACCGGTTGAAGGGTAGACTAATCATTTCATTTTAATTATAATTTGATTTCTTATTTTAAAGTTTTACGACAAACAATAGATTGAAAAACAAATCTTTTTTCACATTATGCTGCAGTTTGAACACATAAAGAAACTATTTCATAAAAAATCAACAAAACTGTAAAACTAAAATCAGTGTTAGTGTGTAATATTGGACAATATTTTTAAGTAATATTTAAACAATGAATGTTGAACAGTAATTTGAGGCATATTTTGTTATATTCCTATTAATATAAACCGTATCATACACTCAAAAAAATCATTGGATGAACTCAATTTAATTGATGGCAAGATTTCCATCCCAAAAAAAATGTGTAGGCTCAACTCATAGCAAAAATGTATTCAATTAAAAGTGCCAACTCAATTAGATCCAATATGGTATAATAAGCTTTATATTGTACAAGTATAACCTGACTATGAAATTAAGCTTTATCATTGTGGTAAGTTTGAAAGTTAGGTTACAGTTTAATTCTTCTTCTACTTAAAATAAATAAATATATTAATATTAAAATAAAATACTAAAAACATCATAACCCACAGTAGCATATAGCCCTACCCGAGTTGTCCCATCTGAAGATTGTAATTACATTTAAGTTTGTAAGGAAAAATCCAAATCAAAACATCTGCACTTCATCCATCAAATCCATGAAATCCTTCTTCTCTTTAGGGCTCTTCTAAAAACAATTTAAAACTTCCTCACAAATTTCTGCTTCTCCCACAATAAGAACAACATGTTTGCATGGATTAAAACGTTTATTTTGAAATCGAAGCTAACTGGCATGAGGCAGGGTTGTGTTTCTCCTCAATATAAATCTCCTGTGGAAGAATAAATAAACCCTATCAAAAAGTTGAACAGAAGGTGATGGTGAGTCCATTGGAGGAGGGGAAACAGATGACCTTATAGACAGAGAGGCTATGGTGACCCCGGGTTGGGTTAACCTTTGGGGTCCCCGTCTGGACAGCGGAACGGTGCGATGAGGGTGGAGCTTAAAAGAGGCACGTAGACAAAAGTGTCCAGCTCTCCCCACCCCCTTTGACCTGACCCTAACACCCTCATCTCCATGACACTGGCGAGGCCTTATTGGCAGACAGGGGGATATTTAAAATTGACCTAAAGTTGTGAATGCATGTGCATGTGTATGCTTGGGTAATCCTACAGCTGCCCATGGCCATGTCCACGATCCCTTATCTCTGTTCTCATTCATCTCTAGCAGGCAGCTAATGGCATCTATCTTATCCACATATGCATTATATTAGTCAGATGAGTGCACTGTGATGTTGCAGTGGATGGCAAATGAAGGGTAATGTGGTTTGAAGGTAAGATTATAAGACTAAGGTGAATCATTGCATGGATCTGTGTTAATTTACACATATCCTTAAGAGACTCAAAGTAAATGAAAACAGAATCAAACTTTGAATAGTTTGAAAAATAAGATGCACAGTCTGCTTTTTAGAGAATGGTCACATGACATGCTATATTCAGTCCAGGTGTCAGTTCTGTGCAAGTCAACAAGCTTTATAAAGCTTAACAGGAACCAGCATCACTTGTAGCATTAGAAACTAAAATGTTGTGGCAGGAGGTATTTTAACCCTTGGGTTGCTCCATTAATGAGATTGCTCTAATGGAAACTCTGTTCCCCTTCTGGTCCTTATCCCAATAATTAAAGACCTGAGGCCATAGTGATGGCCTGTGCTCCCCCTTCCAATTGGACCATATTACTTATTGATTTTACCTAAAGGTTCATGTTTGGCAAAGGCCTTTTTGGGAGAGGTTTCTGACCTACAGAAAACGATCTCATTTACAGAATTATATTTTATCTGGAAATTTTTAATCTTTGTTTCTCAAACATACATTTGATCATACTTTTACGCTCTTCAAGCTGCATAAAAAAACCCCAAGAAAAACAAGGATCAAGAACAAACCCAAAAATAAAAGTTGGTAACTAATAACTAGCATATTGACATTAATGAGAAGGGTTGGTGTAAAACCGCAGGGGATTGTTTCCTCTTTTAACTGGTGATGTAAGTGTGTTTGCATGACTTTGAACTTGGCGTATGCTACCTAATGACAATTAGTGTTAAACAAAAGACAACTTTCCCTCCAATGACCTGAACAATGGAGTGTTTGTGTAGGGAGCTTGTGGCAGGGAGTTTAACTCTCATTATGGAGTCAAAAGAAGCCCACCCAGATTAGGATGAGCCCCCCTTTATGCACGGCTTCTTTACAACTCCTCCCCCGAGTTTGTATTCAGCTATTGTTTATGTTAGATCTCCTGCTGCTTCTATGGATATAACGGAAGAAAAAGAGAGAGGAAGAAATGTGTAATTGTTTATTGGCATTTTTGGCTTCTTTCAAAGGCTTCTGTGACATTTTCAGGAATGCTTACAAATAAGGTTTTAGTCTGAATATACGCACATGTAACTTTTTTTTATTCTATAGTGCAATTTAAGCATTGCATATGTTCCATATGAGTTATGTGTCAGTGAATGTGCAGATGCTCCATTGATGGTCTTTGGGAACATCAGCACTTCTTAGGTTTCTGTGTTATTACATTTGTTAGTTCTAAGTAGCCTAATACTGATTAATGGTTCTTAATTTTCATTCGCCATGCAGACCCTTCAGTATCTCTGGTTGAAAAATTAGAATATTTGGTCTGGCGAATATCAAGAATAGTTTGGGAAGTTCAGGTCCAATGCGCAAACCGGAGACAATGGGATGAATTGGGGGCTGGGATTGTTTATGTGACTGGACGCAGGCCTTGTTCATCCACCCTTCGCCAACTCTCTCATGACCCTTTAGGGACTGAGGTCACAGCCCAAAGGGTGGGGATGGGTGGGGGTCTCCCGCTGCTCAGAACATCCCCGACAATCCCCCCAAAACCCCATTTATTTTCACCTCTCATCTGAATTAGCCGAATTATCCCCGGAGCTGAGCTCTCAATCACACTTCTGTTTGGGTCTCATGCTGGTTGGAATGGGATATTTGCATACTGAGACTAACTTTTGATTAAAATTGGTGTTAAATACCTCTTTCCAAAACACAGAGGCCTTATAATTCACAGACCTTATGCAACATCATCACCAGTGATAATCAATCTAAGGGTGTTTGAGATGTACAAACAAACCAATAAGATCATGGAACATAGTTAACTTGGAGAGAAAACTATAACATTTCACAGCAATATCAAGCAAATGTCTGTGTGCTCATTCTTTATTTGCCCATGTTCATAGGTTACATACACCCAATCTCTCTGAACACGGCGTGTGTCACATAACCCCCCATCTCTTGGGAGCTCTGAATTTCATTAACACATCAGATGGTCAGATGTAACTATTCCTTTTACAATTTAAACAGGAAAAGCTTTTTCCCATCCACATCTGCTTAGTGTGAGACATAAGTAAATGAATAACACACACTTTTATGTTATATTTCTATACTTGTGTGTGTGTGGCTCTGGTATTGATGTTGTGTTCAGACTCAACATAATGACTTACGGAATACATGACTAGGTATCAGTCCTGTGAGTGCGAGAAAATATGATAGGGTTTATCTTCTTATGCGGTCATTAGTAATGTTAACGTTTGCTTTAGTGGTTTTACAAAGTTTGCCTTATAAATTGGCAGCTAGTCATATTAAAGTGAAAGATCACACCTATTAGTTTAACACAACATCTGCTGGTTCGGCTCCACAGGACCTATAAGAAAACTGAGTCATTCAAATAATGAGCTGTTGAATAAAGACGTTTACAGACCATCTTAGAAGTTAAAAATAAAGAAAAAGTATTTATAGTAAATATTGCTTTGCTGATGTCCATCTGACACCGTGATTATGTAATGTTAAGGCATCTGTGGTTGTGATTTTTTGATGTGAGGTTTTGAAAGGACAACGAAAATCTTTTTTCCACTATACGGAAGTAAAGTTAAAATGAAATTGAGAATGCCTCTAATCTCCCGAATCTCAATCTGGTAACCGAACAGTAGTAGCACATATTCACTTCTACTGTTACGAGACAAAACTGTTGCAAGTAAATGGGTGCCAGCTGCCAACATTCGTCAAAATATATGTTTTATGTTCTGCAGAAGGAGGTCATACCAGAATGATATGAAAAGAGGGTGACAATGATGACACAGTCTTTTTAACAATTCCTCAAAACCTAGATACGATATGCCAAGATTGGAGAACTCAATTCATTGTGATTTCATATCAACTTAATTGTCCTTCATAATCCAAAACAACAATAAAAAAATCCAATGAAAATGTAAGCTTTCCTTAGCAATATTTCTAATTCCATGTTATGATTTATAATCAAGTTTAGGTTGCTGACTCATAAGCTGAAATTAAAATATTCTCTTTAAAGTTAAACAACATAAGAGCATATTTTGAAAGGGGGGGGGGGTTGTATCTACCTAACAGACGTTTTAGGTACTTCAAATCTTATCTAGTGCAAGTTCAAGAGCAGACTTGTGTTGTTTAACACAACAGCTGCCAGAGACACTGGCCATCTCTAAAGGTCACATTTAGGGTGGCTTAAGGTCTGGGGTTCTCCATATGAAAAGGAGACTAGATGTGCGGAATGGTCACATAGCACAAGTTGACAATGAGGAAAGACTGGGGTGAATAAGTGGCATGGGAAAGTCACCCTAGAATCAGACTGAAAGGAAAATGTGACCGGCCGGGGGTTCGGAGCGGTGGGGGTTTGCATAAGTGGGGGGCAGATGGTCCAGACTGAGAGGTGCAGAAGGTTCCTGGTGGTTGCCGGGGTATTTTTGGAGAAGGGTGTCGTCATAGTGCCTTTGTCATCGGGGTGGGTTCAATCAAAAGACGTTCTTCTAACTTGACCCCATAACTCACCCTAGTTCACCATCTCTTCTACTCTGGCTTTGTCACAGACACTTATGGTTCACTGGTTGCATTGCGTTTGTGTCCATTGTGATGGGCAGGTTTGCTTTAGTGATATTGAGTTAATAGGCAGATATGCTTAGATGATAAAGCGAACAATAACATCACTCCTGAAAAGAACCCAAGTGCAGTATTACATTGTGGACGGGTGGGATTGAAAGTTTGTTTCTAATTTCGTTCTATCTTGACGTGTCATGTCTCGTTTAAGTCTCTTGAATTTAACAATGATGTCTAATAAGACAGAACAAAAAAATTTTTTATACAAAAGTTAAACGATTATTGCATTTATCATTGGAATTTGTTTCGATTCTGTTCTGACCATCATCTTTATCTTACTCTTAGGTTTGTGTGATGGCTCTGAGCTGGCTTTCCTTACGGAACCCAGCGATGTGATAGCGGTACGGGACAGACCCCTGATGCTGGACTGCAGGGTTGAAGGAGAGGGTCCCATCACAGTGACGTGGCATAGGAACGGAGCACCGCTGCTTACGGAAGTTGGCACTCGGGCCAAGGTCCTGTCCAACGGCACGCTTTTGATCCAGAGCTTCCAAAAGAGAAGAGATGGAGATTCAACTGACGCTGGAGAATATTACTGCGCTGCACAGAATCATTATGGCATGCTGGTCAGCCGGAAGGCCCGAGTACAGCTTGCCTGTGAGTGAAGGCTTGTTTTTCAAACAAATCAACACAAACCAAATTACAATCACAAAAACTGAAGTTACTATTTTTATACTACAGCATAATCCAAAAAAGTAGTCATATTTTTTTAAGGAAGAAAAATTTAACCACAAGGCTAATTGGTTAGGTTGAGCGTTTTTGTTTTCTTTTGTTAAAAGGATATTTTTATCAACTGGATATTTATCATAGAATCATTCAGCTCCTATTTACAACATTGAGGGATGGTTCACCCAAAAATGTAGGAAAGTTTTTAGACCAGTTAGACCAAAATATGTTGTACTCTCTGTGAACTTGTTTTTAGTCTATCCACATCTTTCAACGTCTCTCTCTTGTCCTATAAAAGCAGTAGGTTGGGTGATAATCCTGTAGAATTATGGTTGTCCCTACATGGTTTCCCATGGTTACCATGGCAATGCACTCTCATTTTAAAACCCCCTACTTCTAACACCCCATTATTGATTATATGAATAAATAGCTTGGTGATTTCGAGCATGTCCTGCTTCAGATATCAACATTTGAATTTAAGTTGCAAGCAAGAAATCCTTTTTAAATACATTTATGTTTATGCACTTAATCTTTTTCCCGTTAGCTCTTCCAAAATTCCACACACATCCAGAGTCCATGTCAGTCGACGAGAGAGGTGTTGCACGTTTCCAATGTCAGGTCAATGGTATTCCTGAAGCCAATATCACTTGGGAGAAAGATCGTGTTGCTCTTGGAACATCTGATGACAGGTACCATAATCCTTCTGACTGTACTTTCTCTATATAATTCTTCAGGCCCTCGTATCTGTTCACACACCTTGCTGTTTTCATTCCAGGTACACGCTTCTCCCAATGGGAATTCTTCAGATTACAGGAGTAAAGAAATCAGATGTTGGTTTTTACCGCTGTGTTGCCACCAATATAGCCAACACCCGCTATAGCCATGAAGCATACCTCAACATTACCGGTCTGTACTCTGATTTGATTCTACATGCTTGCACCCCACATAACCTGTATAACTAAAAAAATCCCCCACTTTGACCCTCAGGAGGAGCTTCTCGGTCCTACAAGGAGCCGTTCATTCTATCTGGCCCTCAAAACCTCACCCTCACCGTTCATCAGACAGCCATCCTGGAGTGTATTGCCACTGGAAACCCTCGGCCCATCGTGTCCTGGAGTCGACTCGGTAAAAATATAATAATGAAAATTAAACTGTCAATAGATGATCATTCAATATAAGATGTACGGTAATTGTAAAAATATGCTGATAAAGCATGTTGAAGTGTTTAGGGAATTTGCAATTAAATTAAATTTGGACTTTATGTGCGTTTGGATCAGATGGCAGATCGATTGGAGTTGAGGGCATACAAGTTCTTGGCACCGGGAACCTGATGATCTCTGATGTCTCCCTTCAACATTCTGGAGTATATGTGTGTGCTGCCAACCGGCCTGGCACCAGAATGAGGCGTACTGCTTTGGGCAGACTTGTAGTGCAAGGTAAGAAGTTTACTTGTTTTCCTTGTTTTTAATACCGTAAGGATTTTTCTCAAAACCACACTGGGAGAAATAAGTACCCAAGCTTTGCCCCTTTCAAAAAGAACACTATGTACCTAAAAGTGTAAATTGGTACCTCAGAGGCACAACGAAAAATAATGTTGTCATTATTTATACACCCTCTTGAATTTTGTTTCTTCCACAAAACCCAAAAGAAGAGATTTTTTTGGTAATTCAGTTGGTTAAAACTTTTTAATTTTTGAAGAGAAATCAAATTCAAGTGAATGGGTGCCAGGTACAAAGTTTCTTCAAAATATATTGTTTTGTGTTTTGCAAAGCCTTTCCTTTGAATGTGCATTTTTTTACTTTTTTCTAAACTAGGATTTTGGCGTCTTTTCTCAAAATTGAGCAGATTTAGGTTTATAAGCCAATATCTTGATAATTCTTGGTAATTGGTATTTTATATAAAATATTTAAACATTTTTACTCAACATATATTCACAATTGTTATTTAGAAAAATGACCCAAGATCTTAAGTCTTGTTTTCCTAAAAACATAAAATGAATGTAATTAAGTTCATTGAATTAATTTTTTCTTGTTTTAAGCAAAATTCACTGATAATTTCATCTTGATTTAAGAATATTTAGATATTTAGCTGACCTCATACTGCTTAATTTAATAATTCATTTTATGGCATGTATACCCTTAAACGTGAAATGTCTAAATAACGTCTACATAAAACAACTATACAACTGCTTAGTTGTAGTGGTGTATTTAATACGCAAATAAATATATAAAGGTAATACGATGGGTTGGGTTCTCTGATTACCACACATCAACCTGAACTGGAAATGAACATGACTCTTTAAATCAGATTGGTCGATACATAAACAGAAGTCAATATTCAGGCCCTCCCTTGTCTCACCTTTGGCCCCTCCCGCAGAGCATCTGGGTTTTCCTCTCGCTCTGCACCGGCTCGGTTGGTGTGAGACCCTGACTGCTATTATGATAATGTAGCCCTGCTGGTGCTTTCCAGCTGGGGCTGATGGTGAAGAGGAATAACACTGGTAATGGAGTCAGCTGTTAGGAGATATCCCCCCTTCAAAACCCCAATGACACAACTCATCCATCACACTGCTACTGTCCTTACATACAACCTGATCATATATCCCTGAGGTATATATTTGGCTATCTCTAAAGTGGCTTCATCCTGCAGGAAGATGTAATAACATGAGCAGAAATTGGCAGATTTGCTGGAAACGTGTTATATTCATGTGAATATTCACATAATTCGTATGATTTCTAATGACATCATCACTGAAATAAGTGTAATCTGTTAAAGTGATAAAGTCAGATATTTGAAAACATCATATTGGATAACTATTTTAGGAGCATCCTGGGACAATGCATATTATTACATTGCTTTATGCATCTGCTCATTTATGAAATTGTTTTTGGTTCCCAGGTGTGGTTTTACTATCCTTGTCACAAATGTCCATCTTCAGTCCGATCAATCAATTTTTACTCCTATCTGTCTTTTACAGCAGAATTGTCGGTAAAGCCATTAGGGGGAGGTTACCTCAAATGTATTGATTAATTTATTGATCTACTTTTTGTATAAGATTGCAACAAAAGGATAAGGTTGGGTTACTTCCCCAAGATAGAATTTGTCTTAAATGTTTTCCTGAAGTGGACTGCCATCCTCAAGTGTACCCGATGAGTGAAGTCTCATTTAAATATTGTGAAAATCCCGACAAAATGTAATGCCTTGTGAAACATATTTTTGATTTTTATGGATTGTTAGGGGGTTTATTTACATATTTTAAAGAAGTAGCTTTAAATTGGGAAATGTTTTAGATAACCCTTGTGTTGCATTGAACACTTTAACTATGGGTGACTTTTTTTGAATACAATTAAATTGGCATTTTCAACATTACTCTTATAAGTTTGGACTGACTCAGTTGCTATAACTTAAAAAAAGTCAAATTTGAGAAGTTGGAGTATAGAAAATAATGTGTATTGTTAATAGAAATAATACACATTTTCATGTATTTTTTAGTTTAACTGACTAGCAAAGCCAACATTATTGTGCTTTATAAACAGCATCTTTTTTTAAATTCTAGAGTTTCTTCTAAAGATCATTCAAGTTCAAAGCTGCATCCAGGCCTGTTTGGGTTACCGTCTGCAGACTAGACTGCTCATTCATAGATGCACAATCACACAGGGTTGAAGACCTTGTTTGCGACAGATGCTAAGCCATGATGTGGAACAATGGAGATCAAAAGACAGACAGACAGGCAAAGAGCATCAGAGTTCTGTCCTGGTGTGTGTGTGTTCCGGGACAAGGTATCCCCTCTAACCTCTGACCCCTGAACTCTCATCTCTCACCTTTGACATTGGCCTAGGAAGCTCTGTGGCCAACTGGAGGGGTTAGAGTCTTTCTATTGACAGACAGGTGATGAGAACTGAGGGAGGGGCTGGTCTTTAAATGAGGAAGGGGGGTTGTTCTTCCTGACCCCTCCCCCAAGGGTTTCCATTGCGTTGTGGGGGCAGTTGTTCTCGTCACAGCTGGTGGTCAGGCCGCGGATGACGAAGTTCAAGGGGGCGACTGACGGCTTTGTGTTGGGGAACCTGTCTAGATTCATATGAAAAATGAAGGATGGTGAAGTCATTGAGAAGGCTTTAAGATGCAGATCTCATAGCTGCTGTTTAGCTCAAGGGTTTGCATCGTGTTATTGTTGGAACGTATCTCTTATGTATTCCATACACAGCAGGTGCAATGAAAGACCTTCATATTAAGCTTGATGTATTGAGTTATTTGTGGCTTCATATAGACATCCAGTGTTCACTATCCATAATCTCAGAACAGTTTATTTCGATGTCCAGATGAATGATATGATGCATGTATTACACATCAGACATCACTCATGTTTTTAAGTAATATGCATTGATTACATTAACACAATACAATTCAATGAATGGGGAAAAGCCACCTGATCAGATTCAAGGTCAGCTCTGTGACCTTAGCTTAAAGAATAAGTGATCAATACATGGAATGGATTGGATGATGAAACTGTCGAAAGGATTTTGGATTATAGATTCATCTGGTTAGTTATGCAGAGTAGACACTTTTTTCTGTGTGCAGGCAGGGGTTTGCTCATTGTCACACCCTTATGTCATTTCAATCCTGTATGAATTTCTGTAGTCTGCAGAACGTTAAAGAAGATACTTAGAAGAATGCCGGAAAGCAAACAAGACTGGGACACATTGATTTCCATGGCATAGAACCACAGACCCATTTTTTTAAATATCCGTGTAATAGTCATACACACGTTTTGAGGGTAAATAACTGAAAAAAGATTATATTGGGATGAATTGTCCCTTAACGCACAAGATCAAAGATGTTTAAAGCATACACCAAAGTTGATTCTGTAATTGTTTTAGTCACACTTATCTGATGTTAAAACACTTGCAAAACCCAAGATTGCAATGCATAAGGTCAGACACTTGCCTCACAGTAGACCACCTATATTTTGATGCCATATCTATTCAAAAACATCTATTCATCTTTATTCACAAACAGTTTACGTAGGTTCAAGTGTAAAGAGTTTCTCAGACTGTGACTGATGAATGACACCCCCTCCTAACACACACACCATGTTACTGACGTTTATTCAGCTTGCCTCTGGAGGTCTATATGACGTCTGTCCTAATGTGGCCTACACATAGCCCTCTAGCTCCTCCCACCTCACTTTGACCCTAACGGCTCTCAACCCGCTAGTATTGTGTTTTAGTCCTAAAGCACGAGTATGTTCAGTGTTAACCTGGTGCAAATAAATTGTCTGTCTATAAAGTAAATTTAACGAATAACAATATAAAATATGATGTGGCACATAAGACATAATATAGAATATTGCTACTACTATTGCTACTTGGTTTTAAAACATTGTTTAATGGTTTCACCCATAAATGAAAATTCTTTCATGAATTACTTTTTATTGGTTTGGTCGAACACAGAAAGATAGACCAATGCTTGAAACCAAACAGCTCTTGAACCCCAGGTATTGGAAAAATAAAAGTGGTAGTTAAAATTATCCCAGAACTTTTTGCTCTCCTACTTTTTTTTAAATCAACAGACCAGGGGCCTCATTTATAAAGCTTGCGTACGCACAAAACGGAGCTGAAAACATGCGTACGCCAGTTCCTGCGCAAAAGTTGGGATTTATAAAGAAAAACTTGACGTGAAAACATGCGCACCTACACGCAAACTCTGACCCATGCGTACGCACATTATGAAGACAAAGCAGTTTGGCGACACTGATGGTGAGTTAAGGAACTGACTGTGGATGAAGGGAATTAACCCTTTGCACAATGGCAAATAGGTCCCGGTTACAACAAAAAATACAAATAACATTAAAAGACCATTATGGGTCCTAAAGATACATACATGCATGTTTAGTTTAAAGACATAAAAGGAACTATATGCTAAGAGTACATAAATGTAATTTCTTTCACATCCATCCTTAAATGGATGTTCGCCTATCACTCATGTGATTAACATGAAGTTGTTAATGATTAAATATGATCACTGAAAACATAAGTAGTCTACTGCAGCAACACTTCAATATATTATTGTATGATGGATGCGCTGGCACTGCTGGCAGATTATGCCAATGGATGGCAGACTTCAGAGGGACCCACAACACCAGCGTGAAGAGCCTGACCCCCCCCCCAAAACATGCAGGACATCATCAGGGAGCAAGACTCCGTCAGGGAGTAATGCGCAGTTTGTGAAGAACAACAGTGCAAAGTCTCATTTTTAAACAAGATCCTTTAATGTAGATGCAATGTCACCCAGCACAACCCTTATTTGCTTCAGCTCATCTGCGATTACAGGCATTGCATTATTTGGGTCTGCAGTACAGCCTCAGACTGCACCCGTCCACTTCCAGCCGTGTGTATGGCACGGGACGCGCCTGTGCTGGGGACCTCGGGAAACTCCAGAGCCCCCGCAGACTCTGCGCTGGGACTTTCATCACACTGGTCTCCCGCAGACTCTGCAAGAATAAGGACTTATCCATTTATTAAAAATGTATTTAATTTAATTGAGCACGCAAGCATTAAAGTTATTTACCAGGTTCCCCTGTATCTGCACACGTGTGTCTCTCCCTCAGACACATTGCCACACACACTGGGTTGGCAGAGAATCCGGGGCGTCTTTGCCCTCACCAGTCGCTCACACATTTTGTCAGTGAGAGACAAACCGATTCTTTATTCCCATCTTAAGATCGGAAATACTTCTCTTTTATATCTGGATCGGTTCTGTTTACCGCAGCAGTGATGTGTCCACTCTGAATATTATTTTTATTAGTAATTCCATCATATAAAATCACCTTCATTCATCCACCTCACTCACAAGAAACTCTATTTCTGCCTTGCTCTCCATTGCCGTCATGATTTTGTTTTAAAAACACATATTTTTATATTTCCTTGCTCTCTTTTTGATATGCATGGCCACTGAGCTCATTTGCATTGTCTATATATGGTTAAATGTGGGCGGATAGAGGGCGGTACAAGAGATTTTTTTGCGTGCGCAGATTATCCGGTAGGTTGTGATTTATAAAGTGAAAATTGCGTGCAGGTGTGCGTACGCATGCTTTTATAAATCTGAATATTTTTTTGCGTACGCTTTTTTTGGCTTTTGTGCGTACGTAGAGTTTTAGTAAGGATCCTACTCACACTTTTATAAATGAGGCCCCAGATATTTAACAGATCAAAAGGACTGTGGTTACAGGCATTCGTCCAAACATATTTCTCTGTGCCTGTCAGAACAAAAAGATGTATATAAATTTGAAACAACTCAAATGTGTGTATGTGACCGAATTTTTATTTTTGTGTAAAATATCCCTGAAATATAGTACAGGACAGTCAGTTGTTAAACATATACAAAAATCTTCTCTATGCCTCTTATTGACATAACAATATATAAGCAATATTGATCTGGTTTTTTCACCAGTTTAAGAAAATTTAAGGGGGTGCAGGCGCTTTTTAAAGATCCATGCCTACGTTGATTAATGGCTCTCTATTAAAATCTGGCTCCCTTCGACCTATGACCTTCCACACCTCCGCAGACCTTTCCGGACCCTCTTCCCAGGGAGAAGGGGCTCGTTTTGGGGTGTTTGGTTGTGGGGGGCATCAATAGATCAATGAGATGCATAGTCCCGGGGTCTGGAGAGCTCTACATATATGCAGGGCCATTGTGTGGACACTGAAGGGGTGTCAAGCGTAACAGTGAACTTGCATCTGTACGGCTGAGACAGAGGAGGGGCTTAAGGGGTCATTTGGAAAGACAGGAGCAGATTTTAAGTGCAAGGTCTAATGTGTGAATTCAGTGTGATGGTATAGTAAGTTTCAGATGTTATATGTAGGCATATTGTGTTGTAGGTTTTTATCAAATACAAGTGTAACAAAAATGTTTTAGCCCTTCCAATGTTTAAGAGTCCCACATTCATTATTGAAGAACAAATGTCACTAGTACACAGCAGTTCAGCTCTAGATGAAGTCGTTTCATTGCTTTAAAAGTTACTCTTACATCCAGATGAGCTAACGTGGTATGTATTTTTTGTGCATACACAAAATTATTAAATGTGGCTCAGCTAAATATCACAAAAATGAACAGTTATATTAACTTAATACATTATTTTAAAACATTAAATTTATTTTTTCAGTTGAAAATATCAAACTGTTTGTTATTAATAGGATTTAAATTTCTACAGTTAAATTTCTTTAAAATGTACAAATAATTTGCAGTACACACAAAAACAAGTATTTATTAAACAAATGTATATTTGTGTTGTTAAAACAAGTATTAATTTAACAAATATATATTTGTGATGTAAAAACGAGTGTTTATTTAACAAATATATATTTGTGATGTAAAAACAAGTATTAATTTAACAAATATATATTTGTGATGTAAAAACAAGTATTTATTTATCAAATATATATTTGCGATGTAAAATCAAGTATTTATTTAACAAATATATATTTGCGATGTAAAAACAAGTATTTATGTAACAAATATATATTTGCGATGTAAAAACGAGTGTTTATTTAACAAATAATTTTAAAACATTAAATTTATTTTTTCAGTTGAAAATATCAAACTGTTTGTTATTAATAGGATTTAAATTTCTACAGTTAAATTTCTTTAAAATGTACAAATAATTTGCAGTACACACAAAAACAAGTATTTATTAAACAAATGTATATTTGTGTTGTTAAAACAAGTATTAATTTAACAAATATATATTTGTGATGTAAAAACAATTATTTATTTAACAAATATATATTTGTGATGTAAAAACAATTATTTATTTATCAAATATATATTTGTGATGTAAAAACAAGTATTTATTTAACAAATATATATTTGCGATGTAAAAACGAGTGTTTATTTAACAAATATATATTTGCAATGTAAAAACAAGTATTTATTCAACAAATATATATATTTGTGATGTAAAAACAAGTATTTATTTAACAAATATATATTTGCGATGTAAAAACGAGTGTTTATTTAACAAATATATATTTGCAATGTAAAAACAAGTATTTATTCAACAAATATATATTTGTGATGTAAAAACAAGTATTAATTTAACAAATATATATTTGTGATGTAAAAACAAGTATTTATTTATCAAATATATATTTGCGATGTAAAATCAAGTATTTATTTAACAAATATATATTTGCGATGTAAAAACAAGTATTTATGTAACAAATATATATTTGCGATGTAAAAACGAGTGTTTATTTAACAAATAATTTTAAAACATTAAATTTATTTTTTCAGTTGAAAATATCAAACTGTTTGTTATTAATAGGATTTAAATTTCTACAGTTAAATTTCTTTAAAATGTACAAATAATTTGCAGTACACACAAAAACAAGTATTTATTAAACAAATGTATATTTGTGTTGTTAAAACAAGTATTAATTTAACAAATATATATTTGTGATGTAAAAACAATTATTTATTTAACAAATATATATTTTTGATGTAAAAACAATTATTTATTTATCAAATATATATTTGTGATGTAAAAACAAGTATTTATTTAACAAATATATATTTGCGATGTAAAAACGAGTGTTTATTTAACAAATATATATTTGCAATGTAAAAACAAGTATTTATTCAACAAATATATATTTGTGATGTAAAAACAAGTATTAATTTAACAAATATATATTTGTGATGTAAAAACAAGTATTTATTTATCAAATATATATTTGCGATGTAAAATCAAGTATTTATTTAACAAATATATATTTGCGATGTAAAAACAAGTATTTATGTAACAAATATATATTTGCGATGTAAAAACGAGTGTTTATTTAACAAATAATTTTAAAACATTAAATTTATTTTTTCAGTTGAAAATATCAAACTGTTTGTTATTAATAGGATTTAAATTTCTACAGTTAAATTTCTTTAAAATGTACAAATAATTTGCAGTACACACAAAAACAAGTATTTATTAAACAAATGTATATTTGTGTTGTTAAAACAAGTATTAATTTAACAAATATATATTTGTGATGTAAAAACAATTATTTATTTAACAAATATATATTTGTGATGTAAAAACAATTATTTATTTATCAAATATATATTTGTGATGTAAAAACAAGTATTTATTTAACAAATATATATTTGCGATGTAAAAACGAGTGTTTATTTAACAAATATATATTTGCAATGTAAAAACAAGTATTTATTCAACAAATATATATATTTGTGATGTAAAAACAAGTATTTATTTAACAAATATATATTTGCGATGTAAAAACGAGTGTTTATTTAACAAATATATATTTGCAATGTAAAAACAAGTATTTATTCAACAAATATATATTTGTGATGTAAAAACAAGTATTAATTTAACAAATATATATTTGTGATGTAAAAACAAGTATTTATTTATCAAATATATATTTGCGATGTAAAATCAAGTATTTATTTAACAAATATATATTTGCGATGTAAAAACAAGTATTTATGTAACAAATATATATTTGCGATGAAAAAACAAGTATTTATTTAATAAATATATATTTGTGATGTAGGCCAGTTATTTTTGGTGAATTCAAATATAAATATTTGAGTCAAATGTACTTATTTTAAATGTACATATTTTTGCATTACATAACATTTAAAGAGTATATTTAATTAGTTAAAAATCTTTCAAATGTACTCATTTAATAAGTGCAAATTGTTTCAAGTGGAAACACAATAAAACATTTTCGAGTGATACATTAACATATCTCAGTGCTGTAGTGTATATCATCTGTACTATTCTTGCTAATTATAACGAGTATTCTGCATCAGTTGTAATGTGAAAATACTTAATGTACTTTACTGTAAGTGATCCACTCTTTGTGTCTTACATGATTCTCTTTGTCCAGCTCCCCCAGAGTTCATCCAGTGGCCTCAGTCTGTGTCTAAGCCAGCCGGGGGCAGTGCTGTGTTCACATGCGTGGCTCAGGGAGTCCCTGACCCTCACATCATTTGGCTGAAAAATGGAAAGGTTCTCACTCCTGGAGATAATGTGAAGCTAACTAACAATAACAGGTACATACATTTTATCTCATGTAAGACTCTCAAGAGGAACACACAGGCACAAGCAGATTTTCAAATAAAATTTGTATAAGAAATGATGTCGCTATTGACTTATTATCTATGGAATAAATCTTTGCATGTGTTTCCAACTACCAACACAAGATGTCACTATTTACCTTAGTTTTAGTTTCCATTTAAAAAGATTAAAAAATATACAGACACCTGCTTCAGCTTTATTTTATATGAGAGGGAGTAAGTAAACATTTATTTGATATGTAAGCCTGAAATGTTTTTTAATTTAATAAAAAAATTAAACAACCCTTTATGTAGTCTTGAATCCACACGTGATTTGTCCAACATATGTAGATCATTGCATCTCCAGATGTTGTTTTCTTTATATATGAATGGATAAAAAAATAAGTCAGATTTGTGATTTTCCGTTCAATTATTCCACATAATGTTAACAACATTTCTTTAAATTAATAAATAATAAAATCTTAAATATGAAAAATGAATAAGTAAGATTAACATTATAGAGAAATTTATACCTTGTAGTCAAACTTTGATTTTTATTATCTCAGAATTTAATTATTTGACCATAGCCCGATTTTCCCAGGCAAGGTCACAAATGAATGAAATATTTGTTAATGCATCAAAGTTTGATTATAAGGTATTAATTTCTCTATAATGTTAATCTTTCTTATTCATTATTCGTATTTAAGATTTTATTATTTTATTATTTTAAAGAATGTTTTCCCAGGCAAGGTCACAATTGAATGGAATATTTGTTAATGCATCAAAGTTCTATTATAAGGTATTAATTTTTTATAATGTTAATCTTTCTTATTCATTATTCGTATTTAAGATTTTATTATTTTAAAGAACGTAATTTGCAGAGTTTACGTTCTTAAAAATAATAAAATCTTAAATACGAATAATGAATAAGAAAGATTAACATTATAAAAAATTAATACCTTATAATCAAACTTTGATGTTTATTATCTCAGAATCTAATAATTTGACCGTAGCCTGATTTTCCCAGGCAAAGTCACAAATGAATGAAATATTGTTTAATGCATCTTATATTCCATCTTTCAGCACCCTGGCAGTGACCCGCATCACTTCAGAAGATGAAGCGATCTATCAGTGCATTGCTGAAAACACGGCCGGCACTAACCAGGCCAGTGCTCGCCTCGCTGTCTCTCCAGCCAAAGATCTGCCCGATGCCCCTCAAGGCCTAAAAGCCACGGCTCTGTCTAAAACCATCCTGCAGCTCTCCTGGACTCAACCAGCTGCTGAAGTCACAGATGCCATTATCGGATATGTGCTGCACATCCGGAAATATGGCGGTAAGTAAAATCTCCTCATTAAAATTTGCTGCCGTTCCATCTTCAGCTTCCCTTACAATTGTAATTCACACGGAAAAATTGTTAATGTATATCTTTCCAGAGCCTGATAGTAAAGAGCTACAGGAAGCAGTGGTAAAGACAACCTTCCAGCACGACCTCACAAATCTTGAACCTGCCACAACTTACTCCATCTACCTGAAGGCTTATTCACCTCTGGGTGCCAGCGAACAGTCCAGTACTGTTGTTGCCACAACACTAGGCGGCGGTATGTATTTAAATACACATGTCTGCGTACTGTTCAACCAGGTGTCTGCATTGATGTTCTGGTTAGGTCACCAACTCCTGACCCTATCATCTCTCTCTCTGTGGGCCCATCTGTTTCTGTGGACCACATCAGCATTTTAACCTCTCTCTGTCTGATTTTATATCCTATAATATGTGGGTTTTTTCTCCTACTGGATGGACCTGCTTCCTCCCAGATGCTTGGACATCTGTTTCATTTATCATGTGGCTTCTCTTGTGCACACCCACCTTATGTTTTGCTTGAACAGAATGAACTGTGACAATGTTAAATGTGTCTGGAAGTTTATTCTATCCCTCTCTCTTTCTCCTTATCTAGTCCCCAGTCCACCTACATTTTTTACAAAAGTAATAAACACCACAGCGGCCCGGGTCCTATGGGAGCTGCCTAGTAAGCCTGGCAAAACAGAGGGTTTTCGCCTGACCTACCGCAGAGTTCCCAATGGACTGATGCAGGGGCCAATTGAGTTGCCTTGCCATGTCAACGCACACACCATCTCAAATCTCGGTGAGTGCAAATGTGTTGTTGTGTATTATTTGGTGTGAAATATGGGGTTGTTATACACAGAAAGCAAACCTTGTAGCAGATTTAACCACAAAATAAGAGCAAAATGTGTCATGTTTGTGTCCTCTTTAAAGTGGGCGTTATGTTTCTATAATGACACTGAAAAATTTTCCTCCAACCGGCCCACCAGAAGAGCAATGTTGTTCTTACATCACCTGAAGTGGACAAAGAGCACTAGAAAGAAAATGAAGTTGTATCTGCTTAGAACATTTTAAATTACTGTTATATGACAAATGCGTCATAGCATTTCAGAAATGCCAAGACAGGACATTAGAAGTCATAAGTTTGAGTTTATCTGAGATATCGCATTAGGTACTCTGAGAAAAGAACTGCTGAAACACATGATTTAATTATTTTATTTAAAAGTAATTCTTATTGAAATCTGAATTATAAAAATAGATATTTTTTATTGAAAAAAAAATTAAAGACACTTGTGTGGAACATGATTTGATGTTATTCCAAAGAAACCTTTTTTAAGTGAATGCAGAATGCCAAAATCCCAAAATAAACTGATGACAGAAAAATGTATTCAATGCAGCTCAATCACTCATTTATTTAATCAATAGTAGAGTCCTTTATTTGAAAAAACAAAACCAGCTCAATATATGTTCGATTAAGCTTGACTTATGTGCCTTGTTTGCGGTACTGACTGCATCCATTTTTCCCTTAGACCGTGGGGCTGTGTATGAAGTTAAACTGGTGGCGTATAATGGCAACGGAGAGAGCGACTGTTCAAAGAAACTGGTGTCACTGGCTGAGGACGGAACCAGTGCTAAAACCAGTAAAGGTAAATTAGGATCAGTAGTTTGATGGCAATATTTAACCAGTTGTGTTAAGGCTAAGGATTTGTAAATAAATAAGGGATGCAATGATCTAGCATCCGGAGGTTGGTTATTGGCCAATAATCACATTTCGATCGTTTCTCACTGATCTCAATTCATGACATCATTGAACATTGAAAGTCTAACCAAAAATTATTTACTCACACTCTTGTCATTTCAAACCTGCATGACTTTCATTTTTATGCAGAAGGAAAAAGAAGATATTATGAAGAATGTTGGGAACAGGCACCCATTCACTTGCATTGTTATTATGTCCATAAAATATAAGGGAATGAGTGCCATTGTGTTCAAAATATCTACTTCTGTGTTCTGCCTGGCAAGAAATTAATAGAAGTTTGAAATATATATAGTTCTGTGTACACATTAATGTTTTTGATTACATACATATCCGTCATGTCTTTTTGTCCAGGAGAGGATTCCCAGTGTGACTGCAGGGGTGTTGAGAGCTCGCTGAGCAGCATTGTGATAGGCATTCACATTGGATTGGCTTGTATCATTTTCTGCGTTCTCTTCCTCATGTTTGGATATCGCCGCAGGTAACAGACCTTTTGCTTTGAGCACATCATGGATCTGTTTTAGATTCTATTCACTAATCTTAAAGAAGGCTCTGCCTAAATTTTTATTCTTTTCTCAGTTTTCTCTGCAGGAAAGGCACACAGGACAGCTGGTCTGTCCCACAGGGTGGGGATGGACACCACATTCAGGGCAATAACATCCCTAAAGAAGCAGTGACAGTCCCCGCTCAAGGCTTTGAATTAGTGCCACAGGTAAAAAGATCCTGAATAAATAGAGTTTATTGTTAGGCTGTCTGGGTTTATTTATACACCATCCCCAGGGTCATTCCTGATATGCTGTGCCTTTTGAATTTTGCAGCAGGAAATACAGAAAGGGCAAACCATTAGATGCTTCAAAAAATGTTTTAAGATTGTGAGTCGGAAAACTCCATGAAGACAAAAACAAATCAGTAAGAAATATGGTCACGTCTTCAAGATGCTATATTAAGACTTGTCACAGGGACGTACAGATGCACAGCATATCATGAATTTTACTGTGGCCCACCAGCAACGGCTTTATTTTGTCGCCAAACATAACACATTCATTATTCTAAGTTGTTTTCTTTTTGCCTACCAGCATTTATCAGCCTTAATAAGGTTTAGCTTTAATATCTAAGAGTGAATCTATCTGTCGTCTCCATGCCGATGAATGAGACACGTTTCTTCTTCTCTTTTTTCTTCAGGGTCCAAATACAGACCAGCCGGCCCAATGCCAGGTTCTTATAGAGCAGCACACGTCCGGTCTGCCAGGCACTGGCACTGGTTAGCACCCCTCATCCTAGAGATCAAGATCCCTGTGGTTCCTTTGCCTGTCCTGCCCACCAAATTCCCCTTTAATCCCTTCCATATCTGTCCTGTTAACATATCTGCTGCTAGACATTATTATTGATCCTATCTCAACCACAGTTAGATGCTCGCATATGCTTATTTTTACCATTCTCTTTCCTTAAAACCAAAATCTGATTAATATCTGTATGCCAGTGTGCAAAATAAACGCACACCACCAAAAGCCTTTAGGACAAATGATGCCAAAACTTCGTTATATATTTTATTACCAAAAGGCTTTCTGCTAAAACCAAAATTTCTCTTTGCAAGGTGTCTTTTGGTAATAAAACGTAGCCTTACCGTATGCCAAATATAAGAGCTGACTGCTTTTACAGTTCTATTCAGACAAAAGTAAGATTTAGTGGACGACACGATTCGCTATAAAATCCAACTCAAGCCATCACTATTGATTTTCCATTGAAATGCCTAGAGGGAACAGAGGTTTGTTCCTTTTCGTAGCCTTAGTTCGGAAATGCCAGGATAAATGATGTGGCCTTGCTTGTGCGTTTGCGTGTGGTTTTGTGAACTCAAAAATAAATTGATTGTTATATATTTCACCATACATGCCTCGAGGCAGGACACCCCAGAGGAACCATAAAGGTGACTGATCCTTCACACATTTCCCAATTCCTACCCTTTATAATTCCCACCAAAGGCTAATTACCTCCAAAGATAGCTACCTCAGAATGTTACGTCATGGTTTTTTGCCTACCTCAGCCAAAAAGATTTTCAGATACCTTCTTCCCGTCCCCCTGCCAGTGCCTGTGCCAGCTGCCTCCAGAACCTGCATTCAGGTGCCCATCTGGTTGACTGCCATGGAGACTGTGACCTTGGCTTGGATTCTTGCTGTCCGTCATCTGATTCCAAATATTGCTTTTGCAGATAAATGCCTTGCAAGAAACTCCTTCCGACCTCATCTTAAACTCTTTAAGATGTGGAAAACACCTCGGATAGGAGTCTTTGCAAACTTTTAACCATTCCAAGGATTCCCCAATGGTGTTGCTTAACTCCAAAGAATAAGATGGAAGCATACACAGATGGGTTTTTTGATCAAAGAATGTGAAAGTACGGACCTTTAAGAACCGATCTGTTTGAGATCAGTTCAGGACTTTCCATGAAGATACCTCAAAAACCTGTGAAACCAAAAGCTTAGGATTTTTCTCGATTCGCTTTCCACCAAGGAACACTGGATGGGAGGATTCTTATCCAAAGTTAAACAAGTAATTCTTTCCATCCAAACCAACTGGTCTTTTCTCCAGATGCCAAATCGGTTGCCATGGGAACCTGAGGGAGCTGCGAGACGATGGTCGATTTGGGGTTTGTCGAGAAACCCTCGTGTTTTTCTCCTCCCTAGATAAATGGGCATGGCAGCACATTACCCAAAAACGCATTTGATATGAAAACCAAGCTTTATGATATCCAAAGATGTAAAAATGTTTAAGGTTTTCAGTCATTTTGTTATCCATAACCTTTTTTTGATGAACCTAAGCCATTACGTTGACGTTTTTGCAGTTCGTGTTCAAATGGAAAGTCGGCGTAAAACATATTCTTATGATGTCTGTTAATGATAAGAAGCTTTAATTCAAAGATGGTCAATTGCCAAACGTCCTCCGTCTTACCTCTTTTGACACGTAATTGTCACAGTTTTGTTTGACTTTACCTTAAAACATTTAAATAATAACCAAATGAAAATGGGATATATTTTCAAGGATATTTTATATGTGGATACAAGAGAAGGAACATGTTTGTCCTCTTTATAATAGAGTCGAATTTGCCAAATAGTAGAATAATTATACCAAATACTTTTCATATTTAGCATTCATTGTCTTTATTTTTTGTAACACTTCATTGCCAAAGCACAGCAACATACATGTGCGTGTGGCACGTATGTATGATTCTGTATATGTATCAATGCATGTGTTTTGTGATTGGATGTAGGTCAAACCTGAGGTCAGTAGAGGTCAAAGTCATCCTTTCAGAAAGAGTTGAGGGAACTATGTCGATACAGTAACAATTGAAAAGAACCAAAGAACTTGACTTTGTACTATTATGTATCAAGCTTTTCATCCTGGTATTGATGCGTAACAAGACTCACAGAGTCTGGAGATGTCCAGCTGTACCTCAGGTTGACTTTTCAACATAATGAGTGTTAAACGTTTACCCACAATCACTGCTGTAATGTCAAATGTCGAGATATGATTTTAGGCTTTTCGCCGCATATCGGGAATTGTGTTGTGGTAAACCTTAGATTGCTCATATTTTAAACACAATGTTCGGTTCTTTTTGTAGAACTTTTCTTATACTCTGTTTCCACAGTGTTGTCATGATACCTACCTTGGTTTGGAAAGATGGCAAAATGTTTTAATGTTCATGTTGTTATTATTATTAATATTTTATTATTGTTCTTTTTTTCACGGTTTTCCCTTTTGATAAACAGAAGTTTTAGTTTCCCTGTAGCGGTCAAAGTTAATATGAAAGTAATTGTTAGGTACGTAAAAAACAGTGGGTCTAATGCAGCAGGTGGAAAAGAAGCTATTTATGATTTACAAAGATTTTCTGCCTAATTATTCTATATTCTGAGTGAATTCCGCTAAACCATTTTCTGAACTCCATCACCTGTTTGTATTATGTCCCACTGATTAGAGAAAAAACATAGACTTAGAGTTTAAGGGCTAGAACCAATGAGGAAAAAAGTTTTAATATTTACGAAATTGAGTCATTTGATAATAAAACCAAAAGCTTTAAACACTTTGAGACTTGGACGTCTCCAACCAAAAACAGAGACTGTTTTCCAGAAATTGGAAAATTACAAAGCTGCCATAATTACTGAGACTAAGTGATGTATAGAAGATCTTTGTAAATACAAAAGTTTCTGTTTTGCAACTCGTTCATATCCAGGAAACATATCCATATGTCATTTTTATGTTTTGTATTTCAGATTGTGTACGGTTTTATGTACAGAACGCAAACAGGCTGTCAGCACAATAAGTGAAGTGGGCGATGCATATGTGAGATTTATATCTGTCATGTGTCTATACAAAGCACATTTGCTTCTGTCTAATTGGCATGCCGGACTTTACCTTGGTTGCAGAAAAAAAGTATAGATTGTTTCATCAAAATGTCAAGGGATCAGACCCATTAATCTAAATCTTTAACTCTCTACATATTATGTCCTTTATTGCATCGCTAATTTGTACAGCAACAGAATTCTGAAGAACAGGCTTTGGAATGTTTTGCAGAATCCAACATTTATGGAGATCATGTCTTTCATCACCTAGCAACAAATGGGAATGTCTTTTAAAGCACTCCATGATTGCCTTGCTTAGATCTCTCCTGGTTTAGGTAACTTTTGTAAAAGCACAGTCTCTGCTCTCAGGTTTTCCTAATTTGTTCAAATTCCAGGGAACCTGAAACCAAATAAAAAAAGAACAAGAACATGTTTGTGTGGATACCTTTCTTGCATTATGTGGCCATAGGGTGAATACAGTAATATATTTTTAATAAAAGATCATCGTGAGCATGAATGGTCTACAAGAAACAATCAAGTAGATTAAATAAAAAAAATCACACTGAATACCGTTAGAATTCCACTTTTCCCCAAGCAAAAAAAGTGATATACGAAAGTGTGGGAAACACATAAATAAATTTTATATTGTGCATATATATGCATAATAAAAGTGCAACAAAAAAATTCTGCTTTCTTATTTGTGAGAAGATATTTTACAGAATGTTGCTAACAGAACAATGGCAGTTCTCATTCAATTCTATTGTCTGGAAAAACAAAGCAAGTGAATGGATACCTCTCTTGTTATCCACATTCTTTAAAATTTCTTCTTTTGATTCTGCAGAACACAGAAAACATACAGGATTAAAATGACAGGAGGTGGAGTGAATGATGCCCAAACATTCATTTTTGAGACTAACCCCATAAACAAAGATAAATGTTACAAATCACTTACTCAGAATTTAATAGAGTTTAATATAAGGTTCAGGGGGTAGTCAAAGATGCTGAGATGTTTAGAATTCATAAGAGTAGATGATGAGTTCTGAATATGCATATTTAGTATTTAATATCACTTCATCATATTTTTTCACACATATTTCTTCTGCTTCTAGTTTCCCTGTTTCAATCTTTTCATTTCATTAGGGTATAGCATCAAGCTTTATATCACTGATTCTGAAAAGGCTCCTCAACCATGTACACTCGCACCTGCAAGGATTCTCGACTCTTTTTGCTGTTGCCATGGAAACCTCACCCTGCAAACCCTGCCTGTCTCCACCCAAGAGATGTCCCTTGATGTGACACTACATGGCTTTGTCCTGTCACCTATTATGGTAGGATTTCCTTTATACATGCTTTATTCCCAGGCATTTAATCTAATAAAAAGGAAACAGCACATTATTTTAGATCTTAGATTGAAACAACAAATTATAAACTTGTTGTTTGCCCTGTGAGTCGTGCAATCATAATGCATCTGTGTTTGCTTTAATGTGGTTATTTTCTTTTCTTTATTGATTTTAGCAGTTGTGCAATAAAATGTATTTCAGTCACCCCACAACTGTTGCAGACTATCTGTTACTGTTGCTACAGTGTAATGGTAATGAATTCAGTAATGTCGTCATTAAAGTGATTTCTGTTACCCTTACTAAACTCTTTCAAATCTGCATGAATTTCTCTCTTCCACAGAAAAGAAGATATTTTGAAGAATGTTGGTATGTGGCACCTTTTTACTTGCATTGGTTTTGTGTCCATGTAATGTAAATGAAAGGGTGCCAGCTGTGTTTGGTTCCTTAAAAATGACCTTTTTATGTTTGACCAAAGGAACAGCTTTGAAATGCCAAGTGGATGTGGATGATTACACAATTTTCATTTTTGGGGGGAACTATTACTTTAACTCTTGAACATATTATTCCAACAGCTTTGAGAACTATGAGGGTGCAGGTGCATCATAAAGATACATTTTGAAACAAATGAAAAAAATCATGGTCACGATCCTGCCTATTCTCCCCCGTTTCCTTCTGGTCTTCTCCTTACAAACTTCTCCATGCTCCCTTACCTGTCATCACTGCATCCGTCAGCAATCCCAGTAATCAAAGAGATTCCATTTATACTTACCCTACTCCCTTGTTCATTGTCCAGTATCTTGTTTAGTTGTGTAGTTCCTGGTTTCTGTATTTTTAATGTCGTTGTCTTGTAACTTATCATCAATGCCTAATATTAATGGGATGCGATGTCTCGTTCAAGTGTGTAAACAAACACAAGTCTAACCTGTAAGAAAAGTAGTAGTTACATGAAATCTCCAACGGCCGTTTGTGGAGAGCATTTAAATAACCTTAGTCTTTCATTTCTATTTCACTTTTTAGCAATATGTGCTTTACAAATGTGTGTTTATATAAATTTTTTTCGTTGTTTGTGGAAAATCTTTATTATTTTCTCAAACTTTCTTCACACTGGCATCTTCATCCTAATTATTTGTGCACAACTGGATAATATCTTACTGTTGTTTCCAAATCACTATTTTTGGGATTTAGAATACATATCGCTTTATTATTGGGCCATGCTCATTGCGTTTTATAGCGTCTCTGATGCTGTATTGATGATGAATGGGGGTGTTTTCACATCTTGATTTATTGACTGTACAGTAACACCGCACAGATCGATAAAATAACAACCTCTTTCTCCCTTTGTCTCTTCTGCAGCTGATAGTAGGAGGTCCCTGCATTCATTTATAAAGCAAAAGTTGAGGACACTGCTCATGAACAGTCAAGGTCAATGTTGTGAGAAATATTATCATTGGCAATTAAATGCGGTTTTCTGTATTAGGGCAAGGGCTGGTTGTAATATTGGCTTTATCTCATTTAACATATTGTTAGGTTTTGTGTTACAATCCTTACACACATGCTTGCTTTCTCAGGCAGCACTTTTGTAAATTGATTTCAGACGTCTGGTTGAAATCTGTGATTAATGTGTTCCAAACTGTAATTCCAATTGTTATTCCAATAATGTTAGTGATCATTTAGGCAAAGGTTTGTTCTTTAAGAAATGTAGATTTGATCTCAAATGCTGAAGGGATTCTTTGGTTTTGGAAGGCCAACATCTGAGTTAACAAAAGATAAAACAAATAACACTAATGAAATGTAAACCACTAATTTTCAGATGCGGGTTAACCCAAAAATCGGAGGCATGTTTGAGAGGGAGCATAATGACAGGAGCATAATGGCATTTGTAGATCTCTTTTTAAAATTGGTTGACTTTAGCTTATATAAAAACACTGAAATATGACTTCCCTATTTTTATGCATGTTAGTTTGAGGTTTGTTATCATGTTTTAATTGTGTTATTCTATTAAAGCTTTACAAAAGCCTCTGTATCCTCATCTCTGTATTAAAAAACACCTGCCATCTTTTACCAAATCCAATTTCACAGCTTTTAAAATAAGCAACTATTAAAATCATCTCCTTGTAAATATTTGTATAGATACATATTTTATGTTGCATATTTAAATATTTTTTTACAACCAGACTCAAATCCTTATTTTGAAATTAAAATGATAAAAATGATTCAGATCGGATGGTGTATGTTGGGAAATGTATGGTTTGTGTGTGTGTGTTGGCTGTAAGCTTTCCTTTAACTGGTAGATCATGTTACTAGCAACTCCAAGGTCATAGGTTTGATTTTCAATGACTGCCTGTACTCATAAAAAATGTAAAGCAGGAATAAATTGGATAAATGCTTTTACCCCCTACCACCACACTTTAATTTTCATCTCTTCATCAATCAGTCGCCACTTTTCTGTTTGCATTTTTGTCTCATTATGCCCCCGTTGCCTCCGCTTCTCTATATTATATTCCTGCAGATTTGGCACCCACCTGCTGTCCTGCTGTAATACTGTCTTACGCACTATGGTAAAAACCTTCTATCATCTCTATCCTCTGCAGTCTGTCCTGTTCTGCAGCGGTCTGTGTCATCAACTGTTCATCCTGCTGGCTGAAACACATCCCTGCTTGATAATGAGTGCCTGTGCTGTGATAACACCCATGTTTACACAAAGATCAAGCTCGCAGAGGCAATCTGCTCTTTTAAGCAATCTTGAGATGCCAAGTGTCTCCATTGTTTTCTATTTTTCCGTTTAACCAAGCTCTTTTCTGTACATCCTTTCAGCTGTCCTCTCCTTTCACCTTGTGCTCCCATGCTGTCATGTGCAACCCCCAGTTACTTTCCTAAACCTCAGTTCTGTACATCATTGTGTGGGTCTGTTATTTATGAATAGTTCAGCATCTCAAATATTATTGTCCTTCAAAATTACTCTGCCTATATTTTGATCATATGTGGTTGCCAAATATTAAAGTTCTGCTATTATTTATTCACATGTTGGTGCTCTTGTCATTTTAAACTGGCATGACTTTATTCCATGGATCTCAAAAGAAGATATTTTGAAGAAAGTTTGCTAAACAGCATCGACCCCCGTTCACCTAATTACACTAAACCAATGCAAGTCAACGGTTGCCAGTGACCAACATTCCTAAAAATATCTTCTTTTGTATTTTACTGAAGAATAGTCATATATGTTTGAAATGACAAGATTGTAAGTAAAATAATATAGAATTTTAATTTGTGTGAGAATTCTACCCTTGAATTCTTCCAAAAATGCAGTTTTGTCCTGAATCCCATTCACAGTCGGAAAAGCACCCTAGTTGGCAGTCACATCTGCAGTGTCAGTGCAGTCACCGTTGTGAGGAGCCTGTTAAACCCTGTGAGCTGCCCGTATAACATCTGAGTCCGTATACATTTCTTTATTGGCACGCACAGCTCTTAATGCTGCCCCCCTCCTATAGTTCAAGGTGGTGTTCTGCAGCATCCATAGGTTCCAATTATTTACATCAGCAAGACGGATCTTGCTTCATAAAGCTCTTCGGCTAATGAGGGCTTTCTCTGCTCAGGAAAAAATCATGTCAGCAGTAAAGGACACAGGGTAATGTCTGAGCAGAGATTGTTCAGGAACAAAGACATGCTTTTATTTGTAGTTATATAGATCCCAGGCGTCTTCTGTCCTCTCTTGAAAGAACTAACTGAGATTTATGAAATTGTTTATTCTCTGGAGCCTCAGATTAAACTGTATGTTGTTTTTATTATATATATGTTTTGTCTTAAGCCCCCTGTGGTTTTAAGCATTTTTCCTTTAAAAATGCTTCTACCTCTGCATCTTAGCTTTATGAAGTATATGCACATACATAAATATGTAAATTAGCCCTGTCTCCAATCAGTCTCACTTGTAATTCCAGAAGCTACTTAAACTGAAAGTGAAACTGAGAGCTGGCACAGCAGAGCAGTGATTGTTTCACCTAGAATCCATGCGCCGCCCTTGCTTATAAAAACTTTATCAAGTAGATAGACATTTAAATCACACTTGAAAATGCTTAACGATACTTATCGCCAGTAAGTATAACTTATAAAAAGTCTCGTATGGTAGTGCTATTTACACTGTTTCATAAAAGATACCTCAAGTCATAATTCTCTTACCTGTGAAACACTACTGTTGATTTTCACAGTCAAGCAAAAAGATATCCACTGTGGATGTTAGCAGTAATACCAGTGATGAATAGAAAAGGTCTAGCAAAGTATACATTGCCAGTAGAACATGGGATCATATTTTTCTATTAAATTAAGTGACATTTATAGATTTAAAGCGTCTGATACTTTTTTGCAGCGGCTGTATATAGTGTCTCACTTTTCTTCCGGCTGCCGGTTATGAGGGCCGTTTTGACCCAAGCCTGTCTTCACATATAAAAATAATCAAGGCTGTAACCCATCTTCACTTAAGTTAAACCATCACCCATCCTGTATTAAGGGCTATTTATGGATCCAATTATTTGAAGATGTGTTTAGTGGCCTTTCAAAGCCGCTGGGGAAAAAATGATGCATCAAGTGACAGTGTAGCCACTGGCTGATTCATTTTCGTCTTGGCATTTTTCCTAAACTTTGAGCTCAGCAGAAATGGCAGATGATATTTCACTACAGCTTATTCATTAATATAGGGTTGTCATATGTGCTGGTCACCCGTTGCTGCAGTGGACGTGAGACACGGTCGCTGTATATTGACAATTTCAACATGCTGATATTTGCTTCTAAGGTAATTCCTTATGGAGGACGGTGAAAGGGAGGGCGATGACTTTATGCTCACAGTGAACGTCATCTGAGAGAATGATGTTGACTTCTTGACGTCATCATCCACTTGATAGTGTTTTTGATCTTGAAATCTTTATGTTCTTCTACGGGATCAAGCATTTAGTAAATTATTTTATGCATTAGACTTTGATTTTATTTAATGAGTATGTATGTTCCATGAAGATCAAACCTACGTCATTTATATTTGCTAATACAATTTCTCAAATAATTAAGCTAAAGAAAAGTCCTGCAGAATTATAGCGTATATATAGAATGTATACGTTGAGGTGCGCGGTTATATCTTATTATCAGGGAGATATGCGTGCAGTTTTATTTCGGGAACAATGCATTGAAGAATAAAAATTGATTCCTGAATGCACACTAATGCCATTTTTAATTGAGTTTTGTTTGTTAATATTCTAGGAAAACTAAATTGTCTCCACCTAATGAGCTTTTCCAGAGTGTGTCTATCCATTATGTGCATCTGAACACAACTGTGGGACACATTATATGTTTAAACAAAGGCAGGCACTCTCGCATATTACATTTTGCACTTTAACTGAGTTTTGTGCAGTTTAAGGTGATGTTTTCAGTTTGATGTTTCCTGTTTTGTTCACATGCTCATGGTGAACAAATTATGTAATTTTGAATGCATTACTTAAACATGTATTATTTTGAAACTTGGAGGTAAGTAGCGTATTAATTTATTTTATTTACAGTTGCACACCTTGCATTACATACATCGTATTTGGTGCATTTATGGTGAAATTGTATCAAATGAAGTACAATTGAACATCAAGCTCTATAATAACTGTTCATCTTCCTTATAAAACTGAAGAAGAAGTGTGAGGATGGTGAGAGAAAAACAACAAAAATAAATGTGAGCGAGAGACAGGGTGGTGACGTACATATAAAGAGAAGGAAGAAACAAACGCTGAAAATTAATGGCATGCAGAAACAATGGGGATGTTATCTAGATCAGAATTGAAATGGAAATTACGACCACTCAAAACTAGATGCTGCTGGAAAGTCACGTTCGCGGCTACATTCTTATGTGGTTTCTGTCACTCAAATGTGTCTTGAACGTTGTACCATGTAAGTAAACAGTCGGCCTTGTCTGAATGTAATGGAGCGTTAATATACCCATCAATCATGTTCTCAGCGATGCAGCAAGGTCCGTAACATTTACCATGTGGAAAATATTTTTTTGGTACTATGAGGCCGTTTGTCAGCATTAATTGGCTATGTCTACATCATTATTTTCTATTTTCCATTTTCATCCACTGACATTTGAATTTAAAAACGAAGGTGTTTGTTGATTGGGATGAGGAAGCTTATGAGGACGATTTTAACATTGCTTTCCTTTCACACAAAAAATGCCAGCATCTATATTTAATGCATTTACAAATATTTTTTACAAATATATTCAAGTTTAATTAAACCACTCCAAAGCTCTCATCTGAGCCACAGAAAACCACAAAATACTCCACTTTTAAATCACAGTTTGTGGGCACTTGCACCTGATTGTTAGACTGTAAGCAGGAGGCTGATTGGACACATTGGGAACACTTTTGATTTATTCAGGCCTTCCCAATACACCGAGTGACATTTGTCTCAAATGTCAGCCCTCTATTATGAAGGTAGGTGGGAGAGCCCATCTTGCAGGTAAATACTGTGTTTAATCAGGAGAACTGAATATGCCCTCTTTGTAGAATAAACTTTGCTGTATTGAATATTCAATACTAGACCCTTGGTCCAGAGAAATCAAATCAGTTTGTAATGTGTGATCAATGTAATCAAAGTGTTATTGTATTGTATTGAATTATGTAAATGTATTCTATATTTATGCTTTTATGTGCCCTTTATATTTATTGTCTCTTTCTTGTGTACAGCAGTGTTTCTCTTTCATGCCCATTTAAACATAATAACTGCCTTACCAGCTGTCTTCAGGGAATAGAGGAAAAGCAACAGAAGAACAATTGTCTGAAGACACTTAAGAAGTGAGTGACCTTGCCTTTTGTTTTGTTCTTCACCTTTGAGCTTTGTTTGTCCAGAACAAAACAGATTACAAAGAGTCAGCAAGTCTTTGCAAACCGAGTCTGAACAACATGATCTGTACATGGTAAAAGAGAAAAACGTTACTGTAATGCTCAAAAAGATGTGTGTTGAACAGCTGAGCAGAAAACACCTTCCACATTTTAAATTTTGCATGTGTTTGCATCTCTGGAGAGATCTACATAATGTACATGCTAGTCCATTTACTGTATTTTTGTGACATATAAAAATATAAGTTTTTTTCTATATAAATATTTACAACCCCATGCCTATACGTAGACTAACTCATGTTTGGTTCAACAAAGACATGTTGGGGTGTGGATTCAATCCTGATACTATGGATTCAGTTCTGACATTAACATTAGGTGTATATAGTAAAGTATAACGGATACAGATTGAAAGCATAGTATAAATGCATCTGTCACATGCATACTTGTAAATTAAATTTTTATTAATTTAATCAAATCCAGATTTACGTTTTATCCAAACATAGTTTCCTTTTTTAATCTTTGTTATTTAAGGGTTAAGCCCCTAACTCTCAGAGGAAATAAGACTATAGATGCTTCATCTCATATTAAATTAGCATGGATTAATGAACAACCCTGTGTGAGGACACAAGGTTTTCTCATAAACAATGCCACTTTTTTAGGCACAATCAGCCGTATAGATATAGTGAATTTCTTTTTCTAAATATAAAGTGTTTAACCATGCTTTGCATTTTGTTAAAATGATGCAATTTCAGACACATTTTCCTCCTGTTAATTATTTTGAGGCCTATGAGAGATAAAGCTCTTTAACACAGTAATACCAGTAAAATACAGATCAATCTGGTAAATGTATGGTAAATACACAAATGTGCTGTTCACATAGGCGATGACTTTCTTTCAAATTATAGGTAAGATGTCATTCACACATCATTTGGAAAAGCTAGTAAAGCCGGTAAGCCTGACATCATTAAACAGTTGAGCCGGTATTGTTTGTAAACATTGAGTGTCCCATGGTCAGCTTTTCTTTTTTTGTTTTCATGTTTGCTGCACACATTTGTATCGATGAGATGGCTGATGACACTACTACATTTTTCTGTTCTACTTGGGAGAAAAATATTGAACCCTAGGGCTTGAAATGACTGACTGACGCCGGTTTCCCACTGGATGAACACAACAGCACATGAGCTGTGTACAAAAAAGCAGTGTACAACCATTTTGCTACGACAGCGTTTATAGCATTCACCTGTAATCCGGCCTTTGTAGAGATTTCGCTGTGATGGTTTAGTTAAATTGGCATTGCTTTATTTCCATGCAAGAGAGGTCAACCAGCCTATGGTATTACTACATACATAGCTTTTTTTACTTGTTTCTTATGTGTTTTGTTGGCTTATATTTCGTGCCCTGAGAGTTGATGAATGGAAGTCAATTGCGCTAAATATTGTATGGTGTTAAGAAGAATATGAACAAGGACGAGATGTATTTCGCAGCTTCGTTAGAAGACAGCGCCATCACTAACCTCTAAGAAAAGTTATAATGTCACACATTAACCTACACACAGGTCTTGGCGAAGGACATGGGAAATTGAGAGAATACACATTAACGCTTTTGTGCGTGCTGAAGAATTTCAATGAAGAAATGAGAGAACACTTTCGCTTATCTAGAAACCCACATCGGAAGGAAAGACTACCAGTTGGCAAAATACACCGGAAACCTGAATAAGACTTGCCGTTGTGGCATGGTGATACGCCAGCCCTGGTTAATATTTGACTACATCCTTTTTGTTTGGTGTGTGTGCTTGTTCGTCGACTAACACATGCCCTAAAAACGATCCTTTGTAAAAGCTTCATATGTCTGCCTTAAGATCAGTGTTTCAAAGAAAAAATTGATGGCTTTGTAGCCCGTTGTCACACAATGTGTGCAGGTGCCACTTTTGGTTAACTCTTGTTGAGACTGACAAGTGTGCGGTGTAATATGAATACATTATACTTGTGCTTAGTTTGGTTTAAACTTTGTTCCTGAAGATGCATCATAGTTTTGTCGTGTGGTATGGTGTCACTAACCATTCTTGATGTTTGTTGATTAATTTTTCATCCGAGCAAATGAGGAGAAGTGATTTAATTTCCGTGTCAGTCAAGTTATCTGTCATTTTGTTTTTTTAAACAATACCTGCGTCAGTGTTTTCTGATTGGCCAGAAGCAGTCAGTGTTATTTTTTTTTCAATTAATTTTATCAGTAACCTTCATTCTTCTCTTGCACAGTGCCAAATAACCGTAATTTGGGCAATTCCGTGAAAATGTCAGTTTTTTCGCCAAAGGTTTTTAGAATTCTTGTAGCACAGATGTCAACATTTGGTTATTCAAGTACCCATGTAAGGTCTCTCTTAAAATTTTTACAGCATAAGATTTTTCAGTGTCAAGCAAGGGATATTTTCAGGATTGTCACATTAATAACTCAAAAACAGACAAGTAAAAATACAGTTATTTTATGTTCTATGAAGAGCTGTCCCTTGGCCATTTGTTGGATATTTTTTAATTCTGGTTTGTACATTTTAACTCCCGCAAATCTTAAGAAGTTTGTTGTCTTCTAAAAGCAATTACATTTTATTGTCACGTCCATAATGCGTGTTTTTTAAAATAGAACAATTGTGCATAAACTGCAATTTTTTTGTGTTTAAATACTATCAACAAGGGTTTTGTATAATATAAACTTTTTTTTATCATCAACATTCTAAGCCCGTTATTATGTCACCATAACACTGGCATTGCCCATTTGCAGGTAACTCTACAACTTGTACACCTGGTAAATTTGGGGAACCAATTTACAGGAAAGGTTCTGTTCACACATGATTTGTTATGATATGATAATTTACTGGCAAATTATCGTTAAAAACTATATGTGTGAAGGGATTTTGTTTCACTGCCAAAGTCTGCCCACTCTCTGTTCTATAAAAAGTTTCATGACTCTAAAAATAAATGCTGTTTTTGTACAAAGAGCAGTTTTTAGACTTATGTCTCATTAGCGTGGAAAAATGCACTGAGTTAAACTGTATAGAAGCCAAAGGCTCAGCAGTTTGTGTATGTTTTGTCATTTTCAATGTAATTGAGGGATGAGGTTGATGCTTTTGACGCATTCAGCAGATGAAAAAACGGGAACTGTGGGTTAGAAATGGTTACGTGTGCTCTCTCACTATCTCTACCACTGTTAGATGTGAATAATCAATCACAAAAGGTTAAGAAGCAAGGTGTAGTACACTGTCACTCATTTTGAAGCGATATAAAAATGCTTGTTTTTTCACTTTTCCTCATTATTTCTGTCCTCACCTTGAAAAGAAATGTAATTGGGAGGAAAACAATATACAAGAGTGAATCACATCCATGCCACACATACTGTACTGAACAAATGAACCCAAGAAGTTTAGCATGGATACCTAATTCGAGGAGTCCTCTAATAAAAGTAGCTCTTACTGAGATGGATAGAAAATCTGCATTACATTTTTTGTAATGTATGAGAACAATAAAACAAAAAATGGTTTGTGGAAAGACACTTTTTGCAGTAACCTCTGTTGAAACTAAATGACGTCATAAGTATATCATTAAAAAAACATGCACGCTTGTATTTCCAGGAATGGTCCTCCAGGTGTTTGATAGCTTCTTCAATGGCAGAGTGGTAATAAAAGAGGATTTTATTCTACAAATCCTTTTATTTATTACTACACTCGCTGGATCTGTGTTAGATCTCTAGTCCTAAATACTTAAACAGTTCCCTGACCAGTTTAAATACAATACAGAGAGATCCACAGTCATATTGATATAAATGCCTGACACGCCACAAATATGGATTTTCAAAGACTCAAATGAATTATTAATAGGAGCTGCTACGTGTTGTGGTGATGCGTATAAGTTTCATCTTCGGCACACTATCTTGAGGGAACAGAACTCATTTTGTATGAGAGAAACACTATCATGTGTTAAATATTAAAGCCATTAAGCTTGAAATGTGCAGTGCTATCTCATTGCATTTACAGTTATGCATTCTTGAGAATAAATGCAAAAATGAACTATATGGATTTTCTAGGAAGTGTAATAATTTTCCTATTGAATGTTTGTGCCTTGTTTTTTCACTTTTTTCTTAAAACGCCGTGACTGTAGGAAATGGCCTGTTAATGTGGTTAAAATGTAGTCTAGTTTAATTATTTAAAAGGTTAATTCATTACCGTTAAATCACTTCAAGGAATGTCCGTGAACTGTTCGGTCTAACTGGGAAAGTCATGGAGGAGACAAAAGCAGTGACGTGTGCATGTCCAGGCAGTGTTTGTATTGCTGTGTGCCCTCACAGTAACAATAGCTAGAAGCCCTTAAGGCCGGTCAGAGATAAGTCTGGGATCACGGGCTGTGCCACTGTACTGATGTGATTAGTCTGATGTGTTTACTGCAGAGGCATCTGTCACGCCTTCTAGCATAGTGAACATATCTCACCGACTCCATCACGTCACCAAATTGAATTATGTGAGCATACTGTTACACGGACACATGCAAGTCTGCAGTCATGTACACGTTTGATGGGGATTTTTAGCTGTTGTTAAATGATACTTCAAAACAGATTCTCTACTTAATGGCAGTCTTTTTCTCAGAGACATTTTCAAATGTCAAAACAGCATCCCTGTGAATTAATTTAACCCCCTTACTGAATAATGGTCTTGTTTTGCCTGTGTTCTCACACTTTTCCAGTAATAACTAATTTGGGGTGTTCTTCTCCCTTCTTTTATTTAGATCTGCATCTGATACTTATTGAATTAAATATATGGATTTTGGATTTTATTTAACAAAATTTTTTGTGTTAATTTAAGAAAATGAAAAAGGATTTTATGAAATTGTTTTACGGCTGAATGAAATCAACTGTGTAAAATGTCTGACATGTGTCTTATATGCAGGCTCATCTTTAAAAAGTGGCACTAGAAATTAGGAAATTGTCAACAAAAGTGTTCAGCAAACAAATAACAGGCATGACCCTGAAAATTAGGGGACACTGTTTAAATACATCTGTATTACAGAGGCCTTGAACCCTTTTTCAGCCCTCAGCAATACTTAGAAGCATGATGGATACACAACAAAATTGTCCATTGAAGAGTCGAAACACATTCTATCTCCTCTGAGGCATGTGCTAGATGAATTAATCTTTTGAAGCACCTCTAAAGAATAACCAATGACGTCTATTTCATTTTTCATCATCTTTTTTGAGTTAGCCTTTAATTATTGCCATGACCTCCGAGGACCAACAGCTTTGCCAACTCTCTGATGTTGATTAAAAAATACATTTTGGACAAACAAAGCTGTTATCAATAGATTTTCTTTACTTGTACAGTATATAGTTGACCATATTTGAAATAGCATGTAGTATTGACATTTTTCTAGATATGTATAATAAAGGAATAGTTCACACAAAAATAAAAAATCTGTCATTGTTTATTCAACCTGAATTCCTTCCCTGTCTGACTCATTTTTCTGTAAAACACAAAAGAAGATATTTTAAGAAATGTCTATGTGGTTTTGTCTCTTTATACTAAAAAGTATTAGTGGCTGGTTGTTTGGTTTGGTTCTTCAAGATATCTTCTTTCAGTGTTTTTCGTTTTGGGTGAACTATCACTTTGAGGTTGACGATGACCGACAGTAATCACAAACACACACCACAAAAAAATCTTTCTGGTAAATCATGCATCAAAATACACTGCTTCTGCAAACAACAACTAGCAAAAACATCTATGGTGATTCCACAGATAACAACATTCACAACAGCATTTCCCAAACAGATATTTTGCTAAGGCAGTTAAGAATAACACTAGATGACATTCCAGAACCTGAAGCAGAGATGATATGTAACACAAGCGTGGCACCAGACAAGCTTTCAGCTCAGGTTATTGCTCTGAACTCTCAGCCGTAATTAATTAGAGATCCTTGTCAACAAATTTTAAATGCTCGCACTGTTATGCATGTGGACTTTAAAGTAGGCACTGTGTATTTATTGCCCTGTTCCAGACAGGCAAATAGCTCACATTCTCAAAATGCCTGAGACTCCTTACATTACAAAAAATTCTGTTTGGTCTGTATGATCATTCTGTTTATTTTACCTTGTGTGAATCGAAACCTGTATCTGGTTCCATTATCAATGGGACACTAGAAGATATTTTGAGAAAGTACACTGTCGTTGCATTGTCTATACACTGACAATCAATGGGCACAAATTAAGTTTGGTTACTAACTTTCTTCAAAATATCTTATTTGCATATCTTAATTTAACCCATTTGATGGAGTTTTTAGGATATTTTTCTACACATCAGTCATTTCAAACATTCAGATATTTGCATTAAGATGAAAGGATTATTTAATTTTTGTAAGAGTCCCTTAACTTTTGAATGATAGTGTACTTGAACTTTTTTTGTTTTGTTTTAAGACAGTTCCTTATCTGTTCAATATACATTCTGAATTTAGGTGGATTAAACATCTCACTTGCACAGATTCTACATACTATGCCACCATAAGCATCATATATAGAGGTCTAGACACAGATTTTAAGTCTCATCTTTACGTTCACCGAGGCAAGCAATTTTGGTTTATCACAATAGCTCATGGAGATTTCAGTTATGCTTGTTGTCCACTGGGCTGGTCAGCACTTCCAAAATCTGACTCTGCTTCTCCACTTGCTCCCCCTCTTCTTGCAGAAAGTCTATCCAGCGATTTTGGAGATGAATTCTGATTTCGTCTGCACAAACAGCCGGCTATGTCTGCTCGAAATGAGGGTGTGAAGAAACCGTAGATGACGGGGTCGCAGCACGTGTTTAGGTTGCCGAATACAAAGAGGGCGTGATGGACATATTCCGGCGTCACCTGCAGCATGCGAGGCTGGAACCAGTACCAGATTCCGAGCAGGTAATAGGGGGTCCAGCAAACCACAAATGAAGCCACGATAATGATGGTCATCTTTAAGGTCTTCATGCGAGCCTTTGGGATCATATCGGTTCCACTGCGTCTCAGACAAGGTTCACCACCTAGAAATCATAATGTAGGTTTGGGTGAGGTTAGAGAGATGTTTTAACATTGGTTGGTGCTAGATCAGAGTAAAGCAAAAGTCATTTACCCTTTCCTTTACGAGGCATCTGGCGGTTTATTTCAACAAGGATTCGAGTGTAGCAGAAGCTCATGACAAGCAAGGGAAACACATACAGCGTGACAAAATGAAACATATTGTAGACTGTTTCCTGCCAGCGTTGCTGAAAGCTTCCATGTGTTACACACTGAACAAAGTCGACCCCTTCAGCTTTAATTGCTCTGAAGATAAACAACTGAAATGATAAAAATAAAGCCAAGGTTAATAGTAAGGGGACAATGTGGTCTGATTCATTTTGATACTGCTCCACAAACCCATAATATTACATTTTGCTGTACTTGTTGTATTTGTACCTGGTGTGCGTAGGTCTATTTTTTATTCATTTAATTAAAAAAATACCTTTTAAGTGGTTATCAACTTATTTATTATTTTTATTCAAATAATAAGCAAAATTAATTATTATCTTAACGTTTTTGCACACATTAAGAAGAAGTGTGTGGGTTGTAATGATGGGAGAAGTATGGATGTATTGATGTCCAGACTACATGACCCACCCACACATATGCATGTCTGCAGTTAAATCTCTTTCCCATTATCCACAGCTGATTAGTTGACCTTGTCTCTAAGAGATTCCTTTAACCTCTTTAATGCTTTTGAAAGCTATATGGTTGCTTCCACAGGATGCTAAAAATGAACATTTCTGCCTTAAATATAGGGCTAGGAACCTTTCAGAGGGTAGGGACACACTGAAGGGATTCTGTCTGGCATTTTAGATGTTAGAAAAACTGCTCCGGGCTGCTTTTACCGATAACATTGTCTCTAAGCATGCTACAAAGACTCAAAGGAACACCTTTTCTACAGGTATACCTTTCCTTTGTGTGATCTCCAAAAATTCTTGAGTACAACGTCGGCAAGTGCTGTTCATAGACGAGGTGCTGAAAAGAGTTTAACTGATGCTTTACTAATCAATTATTCTATTATTCACCATGTTCCTTGTAATTGAGCATTTTGGAAAAAGTAGAAAGGGCATTTACAGAGCACAGGGAAGTGGTTAAGTAACGAAATAAATATGTGTATCCATTTATAATTTTTTGTGCAATCCCAGCGTGCAATCCCAAACCTCATAGCCAACCTCATAGTTTTCTGTGTTAACCAGATACATTAAATAGTTTGGATTTACTTGCTTTTGAAAGGGAATCTATGTTCGCATAATTTGCCATAGTTTGTTAGTGTTCTACATAATCTTTGTTGTTAAAGAGTAACTACGAAGAAAGAAAGGTAATGGCTATTTACCCCAAGGGAAAATAGCCATTGATTTAAACTGAATGAAAATAGCTGCATTTCTCGGCCAATTTCTATTTAAACGAACCAAAATAGCTGTATTAACTAGAAATAGTAGTTAAATGTTTTTTATTTATAATTGGCAGATAACATACTTATTTGTACCTCATAGTAAATATAGTAAAATCATGGCAACTTGTGGAGATATTAAACCATTAGTCCATGCGTAATCTTACCCTGAATCTAACTTTTATTATTTGAAATGAATTTTAAGTCCGAAATCAAATTTATTGAAAACAAATTAATTTCAACAAGAAAGTAATGAAAAAATATTAAAAATAACTTTTAGCAGGATTAGAATTCCGACCACCTATGTGGAGACAGACAGATTTTAACAGTTAACGCATTGGGAATTGTTGTTTGAAAATTATGGCATTATGGCACTTTGTATATTTAATCACATGTGGGTAAGTGGGGCTAGTGTAAATAGTCTTTGCCAACAAGGGCCCCTATTTGAGTACAAGAAATGCCTTTTTTCTCAAATAGTTTGCCAGCTGATGTGCCTTGGGATAGTAGGCTATAATTAAAAAGTTTATAACCATAAGTGAATAGAAACTTTATTTATGAAAACACTCAATACACCAGTGTTTTATTTGGAAAAACTAAAAGTTAAAAAAAAATTTTATGTTGTAAATGTTTTAGAAAAGATTTTGTGGTGGCCACTAGTTATATTAAGCTGAAGTATAGTTCTCGGATGGCCCTACGCCATAACCTACGCATGTAGAAGGCGCCATCATTAACGTTTATGGTCCTGCATCGTTGTCCGTGTCGACAATCATTGGCCACCACACGTTTTGCTTGTGTTACCAAAACATTAGCCGTTGAAGAAGTGATTCGTTTTCTAAGTTAGTCTAAGTAGGATTAAGCAGCTAGTACACACTTACATTTGCAGCTTGAGTTGTTAAATACAAAATAACACTTAAAGCAATTGTTATAGATGTCTATTGTGTACTATGTCAATTTTTTATATCTAAAATACTTCTTGTGGTTCACTGAAAGCAGTTTTGCCCTGAAAAAAAAAAACATTTTAATAACGGGCTTATCAAAATAAAATATTTCAATTTGGCTTTGTGCCATTCAGCCTCATTAAATTTAAAGTTCATCCAAACACAAAATCTGTCATTATTTTCTTACCTTCTTGACATTTTAAACTATTATCGACCTTTTAAGTAGTGTCCCCACTATAACATTGACTTTTGTGTCTATAAATGGAATAACCAACCGTTTTTGGTTACCAATATTACTCAAAATATGTTCTGTTTTGCGTTGTATTGCTTGTATTCTGTTCTAACATTTTAATAGTGTTGAACAAACAAAATTAAAAGCTGTCATTACTTACACATCAAGAAACCACCTTTAACAAGTCTTTCTGAACATTATCCTTCATCTATAATCCTCTGAGGCAGGTTTGTGCTGGCAACTAACAAGACGACCTCACACATGACACTTCTCATTAAACTGACATCTTGTTCATCTTACCTGTGGAGAAGCAAACAGTACGCTGAGGATCCAGGCAGCCAGCAGCATCCTCCTGTTCCTACGGCCGGCGTCTAGAGCCTCCAGTGGATGCAGAATGGCGTGATGCCTGTCCAGACTGACAACCACCAAAATGAAGGCTGAAGAGTGCATGGCAAAGAGCTTCAAAAAGCAAAGCAGCTTGCACATGATGTCACCCGCATACCACTGCACCGTGATGTTCCAGATAGCATCTAGGGGCATGACCACAAAGGTCATGACCAGGTCTGCAGAGGCTAGACTGGCGATGAGAGGTCGCAGGTGCGAGGCCAGGTGGCGTCCTCGTCCCCTGGTGACGCTGATCAGTACAGAAAGGTTGCTTAATGCTGCAAAGATGAAGAGCACCAGGGTGGCCACCACTCGGAATCGAGCGGCAACCGTGAAAGTGGGTGCTTCCCAGTTTGGAGGGAGTCGAGGATTAGAGGTATTCTCCCAAATTCGTGTGGGATTTATGGAAAGGAAAGACACGTTTTCTGACATCCTGTGAATGGAAAGGAAATCTATTTACTTTATGGCAAATACTTAATAAGCATGTTAACTGAAATATTAACCGGAAAATACAAATTCATAATTTACTCATCCTCTTGTCATTTAAATCTTGGATGACAATTTTCAGTAGAACACAAAGAAGACAATTTGAACAAAGTCAAGAACCTAAATCAGTGACACCCATGGAAACAAAACTGAATGTGAATGAGTGAAAGTTACCAACATTCTTCTTCATTTATTCAGATTACATTTGTCATCATCTATTCAGATTACATATATGCTTCTATCCAAAGTGACTTACAGATTTTTGGGATCTTTTCAAGACCACCACGTAAGAATACTTTAAATTTCAGAGAATGTCAAACTACGAATATTCTGACCTCATCATTTTGAAACCCCCATTACCATCAAGGCAATTCTACTGATGCATTAGTCACACTTATGACAGGACAGCCCAATACACCCCTTCCTCATAACCTATGCATTTATAGTGTCCATCTGCTATCTCAGCAGTGTGCTATTTGCAGGGGCTTTTTTTCCCCAAGATAGGGATCCATCTTGGTTAAGTGGCAGAGAGAAAGATTGCACCTCTGTGGTTCCACAGAGGTCTATATATAAACCTCTAAGAATGATCAGCGGGCTGAGCTCAGATTATGCGATGATATAGGAATAAATAAAATTGGGTTTCAAGCGTGGAAGACAGATGTCCCATCCGCCTTTTTATTGTCTATGTTAGTGAAGTTGGATCTTTAGAAACAGATATCAATAAACATGAGTAAAATTATTTCTCATTGAGTTATTATTGGACTGAAATAAGATGTTCTGATGTATAGTTTACAGTCTTGTTAATATCGTCATTATGACCTGAACACAAATAATGTTGTAAGCGTTCAGAGGTTGCTGCTAAAGCTTTGGTTCACATGTAGTAAATGGCCTATCAGGTTAACAAATGGCTGTTGTCAGTATGTCCCTGTCTTTGAAAGTGATATGATCTTTTAAATAGCCATAGTCAAGGTAAACAACAAGAGATGACAGTAGACACAGCCACTGCATCAACCTCTCTTGTATTTGGTCCTCCCTGTTCAGTCTGCACAGTGTTTTAGTCTGACAGAATAAATGGACTTGTCGTTCAGCTTTGACATGAATTATCTCCAACAAAAGTAACAGATGTATGAACCTAGAAGAAATGCTGTTTTTATAGTTCTTTGCATGTTAAGAAATCAATATGCATATTAAAATCAGTGCAGATGAAGTGCATATGTTGGAATAAATTATCCAAATGAGTCTTATCACTGATTTATTACCATGACTATGTCTCCTTCAATTAATCTGACTATTTCTGCTTGCATTTGCTGAAAGAGATGCATCTCCTTTATGTTTCTGCCTTTCTGTTTTTCTTAAAGATTATTTGAGTGATGGCGGTGTACCTTCCCTCTGGAATTATGACAGCTTAGCACTCCTCCTTCTAATGTAGATAAACATTATGCAAATAGATGCCAGGATGAGTGTTAGAGCGTTAGCCATCATAACTCTTTGGAGTGTCCCACAAGTAATTGTTTAGAATATGCAAATGCAAGTAAAGATCTGTTAATGCAGCCTATCCTATCTTTTTCTTTTACATTTCAATCTTCCATTCTTTCACACTAAAAGCACTCTCTTCCTTTGGCCTTAATGACTTATTAATGATGCAGTGCATTGGTTATGGGTGTTGAGATGCACATTTAATTAAAAGATCTGCAATGCACTCATCTGCAGTGGAATTTAATTGAAACAGCGCAGGTAAGAAAACCTTTGAAACATTCCCTTTAACACTGTTGGATTGGGTTTGGAATGTCATTTTATTGCGATTATAAATAATCTGAAATATCCCACAAAGTTAGCACAGTAAGTCAATAATCCAGCAAATTAGGATGATTAGTTACATTGAATGAATTTATTTAATTAGTCAATTATTTACATTTTAGATACCTTTTACTAATTGTATTTACATGTATGTGTGTCTGCTTATAATTATACAAATAACATCTACAGCCATTTATTAAATGATAAAAATAAAAACTCAGGGTCTGTAAAAAAACGATTAATCGCGATTAATCGCATATAGAAAAAGTGTCACAATTATGAATTTGGTCACGTATGTGTATGTGCTTATGAGTATACAAATAATATACACACGCATTTAATAAATGATAAAAAACTTGAGGTCTGTCAAACGATTAATCGCAATTTATCGCATCTAGAAAAAAGTGTCACAAATATGAATATGATCATGTATGTGTATGTGCTTATAATTGTACAATCAATATTTATTAAACAACAAATATTTATTAAACAACAAAAAACTTGAGTTTATTAAAAAAAACGATTCATCGCGATTAATCGCATCTAGAAAAAAGTGTCACAATCATGAATTTCATCTCATATGTGTATGTGCTTATAATTATACAATTAATATCCACAGGTATATATTCAATGATAAAAAACTTGAGGTCTGTCAAACAATTAATCGCGAATAATCACATCTAGAAAAAAGTGTCACAAATATGAATATGATCATGTATGTGTATGTGCTTATAATTGTACAATCAATATGCACAGATATTTATTAAACAACAAAAAACTTGAGGTCTGTCAATTAATCACGATTAATCGCATCGAGAAAAAAAATATCACAATTATGAATTTGACCATTTACAGCATTTCCAACAGATGAATCTAGACAAAGCTTTTCTGTACCTTCAACTTAACAGTTTCTACTTCTGTTTGTGTTTTCAAACCAATCTGAATACCCTAAAAAGTCCACTGCACCCTCTCATTAGTTTCATTCCCAGAGATGGCTTGAATGGTGCAGAAATCAATTCCAAAATATGGGCATCACATACAGTCAGCATCCTTGGGCACAGTGTGCCAATTTGTGTATGTTAGGTGGCATTAAACATTTGCAAGGTAAACAATCTGCCATGTGTTGACATACACCCCTCACTACACAATCAGCTCATAGTAAGCTTATACTCACATAAGTACTCAATTGCAACTGTTATGTATAGTTGACTAACCTGTGTGCTGGAATGTATGTGCAGATTAATCCATGAACTCAGTTTCTGTCGCAAATTCTGCCCCAAGTCTCATTTACATATCATGATGCGGCAGCAGGAAATCAAATGTGTATCCACCAGTCCATCATCATATCATCGGGATGAGTACAGGGATAAAAAAGAGGTACATCCACAAGAAGTCTTGTTAAGAATGAGATGCTCTATCTCTTCCATCCCTGCAAGAGGTCCACGGTGGACTCCCGTTACAGTTTGCCGCAGTCACCGGTAATTCCCTCCTCGGGGTGGTAACACTGATCTCATAAGGAAAAGTTTGATGCCTTGAAGCTGTGGGGTTGTAAAGCTGACGTAGAGAAGCTAAAAAGAAGGTTTTCTCGGACTTTTCGCAGAAATGGTACATCGGAGCTGTCCAGGTGCTGAAGAGCATCCTGTATCTTCTGCATCCCTATCCCACCCACCAGCTCTTCACCTTCAACTGCATGCAATCCAGCATCACAGTGATGAAACCTCAGCATCACTCACAGCTCTCCCACTGGGAGACTTTTAACACAGTCATGTTGGATCTGATAAAGTCCACATGATTCATCACTTAAACATCTTGGTTCAGGGAATATTTAAAGAGAATGTGTAAGAACAAAATAACTGTTACTCCAAGAATCTGCTTGACTGGCTTGTGTTTTGTCCTATAGAGCCAGACCTAATTTTGTAAGTCATTTTTGTTAACCCTCCTCTTGTATTACATCCCTGTAATGAAGATGTTTAAATGTAACAGCCCTTTTAATTTGCCACCCCCCCTGGACATTTTAATTACAAACAAAGGGTTGATGAACATTTTCCATTTGCAGTTGCATCTCTGTTGTCTCATCTTTCTGAGGTTAACTGGATTTGGGTGGATGGGTGGATGGTCACAGCCCATTCTGTATGCTTCGTTGATCATTTTAAACAAACATGATAGAGAATGAATTATTTAAAGAAAATGTAAATGGTGTTTTTGTTGGTGTTCTTGTAGTGATGGTACAGAGGTCCTGAGATGAATTTTGCTAGTCCTGGCAACCCAGTGGTTTCCCAATTACTTTGAAGTCATTTATAAAGGGGATGATACATAAAACAAGTGCATCACTTGTTTTCTAGTGTCCATGTGGTTTATTAATTCATTTATTTAATTGGTTTATGTTGCCATGGATGTGAGGATACTAATGTGCATGCTAGTTAATCCTTGCAGTAAGGAATGGAAAAATCATACTTTAGTTCAATACAATTTGAAGACTTCTTAACAATGGGATATTTATGGACCCAGCATCACACTTGATGTTGTATTGTCCTCTGCTGGTAATATATGGTAACACCACCCTTTTGGAAAGGAAAGATTTGTTGTTAAAACAAAATGAGTCTTTTAAGGTGATTTTTCCCCCCAAAATAAAAATTGTATCACCCTTTGGTCATTTCAATCTTGTACAACTTTCTTTCTTTCTCACAACACAAAAGAAGATATTTCGAAGAACATTGGGGACTGGCATCCATTGACTCGCATTGGTTTTGTGTCATACACTGGTGTTTGGTTATAAAATACATGATATTTTATTTTGTAATTGCAGAAGATGGAAAGTCCTGCAATATTAAAATGTCAACAGGGTGAGTTATTTCTATTTATTTATTTTAACCATCATTTTAACATGATGAATCACTTTGTTTCTTTCTCACTGTTGTATGTCACTTCGTATAAAAGTATCTGTTAAATTCCCAAATGTAGATTTACCAGTATCAAAATCCACGGATGACTTCTTCACTAAATTTTCAGTGACACAAGGACTTTTGATTATGATATTCAATCCATTTTGGTTTTGTAAAGACTCACAGTCTGTTTAAAAATGAGTTGTTTCTTTATAATTAAAAGTCAGTTGGCAGTCTTTTTAGCTGACAGATTGCATATCATTCATGACATTATGTAGTCATCTATGCATTTTCTTTGTTTAAGAAATCAATCCTATCTAGTATTGACATTAAACAGTTTACTAATATTAATATGAAACTTAATGTTGAACAGTTTACAGTGTTTAATTTGAAAATGTTTATTTAAAAATCCGACACTTATATAAATTGACAAATCACACATCCAAATCTCCTCCAGTATTAAATGTTATTCAAACATTACTGAGCTGTAACTCATTAACATGATGCTTAATTACTCTCAGTCTACAGTCATCTTAACTCGTAATTTTGAACATTAATTAAAATTGAGAATTATTCTGTCTCGAACAATCAAACATCAGTGATTAAATCAAGCATGTCATTACAACAAACAATTTTAGATTTAAGTGTTTATATGTGTTGAAACTGAATGTATTAATATTGTGTTGCTCCTTTCTGCAAGCCATTTATTGTTCTATTTTTTCAGAATACAGCAGTGGCCAAAAGTGATGTCTGGAAGTCACATTTTTTACAATGTTTGCTTTAATTGTTCCTCTGGTTAAATTAAGCATTTAAAAATGTATCTAACAAAATGAAGAATAAAATGAACAATTGGAAATAACAGTTTTACACAGGGCAATTCCGTGGAAATTTCAAACTTACCATGGAAATATTGAGTTTTTACCAAAGGTTTTTAGTATACTTAAAGCACAAATTCCAATATTTGGATGTTCAGATAGCCATGGGGTCTCTTTAACATTTTAGAGATTTATTTTTAGTGAATGATTTTATATAGTAAAGTTAAGGCTATTTTCAGGATTGTCACATCCATAAAGCTACACTTTGCTTATCAACAGACACATGTATATTAAATTATTTGTTGTCTTCCAAAATTGGTGTCCATTTTTTTGACACGTCCATAACTTAGGTTTATTTACCTTTTTTAAAATGGAAAACTTTGGCCAGTTTAGAGGTTACAATACCATCCTAAAAGCATTTTTATGTGATGTCATTACGCAAAATGTCACATTCAAAAAGCTGATGATTGTGTAACCAATGGCACAATGAATTTTGTTTTTACTTGTTCCTTACTTTTTAAAGTTTTAATTACAAGGTAAACTGCATTTGCTTTTTTATGAAATGTTTTGATCTTCCTTTATTACATCAGAATGCTGATATGCAGTTATTAAAACCATAATTCTTATAGTTCATAAAGCTGTGGTGTATTCACAAATTGCATTGTCTTTTGGTGCTTTATATTCCAAAAAGTCCAAAAGATTTCAATGTAACTTTGCGTAATACCTAACAAAGAAATATTTTATATCACAAGTTGTATGAGAAGTAAGTTTCAGTACATGTGACTCTGCACTCATACACTCATACACTTGCCACATGACACCATGTGACTATAAAACCTTATACAGATGTGTTTAGAGAGAGTGAGAGAGAGATGGAACATGATTTTAGTCTTAAAATGTTGGTTGTTTATGTTTTATAAAGTGAGTGTTTGTGTTACTTGGATTATGACATGATGGTGCAATCCGTGGAGGCAATGCTGGCTAAGCTTAGAGACTCCCAGCATGCATTACTTAGCACTAATCTTTACTCTTAAATTGAAATGAATATAAACCTTTGCTGTCCCCTGATTGAAGCAACCAAAAATACTGATATGTTATAACAGTTTGTTCCATACCGAACGATTCTTCACTCAATGCTTTTCTTCTAAACAGTTATTACTTCACTGTCAGAATGAAAGGTATAAAATTGTACCTTTTCTATTGCTGGAGCGGTACCCTTAAAAGTTCCTTGTGTACGTTTAAGCGCAACTTATACAGGTTACCATAAGGGCCAATTGTGTTTTATTCACCTGTAAAATAACAAAACGTTTCATTTCCTTTTAAAGGTAAAGGTAAAAATGAAACTTCCAACGATGAAAAGGGTATAATTTAAAACTTCCTTTTTGACAGCATACAGTTCTAAATGGCAAAATTCATGTGTCCACCATTACAGCGTTTGTGACCTTAAACAGGAAACAGATATTTAGCTACTTGATGGGAATTAAGTTCTAACATTCTTTTAATGTGAATTGTAGAAAAGCTAGAAACAGATTTTTTATTTTTTCAAGAAATAATGAGCTTCGAAGTCATAACTATTCATTTACAGTTCAGCACCAGTTGTGATCTGGTGTAAGAGAGTTGGACTTGTAAGCAGAAGGTTGCGGGTTCGAACCCCAGTGCCAGCAGAAACAAAGTGTCCTTGAGCAAGACATCTTAGCCCTGTTTGCCCTGCAGTGTTAACTGTTCACTACACAACACTTGTAAGGAGAAGGATGCGGGTTTGAATCCAAGTGTCAGCACACAACGACTGAAGTGTCCTTGAGCAAGACATCTTAGCCCCGTTTGCCCTGCGGTGTTAACTGTTCACTATACAACACTTGTAAGGAGAAGGATGTGGGTTTGAATCCCAGTGTCAGCACACAACGACGAGTCCTTGAGCAAGACATCTTAGCCCCGTTTGACCTGCAGTGTTAACTGTTCACTACACAACACTTGTAAGGAGAAGGTTGTGGGTTTGAATCCCAGTGTCAGCACACAATGACTGAAGTGTCCTTGAGCAAGACATCTTGTCCCTGTTTGCCCTGCGGTGACAACACAATACTTTAAGCCGCTTTGGATAAAAGCGTCTCCCAAACGAGTAAATGTACACGTATAAACATTTGTTTCGGCATCTGAAGTGACTCGTTTTGAAACAGAAATCGAATTGTGATGCGACATAAAGCAGGTCTCATTCTCGAGATGATGTAGACAGTGAGTGATTGATGTTCTCCATATTGCAGTGACTCACTCAGCTACTTGGAGACCTGTAAACAACTCAACCCACCGCCAGAGGTCTCAAGTCCAGTGTTGACAAACAACAAAGGGCTCAATGTGAAGATCAATACCTACGGTTCCCCAGATCAAACGCTTTGCGTGTTCATGGTGGACAAATGATACCACGGGGCAGTAACCTTCCGTGTCTATAAACACCGAACGAGCTTTAGTAAACCATAAAGCAGCATCAGTACAGTATGTACAGTATGACAACAGTGATGTAAACAACATCATCACGGACCGGATGAGGGATGCGCGGCGTGATACAGTGACGCTGATGTCTTTGTTTGGTACGCAACGTCGACTTGTGTAGAGTTCACACCTTTGTTGGTCGCTCAGCATTCCGGGATGCAACAATGCACGCCGATTTCCTGGCGGAAGTAGGTCAGGAGATCCGATTGTCAATCTCCAGTAATAAAAAATGACTTTGCGCATCTATTACGTGTTTATTATTATAAATACATATAAATAGAACAATAAAACGTAATATCCCTGTAAAAAATGTCTAATATGAAAGTGTGTAAGTTTGCAAAAAAACTCATAAAATGTCATAAAATCGAGGTTTGAGACCACAATGTTCCCAAAAATGCTCCGGTCGATCTCCCCTGACGCACTGAAAAGAGAGAGAGAGAGAGAGAGAGAGAGAGAGAGAGAGAGAGAGAGAGAGAGAGAGAGAGAGAGAGAGAGAGAGAGAGAGAGAGAGAGAGAGAGAGAGAGAGAGAGAGAGATAGAGAGAGAGTTAATATGGCTGTCCACGGTTTATCCGTCAGTGTAGTAAGTGCTGCCGACACGACGCGCATAACAACCCATTTAGTTCCCATCATTTCTGAGCTTCTTGTCCCCTCCCCTCCAGACACAGACAACAACATACACCTTAATAGGGGCGCGTCTCCGACACAGCCGCCGACCAATAACCCGTCCGTCTGGGCAGAGCGCGAGGGGATGAGCGCTCGCCGAGGCCCAATCAGCGCCTTTGTGTTGCCTGCCGGTGCCGGGGACTGGTCGTGAAGAGCAACAGCAGCGCTTCAGGATCGGAGAGCGAACCCGGAGCCAGAGGAACCTGAAGGGGAAGGCGAGTCAGGTGAGCCCGGGGATCCGAGGCCTAGCCGGTATCGCGGCGGAATTGAAAAGCGGTGCGATTTCGACGCGGAAAAGACGCGCGTCAATGTGGAACGAGGGCGGGGGGGTACCGGGGCACGGTTTTGGGAGACTCCTGCGAGCAGACAATGGGAGGTTTTGCGTGGATAGCGGGAGAGTAAGTTCGGCGCGGGTTGGAACATTTTACACGCGTTTCATTGTTTCGCGTCTCTGGGGGTTAACCGGGATTGGCGGAGAGATCCCCGCCGGTCGTGGCTACACCAGCAGCCCAGACACAATGAAACATCCCGGCGTGTACACGATAACCGCGCCGTGTAAAACGGGCTTCCGGTCAACCGTGCGTGTTTGGGGATCTCTGTACGACGTTGATGGCTGAAACGGATCTCGAATATGCAGCCATTTACGTAAGTGTGGACGTCCTCTTAACTTGGTCCGTGTGCACGCAAATGGCTGCCCGACACTTGACAGACGTAAGAGTGAAATCTAATTCCAGCTTGTGTGCAGGTATCGATCCCTGCCATCAGGGACCCGCTGATAATCGGTGGAGATGACGTCCAGAAAGAACCCTGATCCATGATATTGGGTTTATGGAGACTCTGGCTCACCGTGGCAGTGGGGTTGAAATATTTGGGCCCTTAAGTATTTGGGATATGCATCCTGATGACTGTAGTTTGTCCATTGTGATGTTTTTGGTCCACCCCAAACTTCCACATGTTGTGTTTTCACGCATGATCTAGAGATACAGACCTCCTGTGTCACTGAATCCGGTTGTGGGTTCTGTGGTGAGAAAGGTCCGACCCGGGTAAAATCATACTTGGCGATCTGTAATAACAGGGCCGGAGGACAGTATTTTGTTAGAGAGTGTTGAGTGTTTTTTTGCTCATTTTCAAGAAGGCTGCCGCATACTGTGAGGGGGCCCCGCTAGAATTACATCCTCGAGAGGGGTCCAAACAATGTTCTTATTGACTGTTTTGCTCAAAGGCATTTTGTGTGGACCGTACCCCTCCTCCCCTCTAGGCGGAAGATGCTTGGCAGCCCGGTGTTTATTTTCTACCTTTTTCATCCGTTAAGTCAAAGCACCTGAGCTCATGGTCATCTGCTCTGTAAGGATTTTATGCAGCTTGTTGTCTTTCATTTCCATGGTGCATGGGCACCTTATTGCTATTACCGCCTGGTTTTGTTAAGCCGACAACCAGTGATGTGCTGTGCCGGATGATAAGGTGGAATACTCCGAGCAATGTAGATTTCATCATAGATCTGTCTCAAGTTCAAAGTACCCGTTCGAGTACCTTAGTCCTCATCAGATCTCGTGGTGGCACCGGTGCTTCACCGGCATTCCCGTATACATGGAATTGCACTGAAGGCCGATTATATGCAAAAGCATATTTGTCCGTGGTTCATAGTTCAGGCCTCAACCCTTGTCCTGTATCAAGAAAGATTTAAAGTGCAGAATCAATATTGACAGTACACCAAAACGCAAGACAGTCCATTGAATAGACTCTTCTCAGCCGGGATTCAGAGCTTGTCTGGAAGTAAATTAGTTCACACCTTGACATTGGGAGTGCAAGGAGACATTTAAGGTGAAAATTGCATGTAGATCTGTATGCAGACTTGGTTCAAGAATGAGTCTGAACTTTCGTTTGGTTCGCCGTCAGGATTGTAGGTTGAGATTTTTTGACTGTTGGCTGTGTATATAACATATGTACTGTAACCGGTTGCAACTTCTGTCAAAATGTCTATTTTTAAATATCTATTTTAAACACTCAAGTCTTACCCTGCTCGTAGAAATGGTCTTGGAGTGTGACATGTTTTTTATGTCCTAATATTCTATTCAGCATCTTTTACAAATACAAAATGCGTTCCACGCGGTTTATAATATGTTGGCTTGTCTGTGGCACGGTGGTTTGAGCATGGAGCACACAATGCCAGACACATGGGTTCAATCCCAGGAATTGCACATACTCAAAATCAAATGTGATAGTATAATGCAATGTAAGTCTCTTTGGATAAACGTGTCTGCCAAATGCATAAAGGTAAATATATTGTTCTAGCATTTTACACTACAGGACATCTCGTAAGTATTCTTTTTAACCAACCACCCAAAAGCAAACTTGGCCGCCTTTCAGTACAGCTGAATGGTCCGAAAAGGTAGTGTTTAGAATTAACAGTGCCCCCTCGGCCAACATTTTAAGTAGACACAACAAAGTGACTTTCTCTGTAAACATGTGCTATGAGATTTACGGCAGTGCAATATGATGATGTGGACCAAAGTTGTGCCGGTTTTGTAAAACGAACCCTCACTGCGACAGTCCTGAGATGCGATAGGGGGGCATTGACACTCGTGTGTCCTTCCATTGATCTCGTCACCTTCAACGCACCTTCAGTGCCTACAGTTTAGTTTTAAAAGCCTGTCAAAATGGCTCATAATCCCCCCCATGTCTACATGCATTAGATTCTTGCTTTTGTGTGATAGTGGGTTTAAAAAAGACCCTCAGGACCGAACTGTCAGGTCCAAAAGGGTTTGATTCATTGGCTCTTGGGTAAGCTAGGGGCTGCTGCTCACCCTTTCACAGATAAGGCTTATGGCTGTAGGAAACAATATGACCACACGTTTTTTGGCTTTATTAAACAGGGTGATGGACAGCATCATTACCTCAGACCATTCCAGTGACATCATAGAGAAATTAATTAGTTGCCTAAATCGCAGGAATGTCTGCCACATTGTGATTTGGGCTATGGATAGTTATAACACATTAATATCAGATTCATTTAAAGTGATTTCGGGAAGTAAATGTGCTTTTTAATCATTCATATTTTTTTTCAATTTCCTTTAAAACTGGTTAAATTAGAAATCAGATTATGATTGTTTCTTTAGGTTGCTTTGTACACCAGTGCAGACATTCTTCCCCTTTTCATCGGCTTTAAGAGAGCGTCTGATTGATACCTACAAAAAAATCAAGGCTCGCTTCATGACCCGTGGTGATGTCGAATTAAGACCTGAATGTTTCGAAAGGGAAGGAATCAGTATAATTAACCTCTTAATCAGAAAAATTAAGTTTATTTAAAAATCCTTCACAGCGAAAGTCCTTTGAGGGAGAGGAGTCTTGTCAGTGTCGGGCACATGCAACTAATTGATATGTATGATGTTAATGAATGCTGGTGAAGAGATAAATGTAAAGCAGCGAAAAAGTGTAAATAAAAAGAACCAGGCTCTTTTTTCGAACAGGTTATATTGTGACATGTCAGTGTTTTGTAATGTAGTAAGGGTTAAAACCTTAGGATTTACACTGTGAATAAGCATGACTTGAAAAGGAAGAATCTGTATAGCTGCAGGTTTTTAGATCATCCTCTCATGACTTTTACTTATAACATCGGAAACGGTATGGTTAAGCCTAACAACTTTTTGAAAACCTCTATAGATGTTAACCTTGAAGTTCAATTTTGCGTATTGCTACACCTTTCTTGAGAAGTCGATGTAGCTGACATAAGCAGCATAAAAGGTTTTTTTTGAATTACTAGTTAAAATCTTTGCTTTTTGTCGTTCTTGTAAAAATTGTGAATTTGAAATCATTTGTTGCATTTAGATTTTTCATTTACAAGACACTTCTGCCCAGAACATCATGGTTTCAGCATTCAGGCTTTAACTTTTATCAATATTTGCATTCCCTGAGATTCAAACCTGTGACCTTGGCATTGTTAGTGCCAGCTGAGCAACAGAAAAAAAACCTTTGACAATAATCTTGAAAATAGACTATGTTTTTGGAATTATAACGTTTCTGTTCAAGATGAGACCGGTTGAAATGTTGGCAGAGAATGTTAAAAATAACATTGTGGTCATTCTTTGCATCTCTTTTAGACTAACCCTGTGGTGGCTGTCGGTTGCGTAAGGGTCCCTTTGACTCGCAAGCTTTTCTTTTCTGGCCCTGTCAGTTGCTGATTAATTATTCTCCACCATTTTAGTTGTGATCTAAGGTGGGCACAGTGGGAAGGTGAAGAGAGGGAATGTTTCAGCTGACTGTAATGTATTGCGTGTTTGTTGGTGTGCTGTTCTTGTTAACACCTGAATGGGGAGGCTGCGTTCTGCGGGCCTCATGCAAGGCTTATTAAACCCCACGCAGAAACAATCAGCCCAGATGAATGGCTTCCTGTGAAGTTTAATTAGAGGGCCTCCCTGATGCTTTAGCTGGATAAACAGCAGCAAGAAACGCCATGACGGGTCTCTTACGTTGACGCTTGAAGAATGCGAATATGCCGCCGGAAACTGGTGAATTTGATTGGGATGTTACTGTGACATTTAAGATTGCAGCCGTGTTTCGTTTTCCTTTCATCCGTAGATGGTGACTGACCATCCCAAACGTAAAATTGATGAGATTTTTAAGCTTCAAGCACCTGCTCGCCACCAGAGCTCCGGATTGTTGTTAATTTCCTCAGCCTCTCTCAGGTGGGAATTCTCCGAAGATGAGATGTGGACTGCATTAATTGCAAAGAGTCCAGGTATTGGCTTTGGTTAAAAAATTCAGAGGTATTGATTGAAGCCAAGCAGTTTTCATCATCCTTCGACGTGTTGGATTGTAGCGAGACGGAAACTGTGAGTGAATATGAAGCGCATAATTCTGTTATGCGATAAGAGCGAACGATATTGGTATGGAATCCCCAGACAGATGACTTGACGTAGCGCTAGGTTCGATCAACTCAACCCATCACGGCTAGAACGCTTTATTCGGCTCGAGATAAAAGACCAGGCAGAAGCCATCCAAAGCAAGTCTCTGTTGAATCATCGGATTGTTCATGTGGGCATGCGGGCTAGTTTAGCTATTAATATTGATGGGCTTGAGATGGTGTATGGCGTTGCATCATTTTGACTAAGCAAGCACCAGAAATGATATTTTACTTTGACTCCTCAGTTCAGTTTAATATCAGCTTCAGCAAATCCTAGGTGATCTGGTTTTTAACCATTTTAATATCACGTATTGTAACGTAACTGAATGTAGTTCATTATTAGAGTATATACAGACTGACGTTCTAATTAACATTCAAAATCTAAGAATGCGACATAGATCACATTTCCAAGTGTTGGAAAAAAGTGTTTGCATTTGACTGCTGTACCTGTGGTAAGAAGCGCTGAAAGGAGTTATAGCAGAATCTTCATAAATGCGCAACCGCAAGATTCAATTCCCATAATCCCCCGACAAATGCCTCTTTGTCTTATTATAGTGTTGAAGCAGATTAACAAATTGAACTTTAGTACATTAATGCATCCTCCCCTGTATCACCCCATTCAGGGTTTTATTTCCCGATCACTCCATTCGAATCAGGAGAGCGGCTTGATCTTTTGAATCCCCTATTGATGATGGAGCTTGTGTAAACGCAGAATTCTCTTAAAGTTGTGGGTCTGTGCCCCGTGTGGTTTATCTCTCCTATCTGCTTTTCCACAGTGCTGGTTCTTTGGTGGAAATGGTGTTTTCCTCGAGTGTGTGTCTTTGTGCCCATTACTTTGAGCGCCAGAAGAGAGTCTCTGCAGATTTTATCTGTGCTTGATAAAGCGCTGGTCATGTTGCTGTGTGTGCAAAGGTAGCATACACAGATTTTGTAGTTCGTATTTTATGCACGTAGTGGTATTAGTGTTTTTGTCCTTAATGGGGCCGTTTTTGCATATGTTAGATATGTGCGTGACGCTTTCCGTGTCTCCGACCCAATTCAACCCCATTTTAAAATCTTTCTGCTACCTCGTTTTCTCCAGATGGCTCACGTTCCTGCATTTTCCCTTTTTTTCTTTTTGTTTAAACAACGTAAGCCCCACCCTGTGGTCTGAAGTTCCGCAATGAGCCGTCTTGACAAGGTGCCAGGTTTTAGATTCAGCGTCTCATAAGAAGTACATTTTCTTCCTACTGCCCCCTTGTTCCCCCCTCCTTTTCTCTCTCTGTCTTCCTCTCTCCATCTCTCTCTCCCTCTTTCTGTGTTCGTGTGACGTCCTGACCACTAACGGCTACATATTAAGAGATAATTCCATACCCTGAGGTTACAAACCGGCTTAAACTGGCTTTCTTGCATTTTGACTCCACTGGGTACCCTGTGTGAAAAAAAGATATTGTAACTCCCTGCTCTTTTTTTTTTTTTAAAGGAACAGGAGACTAATTCTCACCGAGGATGACATCAGTTCAGCCAGTGCCTGAAACAAACATGTCATGCATCTATACATGCTGCAAGGCTTTTCTTTAAAGCATGGCTGGTCCAATCAAGAATGTCTTTTTAAAAATTATTTTTTAATTAATTTGCATAGTAAATTATTTTAATCATAACAACTTTTAATGTTATTTTTATTATATACCACAACAATGCTTACAATACACTACAATATTATCATGCAAATAGCAATTTTACACAGGTTCTCTTTCTGTCCAAAAAGTTTGATTTCTCTAAATAAATGTAAATGAAACGATCTCGACTGGCAAAAATACAAGGGCAACGGTTTTCTTTCTCTGTATGGTTTGAATTAAATGAGTTTATTATGTCGTGACCATCTTTCATTCCGTTCAGCATCCTTCTATGTCGGCCACATCTTTCAGCGAACGCTCCTCCTCCATGCGTTTTTTTTAGATAGATTCTCCATCTGTGTTTATTTGTGTAGTGATTTCTCTCGTTTGGCATGAGTATTAGATTGTGTTTCTTCTTAACCTTGAAGTCTGTCTGTATCTTGTATAAATAGGTCTCTGGCTTTGTTCTCTGCGCTCCTCTTTACAGTCACCGACTCTTTCAGAAAGCCTTCCGTGGACGTTTTTTTCAATTTTCTCAGTTTGATTTGAACTGAAATTTGGATGTGAGGGCTTTCTTCATCTTGAGGAAGAGCAGCTGAGAGGAAACTGTGTCACTGGGCCTGTCATGGCCAATTGAAGTCCAGGGGAAGATCTCGATTGAGTGTGCCCGGGTCCAGGTCCCAGAATTGAAACTTGTTAAACCTGCGTAAAATTGTATCTGGTCAGTAACTGAAAGTAAGGCTTTTTATCTGTTGGCTTGGAACTCGGTTTAAGAGGAATTGTATGGATGATAATCTGCCCCATATTATGTGAGTGATTGAAATCTGAGATACTACTAACAAAAACTTCACTGATTGTTCTGACTCGTGCATCTTTTACTTTTACCGCATGTGAAACAGACCATCACCACTTTATCTAGGATGCCAGGAGGTTTTGGTTTGTATATACGGAGCATATGCGCAATGTTCATTGCATTAAGCCGGCAAAACAAAAGTAACAAAATCGCAGTGTTTCTTCAGTTTTTGTGACAGGTGCAGATTCACAGCAACTGGCTCAACTTCACTTTGGTGCTGTGAGTAACACAATGGCTTGTGTTGTTTGTCACAAACTGCTAAATAGTCTTAGTGCCATGGGACAGAAGTCAAAGTTTTATCATCTTTGATGCCCACATTTACTGCTACTCATATTTTTTTTTTTTAAAGTGGACCCATTTGCAATCGATTTCTTGCCGATCTGTATATGAATCTTGGTTTCTCTGTTTAATATTTAGAGTTAAAGTATCCGCCTGATAAGGCCCGGGTTTGCAGGTATGTGTGGTTTTTGTACTCCCGCCTACCACAGGCCTCGAGTTCCTTCCAGCTGTAATTGAAAAGAGCCTGGTTTGCGATCCAGGCTTGCTTCCTCACTGTAGGCCATTTTAACCGCCGTTGCGTTTGCCACCTCCTTCGGTATCTTAAAGATCTTGTTGCTGTCTTTATTTGGTCTCTTTGTCTTCAGCCTCACTCCCCCACACACTTCCTCCCCTTTGCCCCCTGCTACTGCCCCCACCCTCCTCCTGAACCGCCCCTCCCTCCCTCGGGCGACAGCAGAACAGGAATTGATTAGTGGCACGGCTTAAAAATAGAAGGGCCTGTTGTCATGGCAACGGCCACAATGAGCTGTTGTCTTGTTTAATGAAGACCGAGATTTTAAGTGTTGTGGCTGAACAGTACAGTGAGCGGGAGACGCCATTTCTGGCTAGGTGTGTAGCTGTGTGCGGGACGCCGATATCAGCAGTATCCTCGTCCCTTCTGTCAAAAGCAGCTAGTTGGGTGCGCGTGTTATGTTCTATGCAGATGGTTGCAAGGGTTTTGCGTGCAGGACAGGATTCTGCTTGTGTGGGTGTGTTGTGTGGCTTTGCAGGTACATCTACCAATCTGGTGTGTCGCAGTCTCATCCTTGTTGGTTTACCCTCAGGTACGAACTGAATCTGCAGAGGTACATTAAGGTAAGGCAAAATCAAAATGCATCATGCGCTGGCAGCTCCCAAACACATTATTGACTCAACCCACATCCTGTTACCCATACGTCCCATCCACATCAAGCCAACCAATTACAACGCTGTTGCCATGGGCGCCATGCGCCTAATTGGCCTCATTAGTGTCAGAAACCGGCCGTATGCAAATTTTGGTCATATTCCCAGCAGATCTCGCATCTGAGTAATATACAGTAATGGTTAGCCATTGTGTAGGTCATCGATGAGGACAACGGTCCAATTAGGAAATTAACCATAAAGCTAAGATACTGTACTCAACTCAACCTCCCAAAAGTGTTTTTGAAATTCCAGTCGGCGAATGACTGTGGCTGCGGTGTGCTGTTTTGGCGACTGTATCCTAATAAGCTGTCCCGAAATTCCCCCACAACAACCTAGTTTTCAGTGACATCACTGCACTGCTGACTTTCAACGTCTCAATTTTATTTGCATCACGTTGCAGCTGGATTGCGTGTGATGAGAGATGATTTATACAGATAAATATGTCAACAAGCTTTTTTAATTTGAATTTTCATTTGCATCTTATGAATACAATTGGTGCGGCGCACTGGTGAGATTCCTTAGGTGGCTTGTGTTTTAAATTGGCATTCCCGGACTGTTTAAGAACAACTTTAAGAAGCAACCTTGCTGTGAAAAGTTAAACTCCAGTTTAAGAGATGACAAAGTTTTTGCTTTATGCCATTTGCCAATATGGAGCTTGATTGTATTCTCTTTCTGAAATCTCGTTCAATCTTTTCATAGTAATCCTGATTAATGAACCGCGAAATAGTTTGGCATTCCTTTTATTATTTGGAGTTGCTTTTGTTTGCAAATCTTTGGTGTTCATTATTAGCATCTAAGACAATGCAGAGAGGCTCTGAATGAACACTTGTGCGCTTTTCAAATGTTTCTTAATAAGCTCTTGTTGACAATGAGGACTTTTAGAGATTCGATTTTACATTTCAGGAACTCGTTGGCTCTTGTATGTGTGCGTTGTATACTGCCCTCTGACTACTTTTACTCTTTATATCAGTGTTACACTTTAATTTCCCAAGCCCGGTGATAATAATTAATGTTGATATTACAGTCTATCAAAGATTTGCCGCAAGTAGGATTGCAGAGGCCGCAAAAACCGTGCCCACTTAAACATGTCTGTCCAGCCGAAATATTCTTTTTTTTCAGGTAGCGCACACCGTGTAGTGCCTTAAGCACGGAGTCAACTGCTTTTGGGGAAAAACGGGAGACACTTCAAAGTCAAAAGTTTCCGCAGGTAGTACAAATACTCGGAAACACATTCTTACAACCAAGTGGTAAGACCGGAAGTCTCAAAAAGCCTACCTGGTCTACATTAAAGTCTACCTTGCAGCTGTCTCCCATTTTTGTTCTGAATTTTGCATCCAGTGGCCTAATGGGATAGCAAAGCACCCATTGGTGGCATACTTTAGAAACAACACCAGACACTTGCTGTTTGTCAAGACAAAAGCAAAGTGTAAGGTGGCTCTGATATCTATCTTTTGAGGTTCATTATATTTAATGGAAATAAGTATTTTCTATTTCTATTCTACATTCTATTTAGGGGCATATAAAACAGAAAGAGTATTACACTATTGTAAAATTACATGCTTTAATAACTCGAGTAATAATTATCTTTTCATATAGTTGAGTGACTGCTCTCACCTGTTGTACAAAATCATTACAGAAAGTGTGATCCTTCTCCACCTTGTAGCTGAGGTTGTGTAGTATAAACTGCATAAATTTGGTATCATCTTGGGATTATTATGATACCAAGATAAATTAAAAGATATCCCAAAAATCAGAATTCAACATTTACTTACTCTCTCGACTTTTCAAACCTAATGACTTCCTTTTGTTTGCAGAACACAAAAGAAGATATTTTGAAGAATGTTGGTAACCAAACAATTGCGTTACCCAGTCACTTCCATTGAATAGACACAACATTCTTGAAGGTGAATAAATGACAGACTCTTCATATTTGAGTGAATTATTACTTTAATGTCTTTAATCAGTCTTAGTTGAAAACATTTTCTGAAGTAAATGATCAGTCCAGAAGAGAAGTACCTGTAAAAGCTTAACATCACACTCTCCTTAACCCAGCAGAAAGCTTCCTTTGTTTCGTAAGTCCATGTTTTGTGAAGTGATTTGATTCATGTTCTTGAGGGGTTTGGGGAGCTGTTATGTTGACATCTTTCACACATTTAAGCCCAAGTGTTCTGCCAGTCCATATTGATCAGGGGACTTACTCAGTTGGAAGACTAATTTGAAAACAGAAAGGTGACAAGTAACTGTTGTGAACTAGTAGACCCTAAAGCATGTGTTTGGTCCGGAGTGTATGCTTTTGATCAAGTGCGCTGGGTTTGTTCATTTCCAACCTTTTTGCGTCACCTTGCTCAGTCCTTTTTGTCCAACAAAACCAATTTTCAGATTCTCAGGTGGTGAGTAGCAGATCAAAGATCATGTTGACTGAGTGGCAGGTCTTGACCAAACAAGTGTTGTCACCTGCTCTGAGTCTCCTTTAGAATCTTGGCTGTAGAAGGAGCTGTGGTATGCGATCATGAGGCCCCGGTCTGCTTGTTCAAATCATATTTCTGCTTTACGCACCCTGGGGGGGGTCACACTCTCGCTGGTGCTTTGTCGCTTGTGAAAGCGAGTTCACAGAGTGGCAGCCAGCTGCTGAGGAGCTGAAGATAAACCTCCTAATGGCAAATGGAGGGTCGTCACCTTGTTGACATTTCGTTCTGCGCTGTGCCAGAAGGGCCCGGGTGCGCGGCAGTTTGGAAAGCGGGAGTCCGGGGCCGTCCGAATTTAGCCTAATAAAATCATCTGTAATTCTGGCTTGGCAGCAGACGTGGTCACTGGGTTCTAAGCGACTCCGGCCAAGTTTTTTACCAATTAGCATAATAGTTATCATTGCGTGATTTATTGCTGATATTTCAGTCTCGGATATCTGTTACTCCAATATTCCTTGTATTTAAATCTACTCACACCCCAGATTAAATTAATGTTAGATTTTATATTTAAACCTGCTTGTTTTTGATGTCTGCGTCCTGTACTCGCCACAACGAAAGTTAGGGGGATGTTTATTATTCTTACAAAGTGTTTACTTGGGACCCAGAGCTCTGACTATTTAAGTATCAAACTGAAACTCCCGTTTCAAAGATATCAAAATCTTTTGATCCCCTTCTGCTCCAAAGTCAACAGAAGTGTATTTAAGGACTGATATGAGAAGGTGAGAGGTCCACTACTGTTGCACTTCTTGAGACCTTAACATTTACATTGCCTTGCAGGAACAAAACGGACAGAAGCCATTCAGTTTTGATAAAAGTTTGCGACCACTTGAGTGATGGAATATTTTGTGGAATCACTGGAACAACACTGTATTGCCTGAGTTGAGAATATTGTCTGAAACTAGATGGGATCAAACTGGTGCTCCCTTGTGAACAACTTTAGTAGATTGTTGTCAAGATTCAATGGTTCTATGAGTGGTTTAACTTTGGGTGTAAAGGTGTAAATGAAACTGTCGCAGTTCCAGGAAAGACGTCTTCATTTTACCTGTAATCCAAGTTTTGCTGTAATGGAGAAAACATCAAAGCTTGAATCCAGACTTATGCCTTTGTTGTCCCAGGCGTTTACATTGCTCACCCCGTGTGACCCTATGCCTCTTTCTGCAGATTTTACTAGGCTACTGCGTCAACCCTCGCCGTTCACTCATTCACCCTCCTTACACTAAATACAACCTCCAACTTCTCTGCTACAAGGACCCAAATACCAGTTTGACGGGCAAACCTGTTTTGCCCATTTCGTTTTTATTCATGTGGGGGGCACGCATACACCTAAGCGATGGCGTAGCAGCCATTTTGAGGTCTCCGCGCACGGCATCAGATGCAGCGAACAGGAAAGGCTTAATCTAGCCAATTGAGCGGGTGGTTGATCAGAGGGGCTGCATGAGAACAGGCAGATTTGGGAGATGGGCCAGACTTGGAGGGTGGGGGAGGGTTTACGAGTTGGTGGAGTGAAGATGGGCTCAAACCCCTGCTCTTTGAGGATAAGTGATGCGCCTCGAAATAAATCGGGGGGCAAACTTGGAAAATTAAACAGGTACATCGCCGCCCCGGCATGAAGGAATCTTTCCAAGGGTTCGGTGGATGCCGATGTAAAACAAGGCACCTTCTCCGGGCAGGGGATGCAGTGCCACCGGCGCATTGGTCTGGGAGGTGGGGCGGCGGGTTACGTCAGCCAAATGAATTGTCATGATGCAGATCATGCGTGAAATGAGCTGCGGATTCCATCGTGCGGTCGCAAATGAACGCATTATCAACACTTTTCTTCCGCTTGTGTTTTATGTATTTGGTGATCAGGTTTTTGCAAGGGTCTGTGTGTGTGTGTGTGTGTGTGTTTGTTCGTGTGTGCAGGTTAAGGCTGTTTGTGTGATGGTGTTTGCAGTGGGGGCAAAAGGAGGAGGACATTTTTGTGCTTGCAGTGATCTGATCGACAGGCAGCAGTGGCGTGTGCATAAAGAAAATGGTGTGCCGGTGGGGGGATGGGCAGAGGGGAATTAAGGGTTGGCATTATGACAGGGTAGCGTGTCAGGAGAGCGCTGCTGTCTTTTTTCTCCCATTTCATTTTCTTCATAATCTCGCTCTCGTCTTCATCTTCCGTCCACTTTAACACCCTACTCTGACCCTCGGTACGCTGTTGAAGATCACGTGCATTGTGTAAGTTACCAAAAAGGTGGAAAAAGTAGTTTTGTGGTTGTCAGTACCTTTAAGGGGCCTCCAGAAAGTGAGCGTGTGTGTTTATTTTTACAACGCAGGGAGGAAAAAAGGAATACTTTTTTTTTGGAAGGAGGGGGAGGTGTGCGGAGTGAGAAGGGAGGGGTCAGTTTTTGCTCGGCTTTGTGGTGTGTGGCACAGCTGTATAAGAAGGGCACAAAGTGAGTCTTGTGTCGGTATGGCCCATGAAACCACACACGGATTGTTCTTCTTTCCTGCCTCTCTTTTGGGCCTGTTCCTTACCAAGCAAACTCTCAAGTAGTTTTCAACAATGCAGAACAAAATCTATGTTGTCGGATGATGCGAGACAAAAGGTTTTTTTAAAATAAATTATTAACAACTCTACTTATTTTGGTTAGAAGTTGTGGCTTTTCAGGAGGGGGCGTCCTAAGTTCGATCTGGCGGATGATCTGGGTGATATCTTGCCACCGAGGATCTCTTCACTCTCACACACACCATTTTGGTTTTCTCGCTATCTCTAGGTTGCTTTTTCTCTCTCTTTTCTTTTCATCTCCGAGCTGCTGCTGCGTTGGCTGGCGTAGTGCCCAAAGCAGTGAGTCTGTCGTGGAGTGCGCGTGTGCAGGTTTCTGGCGAGGAGGGAGGGGGCGGCCGGGGTGTGCGTCGATATGCAAAAAGGGGGGTTGGATAAAGAAGGGGTTGGTCGAGTAGAGAGTCTGGTTTTTGTAGCAGCTGACTGAAACAGTCATTATATTATGTAAAGGGGAAAGGGGGGGGTCAGGCTGACGTGCACCGCACGGACGTTCTGATTGGTCGGCCGGTGCCATTGTTGGTTGTGTGTATGCTTGTGCGTTCATGGCTCACGCACTCGCTCGTTCTTCTTTTCTACTGTCTCAGTCACTTGCTTTTTCTTGCTCACTCGTAACCCTTTCTACACCCCCCTCTTTCTCCACAACGCACTAATTCACGCTTCCGTGCGGGGTGGGTGGTTTGTTGTAAGGCTGGGCATTATAGGTAACAATAAAATCTGGTCTCCTTGTAGTGATATTCTGTCTGTTCTTGGTGATTATGCATTTGCTCTGAATTCTTTTTTTGTGAATTTCTACCCAACAGTTGCCAAATAGATTTGTAATGTAGACACAACAACACAATGAAATTCAAGTCAAAAGGAGAATGTTTTATTACATGCATCAATATAATGTTTTTGTGTACATACCATGGCTGTCAAAGCAATTGTTTATGTGTTTATTATGTTTACATAAACATTTTATACATAATGTAAGAGTTCTGTGCATAATAACTCCTTATTTATAAATGCATACAAGTTAAGATCGTGTTTTGATGAATGTTTAAATGTAAATAATTAAAATTATATATAAACATTTACTTAATCTTTAAAATATGCCTGTATGTATGTATTTATAAGTTTTAAATTAATATACACAGTACATAGACATGCATTATGTAAACACTTACCATTTATTCTGACGGATATTAAACACAATTAATCGTTTTGACAGCCCCAGAACAAATTTATTTACGATAAAATTTGACTTGACATTTTTTATTTGTTCCATTTAGTTTATTCATTGCAAAAGATTTTTGATATCTTATTTCTTAGACACTGCTGATTCAAAAAATCACAAACGTAATGCCCAAAAAAGCTTCTAGAACCGTAAAATTTTCCAGAAAATCATTGTGACCATTTTATCATTTTATTGTTCCATCTATCGCCCAGTTGAGGTAGTGACACCACATAATGTTTTACACTTCCATGTCCTTCAGTTCATTCTCATAGCTTTAGGACCGTCCTCTGACTAAATGATTCTCTCAGGATAGCGCTTTCACCAAATTCAAAGAGTTTTCCAAGAGATAAAACCAGATGTTTTGTGTTCGTAAAACCGAGGTGGCTCTTGTGAATTAAACGCTGTGATAGAACTATACGGCACACGAGAGATTAAATTATGTCAGAGGATAGTTACGTGTAAATGAGAGCGAATGATGACACGAAAAATAATGGGATGATAAAGAGATGAAGTCATCAGGGGACCAATTACGGCCCAATTTAATTCGTAATTGGGGATGTCCCTACAATAAGGCATTTTAAGACTAGTCAGTTGTGGGTCTCGGGAGCTTAATTGGGTTTAAGAATTACAACTGTGCTATGCGTTACATATCAACTACATGCGAACATGCCTGAAGATGATGATGCTGTGAATTTTATAGAGAAGGTTTGTTTGAAAATAAAATAATAATAGTGTAGAATGACAAATAAACATGTTGTCAAAGATATCTCTACATCAGAGAAGTCCAATACCCAATGATTGTGACATCTCCTTTGTCCCGGGTCACTGAGTTATTATCGAAACCAGAAATGTGGTTACCAGTTGTTGTCACCTGTCTAGTTTGTCAATACTGTTATCTCACCCACAAGCTTTCTCTCTGTCGTATACGCACACTCACAAGTGAAAAGCTTTTTCTCTTAATAACGTGGCTCAGGAAGGTCACAATGGCTGCACCTCGGCGTACAGTACTGGCCGCGATTGGTCATGACTTCCAGAGGAACTGATAAACAAGACTCAGCTTTTCAGGACCTGGAACTAATACTCATTAGAGCTTCAAACCCTCCACATCCCAATAAATTGTGTTTGGGTGATGTTTGTATCAGGACTGTTGAAACGCTGTCATGTTCACGTCAACAGAGCATAGTTTGTCGTCCTGTTCATGAGAGAATGTCTGTCTTTTTCTCTGTTTGTACCCCTGCAATCATCTATTAGTGCAGTTGGGTGGTACCATGCTGCTTTTCTCCGGACTGATACGTGTGTCCATACACCTTTGATCCCAGCTGCTGTCTGGTGCGTCACATTAAACACAATCCCTTGCATGAAGATAGACCAAAATCAAAGCCAAGGCCCCCTATGGTAACTGTTTGAATTCTGCATGACCTCAAACAGTGATGGGAGCACAGAGGTGTCAAAGATGAACCATGAACGTTCAGAATGTTCTTTCTTTGAAAATTAAGGGGATTCAGCGTTTACTTTGTCTGCTTTAGCTAAGGATTTTGAAATATGATTACATGGTGAGTCTTAATTTTGGGAACTGTATATAGCGTATTGATACTTCAGGTGAGAAACACATAAGAATAAAAATGATCTTTGTTTAGCTAAAATCTTTATTATATTACATATGTACTTGACTCTCATACTGATGTGAGAAGTGTCTTTAACAAATTGACAGAAACAGAATATATTTGTTGTAACTTTTTATTGTTGCTTTTGATGAGTTTTTATCTTTTTTTGCTAAATATATGACCAGAGAAAAAATAAGTTTACCTTCCACATCTTAGTGTGTCAGTTTGTGTTAAGGTTCAGTCAGAAATCAGAAGGTGTCCTTTTACTATAAGTGCAGGTGAATGATGCTAATGTATAGAAATTTTCATTTCATGAAAACAAAATTGCTGTTTTATGCCAATAAAATGCATAGATTGGGATGCTTGTATGTTTGATATATAGATCCAAATGTCAAAGATACTCTGAGAGGTCAGAAGTTCAGTTCAAAGGTCCTGGTTCAAGACTGAAATTGATACAGAGGTTCCAGATTTTAAAAGGGCTTTCTCAGGGATGCTGTGGGGGTGTTGGGAAAACACAGTATTTGGTAACATTATTTTTTTCAAATCAATTCTTATTGAAGGATAAAATAATAAAAAACATTGGACTTCCGCTAAAGACATCCACACTATCCAAAGGGGAATGTATCCTTTAAGATATGTACATTTACATTTACTTTTATTAATTTTGCAGACGCTTTTATCCGAAGCGTATTATGCAGTTGATCTCTATCGTAACAGCAATACTCCGGTAAGATGTCTTGCTCAAGGATACTTCAGTCATTGTCTGCTGGCACTGGGATTCGAACCCGCAACCGTCTTCGAAGTCCAACTTTCTAACCAACAGACTACAACTGCCCCTCAAAAAGATTTTTCTTGGTGCAGTTGAGCAATGCTAATGAATAGATGGGGAGAGATTAATTAAGATTTAATTTTCATGAAAACAAAAAATAATGTTTTATGTTTCATTAACTTGCATAATATAGCACGATTGGATGCTGGATAGACACCGTTAGGGGTCAAAAGTTCAGTTCAAAGGTCCTGGTTGAAGACTTAAATGGATACGGAGGTTCCAGATTGAAAAAGTGCCACACAAGGGGGTTGGAAAACCCAGTAGTTGGAAATATATTTTTTTATATTATTCTAAGCGATAGATGAACAAAAAATGAAACAGTGGTCCGTGGCTATAGACATCCATACTGTATAGATTCATAGGGGGTAAATATCGTGTGTGTGTGTGTGTGTGTGTGTGTGTGTGTGTGTGTGTGTGTGTGTGTGTGTGTGTGTGTGTGTGTGTGTGTGTGTGTGTGTGTGTGTGTGTGTGTGTGTGTGTGTGTGTGTGTGTGTGTGTGTGTGTGTGTGTGTGTGTGTGTGTGTGTGTGTGTGTGTGTGTGTGTGTGTGTGTGTGTGTGTGTGTGTGTGTGTGTGTGTGTGTGTGTGTGTGTGTGTGTGTGTGTGTGTGTGTGTGTGTGTGTGTGTGTGTGTGTGTGTGTGTGTGTGTGTGTGTGTGTGTGTGTGTGTGTGTGTGTGTGTGTGTGTGTGTGTGTGTGTGTGTGTGTGTGTGTGTGTGTGTGTGTGTGTGTGTGTGTGTGTGTGTGTGTGTGTGTGTGTGTGTGTGTGTGTGTGTGTGTGTGTGTGTGTGTGTGTGTGTGTGTGTGTGTGTGTGTGTGTGTGTGTGTGTGTGTGTGTGTGTGTGTGTGTGTGTGTGTGTGTGTGTGTGTGTGTGTGTGTTGGAGACACGGACTGGACAGCACCTGATAATGTTCTACCTTTAGACTGAAGCCACGAGCGGAATACAAATGCATCAGACACATAAAGAGGTTCAACCACAAACAAAAGCCTGCATAGAATCCGCACATTCACTGTCCAGACACTCCGTGTGTGTGTGTGTGTGTGTGTGTGTGTGTGTGTGTGTGTGTGTGTGTGTGTGTGTGTGTATGTGAGAGAGGGAATGGGAGGGGGGAGAGCCTTTCTCTGCCCTCTGGGCATGAAGGGTCCGCCCAAGCGTGCCTAACTAATAAAGACGAGCAAACTCACACATGATCATTTAGATGTGTTGTACGTGACACATGTTTAGGGCTCAGCAGCCTCACAATCCCATTTTCATTTAAGCATTTATAACCCTGACAGACTATGCATGAGATTCACATGCTAGTGTATGCACACACACACACACACACACACACACACACACACACGTACAGGGTGACTCAATCGGGTTGTGCTTTGTCCAGATGGAAGAGTTATTGGCTGACTGTGATAATACATCAGTAAGGATTGGTGGATCTGGTTCTTTAGTAATGACCATATCAACGGCGGTCTGGACACACTTACAGATTCAGTCGTACTGTTAGACATTACCTATCCACTCAGCATACATTAGGGATTCTATGATGAATATTTTTTTGAAAGCTTTGGTAATGTTTTGAGACATGATCTTTGTGTTTTGAACACTGTCTCTTGGGCTTTACTGTCTCTGAGACTGGGCTTTTTTCAGTCTGCTGTGCTACACTTTCCGCTCACTGTCTTCTAGAAAAGGCTTGCTCTAGAATTGTGCTTGACTCGAGCTGTGGCCTGGTGGTTAACTCGTACACTCTTACTGTACCTGGTGTGGAGTTTTATGCGGCTTGTATCATTTCCTGAAACCGTATTCAAACCACGGCCTCTTGTTTGCCTCCCTGATGTAAGAATAAAATAAGGTAAATGACAATGTTACTAAAATGACACAGGTTTTGTTTACATGCCTTGTTCTGAGAAAAGATTTTGTCCTTCAAAGTGGGATTGTATGCCATAGAAAATGTAATGGCTTGCTGAGTGATAGATACGCAACATCCTAAATAGTTTATGTCTTTAAAATTCCTTTAAATATATCTAAGAATTAAAATTAATAAGGATCAAGAATAAATCTCTCTCACTATCCTTGCTATTAACATCAGCTTAAAACGGATATTTAAATGAAAACTATTTAGTTTTGCAATTATTTACATTGCAGCTCAAATCGAAGAGAAGTAAATAAGAACCACTTATGTAAATTATTGTGACCACCTGCAACGCAACACATCAAAATTCTGTATTTTACATATATTTCATAAATTTGGTCCTTACCACCTACTTACGGGACAGGCAAACCATATTAATTCTTTATAGACTGTTTAAATGGCAGTCAACATTACATGGCCCAAACCTGACCACTGACTAGAAGTTAACTTTGGGTCAGGATCGGCCCGTTTGATTTAAAAGTACACCTTGTCTTTCATTGTGTTCAATCCCAAAAAAATGTAGGCTAAAAGTGTTTTATATGTTGGATCCATTCTATCAGTCTAGGTATTTGATTATAGGTTGATGCGCTGACACATGTGTCAAAAGTATTTATTTAAGATATGAAAATGTTCTTCTGTTATTGGAGAATTTTTGTTCATTTTTCTTGTCCATGCCGGTTATATTTTAGTGGAAGAAATGAACTGAGATGTTCCAGATTGGAAAGCGGGTGTCATAATATGGGTGGTGAGTGACATTGTGAGTGGGGGTGTTGGGAACTCTGTGCAGCTGAATTTGAAGTAGGCATACCCCCCTCTCTAAACTAGCAGCTCAAGCAAATTTCCTTAGTCATACCATGAATGTTACACTGATTTGTATGTAATTATTATCTAATTTATCAATTAAGGCTGGAGAGGCCTTACTTCTTGAGTACTGTAGTCCACGGCCACAGCACAAGACTGACTAATAGCTCTGTTAAGTCTGTGGGTGTGTGAAAAGGAGTCATGGTAGATCTTTCTCTCTTTCTCGTTCTTTAAATGCAAAATTAAGTCATTTGCATCGGCCTCGAGCTGAGAAATTTCAGAGTCTTCTGAATGATCTTCTGAATGCTGAATCTTGATAAATAGCCATCCTCCAAGAAACTTTAAAGTGAATAAAAAAAAATCCAAATGGTTAAGTCTTTAAAAAATAATTGATAACTTACACGCTCATTAAATGTAATATATATTTCATTAACGCTTGTGACAATTAAACATACTCATTTCATGAACCCCACAAATGACACACGATCTGATCTCTGTGTTTTACAGGATGGAGCGGATGTCTGAGGAGGCGTTGAGGCTGAACCTGCTGAAGCGGGGTCTGGAGGCACCTGATGAGCGGGACGAGGCAATCGCCAAACGCCTGAAGATGGAGGGTCACGAGGCCATGGAAAGGCTGAAGATGCTGGCCCTGCTTAAACGCAAGGACCTGGCTGCCTTAGAAGGGGCGGCGGTGGCAGCGGCCATGGCGGAGGGCAAAGGCCCTGGTGGCAGTCAGGGGCTGATGGGAGCTGTGGCCTACGAGGAGAAAATGAATGGAAGCTTAAGAGTCGCTGGCCATGTCGGCCCGAGTAAAAACGGGAAGGAAAACATGGTTGATGAACCAGTGGACATGAGTGCTAGAAGAAGGTGAGATATATTTTAAACTTTCAACATAATGTTTGTTATTTACAATGAGACTAATCGGTTATGTGGCTTGTGATCTTCAGTGAAGTAGTTCGAGAAAGACGCACACCGTCGCCAGACGTTATCATTTTATCAGACAATGAGGCATCCAGCCCCAGGAGTACGCCACACCCTGAGGAGAAACGTCATCAGGCCAACCTGGAGATGTTTAAGGTACACTGTAGCTTAGTTCTTAAGTTGGTTGTCCATCTTTTAACACGAGTCAGTCTTTTAATCTTGTATGTCCTCTTCAGGGAAAGACTGGTGAGGAACGGCAGCAGATGATCAAAGCTCTCAGAGAAGAGCTCAGGTTGGAGGAGGCCAAGCTTGTACTTCTCAAGAAACTGAGACAGAGTCAGATGCAGAAAGAGAATGTGGTGCAGAAGGTCAGATGTAGCTTTTTGTTATTAATATATAAACAAAGTTTCTTTGACTACATTGCAAATTCAGGGAAATCTCCATATTAGTTGGCTTGTGGTCATTTTTACATACCGTGCTTACCTTCCTTAAAGAACAAAAAGAAAAGCCAAAGCAACCACTCATTTTCATGATCGTGGTCCATGAGTGAGTCATCTTAAGTAATTACAGTTTTGGAAATGTCGTGCCGTCTCTTCTCCAAATCTGGCTCTCATGCAACGCCACATCTACACTGCAGCTTCTTTGTACAGCACGTTCACCTTCACTGTTTTAACACCAAGCAAAATAACCTCCTCTGTCCAGCTGAGTTTTATATTAATGCCAAAAAAAGCTGTTGAGGTAAATTTTCTATTGTTGAAAGGACATTAGTTGCTAGCGGGGGTGAAATAGGGTAACGGTGAGACATGGGCAGACGTAACCTCACGTATAGTAGCTCTGTGCAATGTTTGCCCGTGTGCTGTGGCATTGAGATGTTTTGTCTTTGGGTCTCATCTCAGCATCCTTCCAGATACAGCAACAGCCCATAAACACTCACTCGTGTCTGACGTTGAAGTGCTACAACCCACTCAGCATGTGTGATGTTTGTTTGCACTCCAACTAGAGGATGAATATTGTGGAACCGACTTCGATGTCTGTAAGGGTGAAACGGCAGCAAATAAATCCTCAAATATACCATGGGTTTGCCATACGACAATTTTAAATGTGGGTTTTAGAAATGTATCAAAATATATTGTCAGAAAGTATTCTATATTTAGTTATCACCACTAGTATACCAACAAATACGGATAAAGGGTTGGATCAAGAGAATGTTGGTGACTGGCATGGAATAATTTTTATGGTTTTGTGAATGAGTACAACTTTTTTCTTAATATCTTTTGCTCTGCATGAAAAAGTCATTCAAATTTAAAATGGGTAAAAAAATTTGGGTGAACTATTACTTTAAATTATGCCTGTGCCAATCAAGACGTTTAGATGTGGTGCTTCGCCAGCCCCAACAAATCACATATCAATCCCATTACTTTGCAAACAAATTCCCATAGAAAAACTAAGTATGTTGCATTTAAATTTGATGTTAAGTTTTTGCAGCAATTCAATATTTTTTTGAAATGCATAATTTTGTGGAGAAAAAATGTGACATCTCATGAGATTTCACCCGGTTGTAAGTTGTACATGTAAACTTTTGACAAATGGACTTGTCACCCTTTTGAACTGGTGTTCCTCCTCTCAGGTGCCAGTGGTCCAGAATGCCCCATCTTCAGTGCAGCCCTCACCCATGCACAGCTCTCAGGGGCTGGGCAAATTACCGGTTAGGCCAGGCATGCACTCATCTGAGCCTCAGAACCTGCGCACTTCACAGGTGTGTTACCTATTCTGTGTTTTAACAATCATTCCAGAGTATTTTTTTTGCCGCCTCATTACAAGCAATGAATTATTCACACACAATACTTCTATTTAATTCTGTAGGAAATGTCATTCGTTAAGATATTATGTTACGTATTTATTAAAAGGCATTTGCAACACATGAATGCATCTTCCCTCTGCTGTATTGGATGTACTAGACAGAACATGTCGGGGCCTGCTGTTGGTTGCCATGGGAGCAGCACCTTAAGCTCAGCATAACAGTATAGATTGGTACCAGTTACCATTTTTAATCATGGTCCATCTGTTCAGTACAAACAAAAGCCTTGCTGTCAACAAAGTGCAGTCTGATCTGTAGTGTCTGCTGACATCTAGTGGCCATACACTACATTGCATTTTAAAATGAGTTCCTTGTGTGTTTATTTTCTCTTGTAGGGCCACACTGTAATCAGGTCTGCTGCCAACGCGTCTTTGCCCCCCATGATGATGTCACAGCGGGTTATTGCACCCAATCCTGCCCAGCTTCAGGGTCAGAGAGTGCCCTCCAAACCTGGCATGGGCCGCTCCTCCACAGGTGGCTTGGGCAATACCGTGAGCTATCAGCAGGTAAAATTCTATCCACTCTTTTATAACATTTAATCAATACATTCTAGGCCAATAATGTTGATGGTTTTCTTTACTCTCTGTGATGCAGGCTGCCAGCCAGCAGGTGGGAGTCTCGCAGCGTTCAGGTTCTTCGGCTATCTACATGAACCTGGCACACATGCAGGCGGCGGGAGCAGCTGGCGTGGGGGTGAGCGTGAGCGGGGTGGGCGCAGTCAGCCCATCCACCTTATCCAGCGCCTCCAGCGTCGCTTCTCTGAACGACCAGGCCAGCAGCCAAGCGGCCGCTAAACTGGCCCTGCGTAAGCAGCTGGAGAAGACCCTTCTGGAGATACCTCCACCTAAACCGCCTGCGCCCCTGCTGCACTTCCTGCCTTCCGCTGCCAACTCTGAGTTCATCTACATGGTGGGGTTGGAGGAGGTGGTGCAGAGCGTCATCGATAGTCAGGGTAAGAGCCAAGTTTTTGCAATTTGGTTGAGGGAATATAACGTTGAACAAGTATGGTCTTATGTTGCTGCTCATACAAAATCAAGGTTAAAAAAATTAGGCTTAAAATAACAAACAGCAACCCTTATGTTTTTGGCAAACCCGAATGCGACGCTTTCCAGGTAGTAGTTTGTCTTTAAAGGGTTAGATACGCTTTCTTATGTTAAACAGAAGATATTTGGAAAAATGTCTCAGTGATTTTGTCTTATCAGCAATCTTCAAAATATCTTCAGTTGTTTCTTTTTGCAGAAGAATGGAAATCACACAGGTTTAAAAGAAAAGAGAGTGACCCTTAAGAATTGTAAATACTTCAGTGTTGAAAACGGGATGTAGGAGCTGTGTTCATAGTGCATCTCTAATATCATGAATCATGAACTTTTTCAGCTTATTTTGTCTTTCTATAATCTGTATCGGCGTTCTCTTTAGGTAAAATGCGAGGGTCACTGCCACAAGTGGAGCCGTTTTACTGTGCTCAGTGCAGGACTGACTTTACTCCACACTGGAAGCAGGAGAAGAGCGGCCGCATCCTTTGCGAGCAGTGCATGACGTCCAATCAAAAGAAGGCACTGAAGGCCGAGCACACCAACAGGCTGAAGAACGCGTTTGTTAAAGCTCTGCAGCAAGAGCAGGTTGGTTATATCTTTATTAAACATTAATATAGGTTCCTATTGTTTTTCAGAAAGGTAGTGTTTTCAGTTTTTGTAATTTTTTTGTTGCAACTCTTACAGGAAATCGAGCAGAGGTTGCAGCAGCAGGCTGCTTTGTCTCCCAGTTCAGCTCAGACTGTGCCAAGCGTGAGCAAAGCGGAAACCATGATCCGACACCACACCCTCAGACAGGTGCCATTTTTCATTATGCTAATAGCTTACAGACCAGTTTTGTATTGTCCCTTCACAGATCACAGTTTTTTTGTTATCAGAATGTATAGTAAAATGTACATGTCTTTTCAGACTCCCCAGCCACAGGCCTCTCTTCAGCGAGGTCTGTCCAGCTCGGCACGAGGTGTCCTTTCTAACTTCGCCCAGGCATCTCAGCTCTCTGTGGCCAGCGGCCTGCTGGGTATGACAAGCAAGCGCTGCGGTGGAAGTAGCAGTGGCGGTGGTAGTCGGGGCCAGCATGACAGCCACAGGCAGATCTACAATATTCCTGGTTAGAGGACGTTTGCACCTATTTGTTGGATTTCTTTTTACAGCTTTGTTAACCTTTTCCATTCTTTTCTGTCCCCCTCACAGGTCTGAATATTGCCTATCTAAATCCAGGAGCCATCGGGGGCCACAAGGCATCCAGCCTAGCGGACCGCCAACGGGAGTACCTGCTTGACATGATCCCCCCACGCTCCATATCCCAGTCCATCACCGGGCAGAAATGAGCCCTGACGGGACTGCTGTTCCTCCCCTCGGACGCCCCGCCACCCCCTCCGTTCTACATTGGAACGCCCCCTACCCCGACACATACACACACGCACACCTTCACCCCATCGCATGCAGTGCCTGTTCGTGTGCCTACCCGACTAACCCATAAGAACAGCTCAATCAGTCAGACTATAAACACCAGACTGTCAGCGCATCTCAAACTTCGGTTTCCTACTATAGCAAAGCTCTTTATTGTTATCTCGACTTATTATTGCTGTTGTTATTGCTACTCTTATTATCACAGTTATTATTATTATTAGTATTATTGTTGATTCTGTTACAGTTAATCTTATTACACTTATTAGTAGGTTTAGTGGATTTTGCATATTATGTTTTTGCCCTTTTATGCATTTCATTTGGAGGAAGGACGCCATATTGCAGGGTCACGAATATAAACCTTTTCGTTGTCTTTGTTCATTTCGATCGAAGCGTCCCCCTTTAGTCGCCCTGTACAATTCCACACATTGGAATGGTTGAAGTCTTTTGTAGCGTTACACAAAGTCCTCCAGCAAGAATCTTTTCTACGAAGAACCGAGAGAAACATGAACATCGATCGGAAAGATCCAGGTGCTGATCTTGTCAATGATGGTTCTGCATTGTGAAGGACACCGCAACAAGCCTGACAGTAGATGATGTACGGCATACAGAGAAAACAGGCTACAACATCAAATGGAGAGAAAGCCAAGAGACTTGAGTCCCCTACTGTTTGAATGTACAGTTAGAAATTGGAATTGGAGACCTATAACAGTGCTTAACACATACGTGCGTGCCCACCGAGCGGGATCTTCTGTCTCTCAAAACCTTTTCTTTCCAAAAATGCAGTGTTGTCGCTTTTGTAGCGATGTTGTTTCGCTGCACAGCAAAGAATGAAGCAAGAGAGTTCCATTACCATGAACAATGTCTGATCTATGTTTCTATTAGGGTGTAATTGTTTATTTTGTTATTCTATTATTTCCTTGACTTTATTTTTGGGCGGCGTCTCCACTTGAATGGTCATGTATCTGAAAGGTACTCGCCACAGGAGACGATAATCATTGAAATGGCAAATGGATGGAATTGTTGGAAAAATGGTTGTTATAATGGAAGGCATTGACGAGGATCAATCGTGTTGAAACCATGCACGTGAGATGCCTCATTGTGGAAGAGCACTTTTCTTCTTAATTGAAAAACAGTCAAAAAAGGACAGGAATGTTTCAACTCACAGGATGTCAAGATATGGATGCCATCAGATGTCTCGGAGAGAGTTAGGAGAAATGTTTATGTATATTTTTCTTAGAGATCTGCTCATTGATAGTTTATATCCAAACGAATGCATTTCAAGGTCAGATACATGATGGTTCAGTAAAGATCAGCTTTTGAATGATGTACTTGACAGTGTAAGCAGTGTTTAGTCAAGATGCAGTATTAGCGATCAAGTCCGTTTTTGCAGGAAAATTTAGCATTCTGATTGGCTGATCGGTCACAGTCGGATTGTTTGTCAGATTCATCAGCTGAGTACATTGTGTTTCAGTAACTCGGGTCCTGTCTGCTGACTTTTAAAAGCAAGATGAAGAGTCAGAAAGGTCTGCTTATTGACAAGAGGTTAAGCACTTAACATATTTTTTCCAGCCTAAGCATGTTTGGTCATTTTTGGAATTCAGACGTCAAGGTCTGAGATGCAGGTCACGCTTATGCTATGATGCGAGTTTGAAATGTAACTTAAAGTTATGAATTGGTGGAAATTCATATGCATCGGTCATGTGTATACACTGATTCTTGCTGTTAGATTTTATTCTTTTTATTATGGTGTCCTGTATAATGCCACTGAATTGTGGCAGAATGATGCAACTTTTGAACAAAACGATTTTAAAGCTACCTTGGATTGAATTTGCAGGTGCAATATTAGATGGTAGGATGTTTACATTATTTTATTTCTTTCCTAGGAAAGATGATAATGATGAATCGGTTCCCTTGAGTCACTCTGTTCAGTTTTAATAAATGATTTTATGATTTATTTTTTGCTTTTTTCTTTCGAACATTAGAGGGGAACACTCATTTCTCTCTCCAGCTCTCTCTTGTAGACTATATTAGATGCATCCATACACCTGTGTTCATATTTAGGAGAAAGTTGGATTTTGAAGTTAAACTTCCTTTGACTCCTCGATTTCAGTTTCGTTTTGTTTGGTTGTTTCATTTCAGCTGTTTCTTAAAAAAAGAATAAAAGAAAGAAAAAAGGAGAAAAAATTCAAATTTAATCAAAAAATGTATGAACAGATGATGACACGATATTTGCTAGGTCAGAAGTAATAATGACTTATTGTACATATGCTTTTTTCTCCCTTGAATTAAAAATAATGAAATGAAATTAAAATGGTTGTATATTGTGTAGAAAAGCAAACAAAAAGCCATGAATATTGTGAAGCTTGTCATTTCGTTTTGTGATCACTGTGTATTATTGTGTAACAAATGTGCAAAATGTATGGGATTATACTTCTCTTGTTTTTGAATGAGCTCTTTAGATGCATTTTCTTCCCGGCTGTATGTTTTTGTAGTATGTAGTACTTGCAGAAGAAAAAGTTCATTGTTCTGGTGGAGCGTTTGATCCATTCTGTAGTCTTTGGACTGGGACATGATGGGACAGTCTCGTATGTTACTTTTTGCTTACCTCTTTCTTTTTGTTATTTTAAAGTTATGTAAATGTTAAACTTGTTCCTTTTCTTAAGACGTCCCTCGTAAAGTTTTGGTCTTGCAGGACATAGACTGGATGAAACATCTGACAGTATTATCCCTCACTTGACCAAATCCAAAGCGATTCTGTTAAATCAAAGCACTAACGCTCAATAATAATGTTGCATTTAGATGAATAACTGGGTGCAGTTAATCCTACAGGGAGGATTGTGTAAATTTGTTTTCTAATACTTACCGTACAAACTTTCCTTAATATATCCCTATTTTTCTCTCTCTCTGTCTCTCTCTTGGGGAAAAATCACAATGCTCTTGTTTCATCATGAAAGGTTGTATACATTGTATACGATGGAAAATATTTTTATGTTTGTTTTTGACTGTTCCAATGCTTATTGCCTTCAGCCTTTAGATCATATGATAAAAATGATGGACAATTTGCACACACACAAGTATTGATTCTAAGGTTTGTGACATTAGATATACTTTTAAGTTTTATGTCATGGATTCACTGTCCATAATTCTCTGACTGGACAATCAGCTTTCTGAAGTTCTAGCGCTGGGGTTTACTTCTTTCTGCCATGTGATTTTTGCTTTCTCTCGCTCCCTTTCTTCTTTTTTTGACTGATATTTTCTCAATATGTTGCAACTACAGGTCATTTTTGTTGAAGTGGGAGAGAGTTTTGGCTCATTTATTTCTTTTTGTTTTTTTCTCAATATCAACGTTTCAGAGATTTTTAAATAGACTTAAGCTGCAGTTTACCCAGTTTGAATTTTAAAGCAAATGGCAATATGGTGAAATCCGTTTTTAAAAGAAGACTATGATTAATGTGTACAGTTTAAAAAAAATGAAGTATTGTAGATTGGCTTAAACAGTTATTGATTTTAGTCAAGGAAAAGTGCTTTTACGTCAACTTTTTATTTTCGTTTAGAACATAAATCCTGACCTTTTGCACATCCTTGATATTTAACTGTCTAAAATGGAGATGGAAATGCTGTTTGATTACTGCCGGTTGATTAACAACAATTATGCATTGACTGAAAAAAATAAGCTAATTTTGGAGGAAATAACTTTGTAATATTTATCACTTGCAAGCTATGTTTAATAAAGGATGGAACAGTTTATCTCTGACTGTTAATTTTTATTTTGTGTGTTCCTTATTTACAATACATACATTTATGTCAGCATCAACAACCCTTAATTTTTATGACATTTATATACATGTGCAATTACTGGCAACCAAGTCGTCTTTCCTTCCTCTATTACGTAATTTCTCAATTTCCTTATCATTTTCTCTCCCCGTTCACAACTTAATAGTTTGCAGTTTTTGGCCTGAGCATTACAGCTCTTGCTGTCCTCCATCACACATTTATTTGCTAATTGGCTTCATTATAAGCTTTTACTTCATCCGGTCGTGACTATTACAGCTATTTTCACACCATCAGTGTCAACCTGAATCCTTCCTGCAGAATTTGCTCTCATGTCTGTTACTCTTAAACATGTGTTAGTTGATTCATGTGCATTGGGATCATGTGAAAGCAGGAGAGAGTTATTATGAGTCCATCTTTTAATGTTTTTCACATTATAGCAATGGGCCTGAGTCAGTTTGAAACTGTCTGGGAGCAATTAGATTTTTTATACCAAATGGTCTTTGTTAGAAGTCTTTGTCCAAACCTAATATGTTCACACTTTGGATGGAGACAGAAAGCAATAGCAAAGATTGTCCTTGACTATCATTCTTTTTATTACAGAAGAGCAGAACAGCATGTGTTTATCAGATATTCTAGAATTTTCTTTTACCTCATTGATAAATACTGGCAAGGCTTTTTTCAACATTCCAGCTGTTCCTGTTTGTAAATGCCCCATATAGTATATGGCAAAAATGTTGCTGTAAATCAGAATGACCTGACAGAACTGAAACATTTCATTTTTGCCTTTAATAGAAATGTTGGTATTGGGGAAATCTGATTAGGGTTATTAAAACATTTAACACTTTTTTCATTTTCAAAGGATTCCTATTCATTAAATTAACATTTGTGATGGGGCGGCTGGTATGTTGAGTATTCAAAAGTAATTATTTCACTATTTTTTGTAAAGGTCATAGTTCACCGCAAAATAAAAATTTAGTCATCATTTACTTAACGTTTTGTAATTTCAAACACGTTTGGTTTTCATTGTTCAGCTGACCACAAAAAAGAAGATATTTTGAAAACCATTCATCCCCAGATTTTCCGACTTGTGCATTGTTTTTTTTAATTTTGAATATGTACAGAAGTCAAATGAAGGCCAATGCTTTTGATTAACAAAATGACAAGAGTTTGAATTAATAATCAAAGGATTTTTATTTATGGGTGCTCTTGGAGCTTAGGTATTTTTGAAGCGTTGCAGCTTTTATTGAGTATATGGCAAGGATGTGCTCACAGGAAAGCAAAGCATTAAAGAGGATTTTGTGGTCTGCCTGGTAGACTCCCACCAAGGTCCTCAAGGGCCAACAGTTTTTATATGTCTGGATCATGTGACCCTAAATGTATAAACATAATATTACAATAATAGTTATACCTTGGTTAAACAAATCACAGCCTTGGAGAATGAAGGATATTAAAACTGTTTTGCATAAGTCTGAGGAGTGATGGGCTAAACGTGGTCTATTGGGTCGGAATAATGCTGCAGCTGATCATTCTGTTCTTTGGTTGTGTTCTTGAGCATGTAAACAGGTCAGAACTACACATCTGGGACAAGGCCTTTACAAACGCTCCACACCCACTTGTTGCACTGTTGTTGTGTAATCAAAAGTTGTGCAAGACATTCTGTTAAAAGATTTAAATCCACCTAGAAGGAAAACAGAAACACATCCCACTCAAAACGTGATAGGGATGTTAATTGGCTGTGGTCCATCCTTCCTAAAATATTTTCCTGAAAAATATACGACTGTCTCAAGTGTACTTTACCGGCACCACTTCTTTCTGTTTTCTGTTCTCCACTGTCCTCCCTGTATTCACAGAATTACAAAGTATTAGTCATTACTATTAGAGTAAATTCTATGTTATCTCCACCTGCGGATACATTGTTTTGTGACAGCTTTGTCTGATGAATTTCATTAGTCATCAGGAAAGCTGTCTGGAGTGCCTGCAGGTCAGAGGATGTAACAGCTTTGGAATGAAGGTCAAGTGGGAATGATTCTTGTCATCAGAGCAGCTGCGGGGTTCTGACAAGGTATGACCTGTTTCTAAATCCAGTCACTATCTGTTCACCTCCACCATGTTGTTTTAGGTAGCTTTTATGTTGATATAATCTGACCAATAATCAATTATGTGTGCAGAGGATTTATTCATTTCCACATAACTCACTCTGGATGAATCATTTAGATTTGATTCATTCAAATGATTCGTCTGATTTTTTGGCAGCAACAGAGGGCCTTGTTAAACTCAACTATGTGACATGTCATGCTGTGTCAGGGGTTGAGTGAATAAGATCTTAACTGTATCCATCTGTGAACATGTGATATTTGTGTTTGGGGTTTTAGGTTTAAAAAAATAGCCTAAAATATACAAGAAGATATTTTGAAGAATGTTGTTAACTGCGACCAATGTCAATGCAATAGAAGTGAACAGGAGCAAGTGCAGCAATCAAAATGCCTTCTATTGGGTTCTGCTAAAGAAAGAAACTCATATATAACCCTAAAGGATATAAGAGGATACTTTGAAGAATGTTAACTGCCACCACTGTCCATGCAATAGAAGTGAAAGGGAGTTAGTACAACATTATTCAAAATATCTTCTATTGGGTTCTGCCAAAGAAATAAACTACAGTAAATATATCCCTTAAAGACATAAGAGGATATTTTGAAGAAATTTGTTAGCTGCCACCCATGTTTATTCAATGAAAGTGAATGGGAGCTAGTACAACATTATTCAAAATATCTTCTATTGGGTTCTGTTAAATAATAATGTATATTTAACCCAGAAATATATAATAGGATATTTTGAAGAATGTTGTTAACTGTCACCAGTGTCCATGCAATAGAAGTGAACGGGAGCTAATAAAACATTATTCAAAATACCTTCTATTGGGTTCTGATAAAGGAAGAAATATATATAACCCTAAAAGACATAATAGGATATTTTGAAGAAAGTTGTTAACTGCCACCAATGTCCATGCAATAGAATTGAATGGGAGCAAGTAACATAACTTAAAAATTAAAAATGTCTTCAATTGGGTTCTGCTTAAGAGAGAAGCTCATATATAACCCTAAAAGGTATAATAAGATATCTTGAAGAATGTTGTTAACTGCCACCCATGTTTATGCAATCGAAGTGATTGGGAGCCGGTGCAGCATTATTACAAATATCTTCTATTGGTATCTGCTAAAGAAAGAAACTTGTGTGTTACCATGAAAGATATAAGAAGATATTTTGAAGTATGTTTTAATTACCACCCATGTTTATGCAATGGAAGTGATTGGGAGCCAGTGCCCCATTGTTCAAAATATCTTCAATTGGGTTTTGCTAAAACCAGAGACTCATACAGCTTGCACCTACAAGAGCATGAGTAAATGATAACACTCCTTTCATTTTTGAGGGATTTATCTTTTTAAAAGGCCATCCTTCACGTTCCTCAGAACCGTGGAATAATGTTTTATTAAACAACCAGTAGATCATCTTGTGTGTAACAGCTCCAAGGCAACTTACTATCTGTCAAGAAACGTAATGAAGATGAAGTTTCTCTTTCAATGTGAATTTGCATGTTTCTGCTGTTACACAAATGATTGATAGAGAACGCATTGAGTCTCAAAGTTGTGTTGAAGTTATCTTGAAGTCCGGATGGTAAAACAGGGCTCCAGCAACTGTAATCCTTGCACAAAAACTCAAGCTTCAAATCACTTAGGGTAAAAAGATGTGCCAAGTGCATAAATGTAAAGGAAGAGTTGTGTGCAGGGATTTTCGTTCCAGTCCAAACAGATACTTAAGAAATGTGCTATTTTTTATCTGTCAGTGTTGCATAACCTTAGTGGAAATAAAATCACAGAAGAATCTTATTGAACACTGGGTGCTTTGTTTTTCTGGGGTTCAGGTGGAGCTGAGCGTGTAATGGGAGTTTTGATTGTTGTTTGGGGGCTTGGGACTCGAGCATCTGCTCAGAAGCCTTTAAGAGGCTTGATATTGATTTCCTTTCACACCAATTAACAGCACACTTTGTATTGTGCAATCGAGCTCATACACAATGTCCATGTGCAGTCCTGAGATCTATGATTGCACATTTGTGCTTCCTTAATCAGGTCCTCCTTGTGGATGGCAAAATAAAAAATCCCCAATTGTTTGCATTATTGTTGAATAAGTCATATGGTTTATTAAATTACTGGAGGTTGTTAAATGCATTTTAACTTCATTTCCCTGATATGAGGTATAGTTCTTTGTTTGGTATCCGCTGCTGTGTAACTGAAATACTTCATGGAAGGTTCAAACTTGTAGATCATTGTTAATTTTCTTTAAAATTAATATTATATATGCCGGTAGTTTTGAAACCAAAACAAATATACAACAGTGATTCAGTTAGTAAAGGAAACCCAGTTTTGAATCATGATTTTGTATTTTATTTATACACAGAGTACGAGCTGTAAAGCAACTTTTGTTTTTATGCAGACATACATTTTTACACTGGGAGAAAATGGGTTTTGGAATTACTTAATTTTATCCCGTACATTGATTTTACATAATACTATTAATATTAATATTTACATAATAAGTCTTAATTTTACTTAATTTAATCATGTGAAACCAATGTACATAAGAAAATGAAATAATTCTAAAAAGCTTTATTCAGTTTAATATTATCTGTCTGAAAATATTCAAGACAACCATGATAGAATTTGTACCTATTTTACCAAACCTCTTATTTGTATGAAGTACAAAGTACAATGTAAAATGTAAAATGTTATTTTAATGTTTTAGTACCTTCATTGTTACTTTAGGTTTTTTAGAATAGCTTGTTTCCAATATTTGTGTATTTTTGCCTGATTCCCATCGTAGGAATTCACATGAATTTGCCACCTTTGATGGAAAATTTCAGGAACAGAACGAGACTGTTAAGGTAGGTGGTATCAAACTTTGAATAAACAGTCAAACCATTTTGTTCACCATATTGCAATAAATGTATAAGGTATTGCAAAATACATCTGAGTATTTGTGTTTGTACGGTATGTGATGAAATGTATATTAATTATAATATTTGCATAAATGCACTGAATAACATTCATAAAGAAAGGACACCTTTTTGTGTAAGTCAAGCTGTCTCAGGTTTGTAAGTTGTGGTTGTTCCTCACCGAAAAGACATGACCCTGACGACTCATTACATCCATGTAGTGCCTAAAGGTAATCTTCTGTTCCAAGTACTCCCTCATGTTAAGTGTACTATGTTACATACTTTAGTCATTTAACATCTATTTCCTTTAAATCTATGTACAAAAGCAATTATGGAATACGTTTTATTTTCTATATGTGTTATGTAGCAAAGCCTTAATTGTGGTTGAATTCAGCACATTTTTCTTTGTGTTGATTTCAGAGGATAATATCAAGGCTACTTTTTGAGGTTTTATCAAAATAAATCATTGACACGCACCATAGAGTTGGGCAAATAAGGACTGGTGTCTTGGCTCTTCTCTCTCTTTTGTTTTTCCCCTTTGGTTTTTTGTAATGAATGCACATCTGAGGAATTCTGAAAATCTGAGCTCTAAAGGTCTTGTGAAAACATGCTCTTGTGGGTCTGTTGGTTTGGAAGGTGAGTGCTTGTGATGGTCTGATGGGTAGATGATCTTATCACTGGTCATTGTGACTTCCTGCTCCAATATTTTTCGTATAGAAGTATGTGTTTTTTAATATAAAAAGCCATTGAAACTGGAAAAAAACAATGCAAATGTGTGGGAAGGCCCCAGTGGATTGGTGTCAGTGCTTAGACAAGGCAAACTGGTGCTTGAGTGTTTAATTCAGTAATTAACAAAAGTCTTTGGTCAGCAGAAAGGGTTTTTGAAACCTATCACTAAGTTGCATTGATGAACAGCTTGGATTGTTTGTCTTTAGATGCTCAATGATCGCTTTATATCAAAAATATAAAATGCATCATCTTGCTCCAGCACCATGACCTTACGCTGGTCTTTCCAGCTTTCAAGCATGCTCTGTCTTCTAAAAGCTGGTGTCTGTATCTCTTCATTCCTGTCCCTATGGTGACTGTAAACATTAAGCATAGACACTGTTTATTCCACAAGCGTTTGAGAATCACTCTCGGTTACAAGTAGGCCTCTCCATATTGACGTTGACAATTCCCTTACTGTGACTGCTCTGGAAATGGAACAAAAAACAGAGCTTTCTACCCACCAGAGTGCTGAACACAGGGGTCTACGCATCACTTCCTGTCATCCCCCAGTATTACAGTATCAAAGGCTTCCTGGCTGTGTAGACACACAAATGAAAAGATCACATGTTTGTGATGAGAGATGAAGGCTTTCCAGAGTTGTGCTTTTATTTAATTTTACAGTGTCTATAAAAGGATCAGATCCCCCACTGTTATGTCATTTTGTTTGATATAAATAGAACAAATTGTCAAAGACTTGATGTGAACCCTCACAATGAGAAGGTAAACTTGAGATTTAAGGACTGTGCCGTCTGCCCACACACGTTTCCCTGTTGGCCTTTTGAAAGCATTCTGTTTTTGTTGCTTTGAGATTTTCCTCTTGGTGGATTAAAAAAATGTAACCCACACGAAAACACACGAATAAGCACACTTGCTTTCAGTACGATTTCAATAGAACGCTCAGAAAACATACTGTACATACAGAAAGCCTGAGTAATGTGTTGGGTGGGGGATGTTGGGTTAACTGGGTGACAGACATTGATCGTATATTGATGGATACCACGGGATGGGACAGTCCCTGTGGGTCACAAAGGACCATCTGACGCCCCCCACTCAAAACCCCAACACAGATACTACTGCATCTCTAGACTACAGTAGTGGGTAGGGGTCTTTCGGGGCTACGTTCTTTGCTTGCTTTGGCTTAAACTGGAGGATTTGTTTTTATGGTCAATAGGACTCAGCCCTCTCTGGGAAATCTGTTTTTGTAACTCTCCCCCTAATTTATTTTGTTGTTTTAAACGAATAAGAGAGAGGAATAGGTATAAGGTAATAAATAACAAGATAGGTATAATAAGGTAGTAAAAAAATAACACATATGAAGTATCAAGGTAAGCATGTATGTGCTTTAAACATGAGCATTGTGTCAAGCAAAACAGGAGAGTAAAACATCTTTTGTAATAGTAAATAATCAACAATAAATTAAAAAGCAACAAATGGGTTCATGCTGAAGTGAGAGAGGAAACCCACATAGACTCTGATGAGCTATTATTCATGATTCAAAATAAGAACACTGAGAAGAGGACCAGCGATGTATGAGGACAAGTTCAGGCCTGCTGAAAGTGTGTCGAAAAAGAAATACACAGAAAAGCAAAGGGAAAACTGCAGGTGAGAGAGTGCAATTCAGCCGAAAATGGGAAGAGAATTTCTGCTAAATGATGAGTAAACCAGAAAAAATGACTCATGATAGGTCGTGTGTTGCTTATAAAGCTTCTTTTCTGAAATAGTAAGTAAAAGTACGTAAATATAAAGATTTTCATTGTTCTTTGTCAACTCTTACATGAGAAGGATTTCCCAATAATGCTGAGTTATACAATTCCATTAAATATCAAATTTAGAACTAATTCACAATGCCTGTACACTTAAGATACAGAACTTTATATATATATATATATATATATATATATGGATTTTTACATTTTAACATTTAAAAAAAATGTATGTACTAATTTGCATTGTATTTCATTCTATTGAACATCAAAATATTTCCTTGAAGAGTTTGTTTTTTGGTTTAGAAGTTTCTCACAGTTTGTAATTATTCCTGTCATTATAATTCTAAGTCTTCATTTGTCAATTATGGCCAATTATGTTTTTCCTAATTTTCCAGTTCATTTTTATGCTAATTATTTTTTATTCTCCTACATTTTGTCAAATTGGATCTTATGATCTTTATCAATAGCTTTTATGTGGGCTTTTTCCAGAATAAAATAAAGCTTAATTAAATCTTTATTTTTATAACAATTATTATTATTAATATTATTGTCAAATACGCTAGTAAACATCTAAAATGGATCCAAACCGCTCATGAGTTATACATGAACTTTGAACAATAACTGATATTGTCTTTGAAAACATTCTTAATCCACTTCAAATGTTGACTACAATATATCACTACAAATTATCTGGTTCACAAGTGTCAGTTATAAGTTTTGAAATCTTGCAGTTGGATTAGAACTTTATTTTAGAGAGTCAGATTAATTTAAGCAATAAAATATTCCTCTGGGTTGCCGAAGAAGAAATACAAAGAAAGATTGCTATGCTGATTTCAAAATTTGACATTTTCTTTTCTGCATCATACAAATCATTTTACAACACGAGTCAACTTACCTTAAAGCATTCATAAAAGTGTTTCAGTCAACAACTATATAATCAACTGTTCTCTGAAGTGTGTTTACCGAAACCCACGCGTTAGAAAATACGATGTGAAAAAAATGACACACCACACATGTGCATAGTCACACAGGGTGCAGCAGTCCCAGTGCATGCATAGACTTTACACTGCCTGTATTGTTTAAATTCTTCTTATGACTAATGTACATTAACCTCCCACATGTTGCGGTAATATTACAGTATAACTTCTGAGTCACTTGGTCGGAGTCAGACCCTCTTCTCTTATCCACTTTCAGAAAAGATGACCTGAATTAATCCAGAGGCTTCTGATCTGTGGGCTTTTGCTGTGGACTGTGATTCAAAGATGAAGTATTTACTATTGGTGACTCACACAGTGCACATGATAAGATTTCATCAGGGTGTGTGGGACGAAAGTGAGTCGGAAATTATATGTTTAACAGAAATATCCATTTTCCATCAGAATTGATAAATCGGTTCCCCAAAACACTGCTGATGCATGTCCTCATACGCTGGTGATCGGGTGTGACATGTCATTCTAGAACAATCCTGCTGTTTGTCCCTCAGCAGAGCACAACAGACTCCCAGAACAGATGCAGTGTGTCAACATGACAACGGACATTCAATATTCAGAGTTTTTACAACTGCTTGTTTACGTGCATTCTGGGATGTGCAAGTGCTTAGATGAGCCTCTAATGAATTGATGAGTCAAAAATGACAGAAGCTCAAACATACAGTAGACTCGTTTAATGGACAAAGTGTCCAGAACGTTTTCCTTGGAAATAATGAGAAAGTTGGCTTCAGTGCATGTGCATCCCAAAAAACAGAGATCTTCATGTTCCATATTTCCATAAGAGAAAAAAAACTACTCATATTTTTAGGTTTTTGTAAACATACTCTGGGCTTATTAAATTATGTAAAAGATATGGGGAAACTTGATAAAATATGGAGATCTCTGAAAAGATGTAAATCAAAAGATTTTAATTGTTCTCTGTTTAATCATTTTGATCTCTAGGGAAAAATATTTAACATCATAGTTGTGCAGAAATGATAAATTGTGTCATAATTATTCATTCTCTTTACATTTCAAATCTTCATAATTGTTTTCTTATTCAAAACCAGAAAAGGTGTTTTTTAGAATATTGGTAGCCGAATACCAGTGGCGTGTTTTGCATTTTGGGGGTTTTCTTAGATTTTCAACAGTAATATTGGGTACATTGGATTGAGAAGTATAAGACATACTGTCTAAAATGTTATTTATTTTACATTGAACTACATAATATCAAACAAAATTGTCCACAATTTTGATCAAAAAATCTTGTTTACCAATATGGCAGGGCTCTAAACAAACATCAGAGAGTTATACAGATGGTGGCACCAGCCATTCAGTTGGTAGCACCAAAGTCATTGAGTTAATTTCACATAATTTCTCTAAAATATTGCTGAAGAAATTGATGTATTAAAAATTAAAATAAATAAAATTAATTGTCTGGAAATTATGTCCATGATAAAATAATGTTATTTATACTTTTATTTTCAGTATACCTACTAGCATTCTTCAAAATATATTTTTTGTATTTGAAAAAGAACGTTAATAACAAGCTGATTTTTGGGGGTGAATACATCACAGTGGTTATTATTTTTAATGCATTATATAATCAAGCCATGCCACACGTTCTTACAGTATAGTTTTTACAACTTGGTTTGGTTTCTTTGTAAAAACTGTACTTAGCTATTAATAAATAGGTTTATGCTTAAACTGATGTTTAGTTAAATGCTTTGTACATGTTGTTGTTGTCGTCCAGTTGCCCAGCAGGTGGGGAAGTATTGTGCCTCTGAAATGACCTTTGTGTTTATAGAGAGAGGTACAGTAAGAAAGTGGCATTGTGGTATAAAAACAGATTACGCAAAATCTGACAATGAAGTAGCCGACAGGAAAAGTGTGGCATGAAAGAGATATGATGCAATAAAACTGATACAAGCTGGCAACAAACCTCCAGGAAAGGGGTTAACCTAAAGTAGCTCCATGTCCGAGAGCAGCGTGTTGTGTCTGGTGTGTGGGTGGGGAAAGAAGGAGACAGAAAGTGAAAGAAGAAGGGCGGGGGAATGGTTAAGGGGTGGGTTTGTCCTGCCTCTACACTATATAGAGAAGTAAAGGCTAAAGATCATACAGAACACTGTAAGAAAGAGCTTGTTCAACTACTTTCAAGAACTTTGACCTGCAGTTTTAAAGACCCAGAGTCACATTTTTCTACTGGATTTACCACAGGAGGGATTTATTTTACCAAACAAGGTGGCTATGATTTCTATTTGTTCTGATAGATTTGCTTTCTCATACAGGTGTGTTGGACAGGTGTGGAATTCAGAGACTAGACAGGTGCTGCGATTCTACATAACAAATATTGACAATATTCTCTTTATGTTAGCATGTGGGATTGGGTTTCATATATTAAGCTGTGCATTAAATGTGTCCTATTTCTTTACTGTTAAAAAGTGTTACTGCTCATTTTCAATTTCAATTCTTAATCTAGAAAAAAAATCTTTATCATTTGCACTTTCTAGTTTTATTTATGTTTTCTGTCCACAAATGTTTTACGTTTACTGTTAAACAGTCATATGCGTTATTAAGGCAGGAAAAGCGATTTTGAATATTTAATTCTACCAGGTGGATTTATGTCTCTTTTAGCTGAATTTGTGCCCTCAAGCCTTGGTTAATTTCTGACTCTAAAAGTTAAAAATTGAAGTGAGCATGGAGAGAAACACATTCAGCAGAAAGAACGGGTGCTGGGTTTAATCTTTCTAAAACCTTTCATTATTAAACTTCATGTAAAGTGTTTGATTCATGTCACAGAGAAAGTGGTAAAGTCCTTTGACAGTTTAAGGACCCGTGTCATTGCTGATATGAATGGAATCTGCTAGAAAGGTTCCTTGGTCCAATATCCTACAGTTAGAGTAAGTGCTCACTGCATGTGGAGACTTTAGGTCCTGCTTCTAGTTTGTTTTTTCAAAGAGAACTTTGAATGGACAGTTTTCAAAAAGTATTTTCACTGTAACGTCATTTAAACCTGTGTATGACTTTTCTCCTGTGAAACAGAAAAGAAGATATTTTGAGAAATGTCTTAGTGGTTTTGTGTTCTACTGGAAACGTCTGTGGGGGGCTAGTGTTGCTGATTAACCAAAAATATTTAAAAGAAAAGTTTTAAAATGTGAAAAGAATTTTCATTTTTGAATGAACTATCCCTCATCATTATGTCTGTAAGATAGTAAAATATAATGATGTTAACATCCTTTAATCCTCAGTCTGTTGTGTTCAGACAGGACTTTGTTGCGGTGTTGGTTGGATTGCTCTGTGTGTGTGTTTTACACCTGTACAAATATCTGAGATATTATATTCTGTCCGTCAGCTCATTGGTAAAATGGTTAAATTGTGATGTATAGAAGTGATTTTGTCAGATGGAAAACTGCACGCTTGTAATAGTGTTGTTTTACCGTCTAATGCACATTAAGCTGTCCTGCGGGCTGTCTGTGATGTTAAAAACACGTCTGTACATGCTGCAGTCCCGCTGCGAGGAAACAAGCGCACATCAGCCAGCACTTATATGCCAAAATATCCAAGCGATCCACTCGCTGTAGATACATTACTGCTGATGTTGACCGGAGCAGTTGTCCTGACAGCGAGGTCGAACGGGTTCCATAAAAGACTCTTAATAAGAGTGCCTTTATAATGCCACCATAACACTGGTGCCATATGTGTCACTAAAGGCACAGTCATGCAGAAAACTGCACAGAGATGGACATCCGGGGCTGCTCTTTGTCTGAGTGAGGGACATTGTGCCGGATGGGCTGATTGGGTAATTAATGATGCTATTTCTGTACATTGTGCTCCGCCCCCTCTGTCTTTGTCCAAAAAACCTCTTTTGAATGGGGCACCACAAAAGGTTTTGTGTAAACATTGTTCAAAAGTAAGGTCAGGGAGAGGACCAGTAATATGATTTGATGAGGATGAAAATGATATCTTCTAGAAGCTCAGTGGTTAGAGAATGGTGCTTACAATACCAGGGACATGGGTTTGATCCCAGGGATTGCACATATACTTAAAAAAAAAAAGTGATAGTATGAGCCATTGTAAGTCGGCCAAATGCATTAATGTACACTTAAAATTGAACCTTGAGCATGTGTTGATACACTTACTGTATAATACAACAACAATTCACATGTCTGTAAATGTATTTGGAAAAAATGCACTGCTTTAATATGACAGCGTTTTCCTGTCTTGGTTTTGACTGCAGGAAGTAGCTGTTTGTCTAACAATGATAAAGTTTTGACTCCATTAGTTTGATACAGGGTTTATTTCCACAACGTCAGCTTCTGTGTTTCTTGCACTGTTAAGATAAATCACTCAAGTTTTTAAAGGGACATCCATCTTATACCGACATTTTAAACAAACACTGCATAAAGCCTCCTCAAACAGGAGTGGATAGCCATAATGGATTTCAATCCTCGACTAAATCTAAGAGAAACAACAAACAATTATTATCTTTTTGCAAAGAAATAAAATGGTTTTGGAGCGTGCTGAAGAAATTCTAAAGCACATTTATGTTTTAAAATGCTTACTATAACAGACTTTAAATACGTCAGAGCACTGAGATGTGGGTTTTATAAATTTGGTTAATTTGTGGTTTTCTTTTGATGATCAGATATTGCATATAGGTTCAGAAACTTGACTTGTCATAACAGCAATATAGGTTGGAGTTTATTTACTTTAATGATAATGACAACAACAGCACTAAATTGTGTCTTCTGTTTGCTCTGACTGTCATAGGAGCATCTTCATAAAAATGTGTTATATACTGTATGAAAAATGTCGATTTATAGTGTTAGTTTTCCCAAAAATGTTAATCTGTCATGAATTACTCACCCTTGTGTATTTTAGAAACCTGTATAAATGTTAAAAATTCGGGGTGAAAACGTTCTTTCAAATATCTTTCTTCGTGTTCAACCAAACAAAGAAATGTATACAGGTTTAAGGGTGACTAACTAATGACAGAATTTAGGGTGAGTTACCCCTTTAAGCTTTCAGACATGTGGGGCCGAACTGAGATGTCCAGGCTGGTCTAAAATCTGAAATTTCAGTCTTTGACATGACCTCTCTCAGTCAATATTAAAGATAATTAATGTCTTAAGACACGCAAACACAGACAATAAAGATATTTTTAGCAATCTCTGGCGGGTGAGCATTTATTTGACCTTTGTGCTCACATAAAAACTGGAAAGAACTTCTTGTATGACGTGTCTGCTTAGAGTCTTTCCTGAATGTTTTAACAAGTCAATAAAAACTAAGCTGGAAGACTCCAGAATTGAAGCCTGATTCACATGACAACACCCTGATTTTTGTCCACACTTCGATAGATCGACCGCCAGACACTCCAGCAAACAGATTATAAAGTAATAAAACTTTTAAACCAATGTCCCGGGAGAAAAAACACACTTTGCTTGTCTTTGCGGGTTTAAACTGATTTTGTCTGTTCGTTTTGTTTGCTGGATGAGCGCATTATTAAAAATAAGAACAAGAGCAATGTCTGTTTATCAGTCATGTTTACTTTTAAAGATTATTGGCATCTAGCCTTGAGTTCAGTCTATTCCAGGATGATCCAAAACAAATCCTCAAGCCTGCAGCAATGACATTTCTCCGTATAACTCCCTAATAAAGTTGTGTTTCTTATATCTGTTGCTTCTGTCCAAACAAATGGACAAATAAACATTATTTCAGCTGTAATCACATCACTTGACATTGATTGTTTATTTTTATCTGTGTGATGGAGCATAATGCTCCAAATTGAATTTCGAGCCTAATGGCCATGTTTGGTTATTGAATTCTTTACGACAGATAAGCAATGTCGAGGGTTTTGATGCTGGCCATCATCACAGTGCTCCTTCTGATGCTTGAGGGGGGGATGTCGACAAGGACCCGCACCAAACGAGAGCTGTCCGGCCCTCTGCATCCGAGGGGAATCCGGGATCCATACGGCTCATACTGCGAGAGGAGGGGAGGCTGCTGCCCTGGCAGAAATGACCAGTGCACTGTCCCGTACATGGACACCATCTGCTACTGCGACCTGTTCTGCAACCGCACCGTGTCCGACTGTTGTCCCGACTTCTGGAGTCACTGTTTGGGAACGACGCCTCCATATCCCCCAAGTAAGCAATAGCCGATGTATTTGCATAATTTTTGCACAAACTACTCCTTATTAAAGGTTAGTTATTCTCAGGTGTTGTAATGGAAAACCTAAATCCACATTCTTCCCTGTTAATGTTTTCCTGCCTCTGTTACCTCAAAGACCTCACTTGGGTTCTGAGGTGTTAAATGTTTAGCCTAAGGCCTATTAATGAAGAACAGTAGCAGTCTCATAAAAAGAGCAGGCCAGAAGAACAGTAGGCAGAGCACAGTGAATGGAGGTCAACCGAAAGAATGCCTGTAATGTATCAGAAAAGGGAGGGGGGGTGGACAGGATGACTGCAGGCAGGGAGAGATCACAACAGGTATGTGTGCAATGTGTGTTTGCTAAAGGAGGGGAAATCATGTCTATAGGGCAGGAATGATTTCATTGATCACAGCGCACCTTCAGTCGAACAGACAGGGTTGGCAAAACACACTTTTTTTTTCAAATGAGTTTTCCTAAAGAGTACTGTACATTCTACATGAAAGATCTGTGGTTAACTAATGTTAAAAATGACGGTTTTGAAAAATATGTGAAGTTTGCATTTTTTTGGAAACTATCCATTTATTTGACATATTCTTCTGCTAACCCACAAAAATCTAGTTAAAAAATTCATAGAATACCTTAAACAACTGTTAAACGGCAACACTGCAATCATTTTATTACTGACCATCTTTGTCTTGTTTATAAACCAGGCAAATTCTTTTTCTCTTAAAAAAAGTTTTTAATACATAAATAGTAAATAAATAAAAGAGTTACATTTATAGGCTGTGGAAGTGACATAAAAAGGCACTGAGATGATAATTGTTACCAGTACACCGAACCAAAATTGTTTGTATTATATAAAACCTTTGTTGATAGTATTTAAATATCAGAAAAATATAAGTCTATAGTCAAGTAAATCTTATAATGCATCCTTTAAAGATTTAATGGCAATTATGTAGAGTTGAGGACTCAAACAACATGATTGATAATAGTTATAACCAAACATAGGCTCTTTAAAATCAGCTTAAAACACTTGAATTTGTTACTTAAAAAAAGGTAAACCTATTCTTAAAAATACAAGTGCTTAAAAGGTTTTTCACAGTGAGGTCATAGAACAATTCACGAAGTCAAATGTTCTGTAAAGAACCATCTCTTTCAAAAGGTAATTTTGATGATCAAAAATGTTTGTGAAAGGTCTTAAGTGTTTTTTAGTATGTATTGAGATAAATGTAATGTTATATACTAGACATAATTATGTCATGTTTTTATGACCTCTAGGAAAAGGTACCTCTAGGACTGCTGATTTATTCCAAAAATATTCCAAAATTAGGAAGCAAAAGTGGATTTAGATTGTTTCATAAAAAGGTTGTCTCCTTTCCCAATTTTGTTCTCTGACAGCCTCCGTAGTGCTTTCAAATATAGTATAGAATACTTAAAACTCTGAATTAGGCATAGTCAAACAAAACTTGAAGAACACATTTCCCGCCAGTGTGTCAATCTTTAAATAAGATCATAAAGCCATGACGACAGCAGAGTCTCTGGGAACATTCAGGAATGCCAGGAAAGCATTCCTCTGCTAGACTTCAACAGCTCTTTGCTCTACATAAGACATAAACAAGAGATTTGCCTTTAAATCCGAATGCTTTGCTTCACAGTACAAACGTGTATGGTTTATTTCTGTCTCATACCTTAAAAAATTTGGGTGGAATTGATTGTGGTGAAATGTTTATTACAGGTTCTTGTGAAAGAAACGGCAACCGGTTTCACTCCGGAGCAACCTACAGAGAGAACTGTAACTTGTGGTAAGTTTGAATCTGAATCCGAAATGTGCATGTATATCATCATTCACTCAGCATTATCATCGCTCTAACAACATAAAGTAACCTTTTCAAGGACAGCAGGCTGCGTTCAATACAAGGTCACTATTGGTAACGTCAACAAGTTGGCAGGTTTTTACTGGATCCTTTATTGGGCAGGACAAAGTGAAAGATTACAGAAATTCCTCATATCCAAGGCTTCAAAACACCTGCTTCAGAGCCCTATGTTAACCCAATGTATGTACACAGTACAGACTCATGACAGGATCATGTACTGCACATGCACAACCATGATAGTTACTTTCCCAAGTGTCACACTAATAGGATTAGCTTTTTCCATCTAATCCTATGCTCCAGTCATGATAGCGGCACATTCCACTTTAGTAGTGTTCGAGGAGTCAGTGGACCTCAATAGTGAATAACCAGTACAAGAAAATACATTATTTTTAATATTGTAAATCGTTTAGTTCAAGAACTAGATTCTGAATGAATCTGTGTAAAGTTGACAAAAAATATATTTTGAAGAATGTCGGTAAGGACCCAATGACTTATACTGATTTTGTGACAGTACAATAGAAGTTAATGAGAACCAACAGTTTTTGGACCAACATTCTTCAAATTATTTTTTTTCTGTATCACAAGCCATGCAAGTAGGAAAAGAGTTCTCAATGCAAATCTTATCAGTTTGCACGAATTAAAATGCATAAATTGAATCCGTCATTACTTGTTTTGAAGATATGTCAGCTCTACAAACATGTAAAATAATGCAAAGCTTTTTTTATGCTTTAGGATAACGTTCTTCTAAACTCTACAACATCTAGTTTTACTCTTGAACACTTGTCTTTCTTCTCGTCCAGGTTTTTTATTGCTCTAAAAGCATTTACCTCCCCTGTGCGATCGTTTTTTCACTGTATTGTGAATTCTTGTGTGAAACCTTTGAGGGTTAGACAAAATACAACAGCAGGAATTCTGTACCCTCATGCCACAGCTTCTTCACACAAGAGTGATATAGGTATTGTCTCCGGAAATATGTGTTGTAGTGCCATCAGAGGTCTTTTTTGGGGGCTCTGTGTTTACATGGTGGTCCCACTGCAAACATTTCATGTATATGTTTGTGGCTCTGGCTTTGGTTTCCATTGACAATAATATTCCTTTACTTAATCTTAAGATATTTTATGCTTAATTTGCAGTTTAAGGCTAAAGTTACCCCAAACTTCAAATTCTGCCATCATTTACTAACTTTCTAGTTCCAAATATCTATAAATGTCTTTCTTCTGATGACCAGAGAAGCAAATGTTTAGAAGAATGCCTGGTTACCATTGACTGACATCAAATATAAATATATGTTACTATGCCTGTCAATACCAGGCCAAGAATCTAAAAAATCTAATTTTGAGAAAACAAGCTTTAAACTTCGATTTGACCTATCAATTTAACTATGATTTGAATCTTTGACATGGTCGTACACAGTCAATCTTAAATATTTCAATGTTATATATAATGTTCATTCCTTAGTAATTTTACGTATACACATGTCGATAAGCTTTTGTTGAGTTTTCACTGGCAGGAGCACACATATATGTATATATAGATATTTTGAAGAATGTAGGTTTTAAATAAAAACTGGGCTACTTTTTCCTACTATGGAAATCAAGGGGGGCCAAGAACTGTTTGGTTACAAGCATTCATCCAGATATCTTTTTCTATTCTTCTATACAGGTTGTTACAACTAATTCATGAAATAATATTCATTTAGTATATTATCCCTTTAAGATTACAAAAATCATGCAGTAAAAGAATATAAAGTTTTCGTCATGAGGGTCTTGTATTGCATCAAGCCCTACGCCCCGCACACAACAGTGTGCTGTAGATGTGATATGATGTTATCTTGCGGTGTGGCGTGACGATGCTTTGTGTTATCACAACAACCTCAAGATCGTCACCTCCTTCCACACTGCGCTTATCTCCGTTCTCTTCAGTCCTCAATCTTTTTAACATTCTCTGACTGGATTTGCATCCTGTGATGGAAAACCTGGCTGGCATCCCATTGGAGTTGTTGTTCCCTCCTGGTTTGCATTCACCTGTATAATCCAAAGGTTTCCTAAGTTTAGGCCTCACCGGAGTGGGCTGTGCGTTTGGCAGATACCAGCAGACCCGCTGGCTCCTCATATTTATGAAAGATCTTTGAAGTTACTGAAAGTTTGAGAACAAGAAATGCTCTGTCGCTATAAATCTCTGTTTTCCATCTTTTACCCGTGGACCTCACGCATGAGTAGAAAGACAACAGTTTAGATTACTGTAAACTCTAAATAAAGCACACCCTCAACCTCTTATCGGGATTTGATGACAAAGCTCATGTGTGACAGAACGTGAAACCTTCAGATCAACCGAAACCTTTGCATTCGACAAACCTTTTGTTACTTTTTCACCACGCAAGTATTTGTTGCCATGCACTTGTGTGAGCATGGATGTCTGAATCTTGTCGTCGGACACATTTTTGTGCATTTTTTCAAATTGTTCTTGTGCCAAAGGAAAAACATACATTCACATAAATATTGCGATTGGTTCCTTACACATGGTTGACTGGGAATTGTTTTGTGAGTTGTGTTTGTGCTTTAGTGTTTAAAGAGGTATTAGCTGATCATTAAAAAATACTCCATGACTCAACAAAGAAGAACAGATTCATGCCAGTTATTTTAGCAACTAGAGTGTAGAAAAGCGTATGATAAAAGAACATTCATCTTTATGATGCTAGGATGTTCTCGGTTGTTGTCAGGTGTGGCCATATGGTTGCTAAGGTGTCGTTAGCCTGTGAGGACTCTATAACTTTCAGGCTGTAACTTTTAAGGTATTCTTGAGTTACTTGAGCTTTGGAGTTTAATTTCACTCTTGGCCAAGTCTTATCTGCTCTCTAGGAATGACTCAGCAGCACTTCACTAGGTTACGATTAGACTTCCTCTTTTATTCCATGATCATATGTTCATCCGAATCGAACTTCCTTCCTTACAAAGACTGACTAAAAATGGATGTTTCTGCAAAAGCTGCCTTAAAAGGCTTACAGTACCGGCCTCTCTCTCTCTCTCTCTCTCTCTCTCTCTCTCTCTCTCTCTCTCTCTCTCTCTCTCTCTCTCTCTCTCTCTCTCTCTCTCTCTCTCTCTCGCTCTCTCTCTCTCGCTCTCTCTCTCTCTCTCTCTCTCTCTCTCTCTCTCTCTCTCTCTCTCTCTCTCTCTCTCGCTCTTTTTTGTCTCCAGTTAAGAATTCTACATTGTTTCATCTCTCTTTGCCTGACGTCAGTTTACATTTTCCTTCTCTACTTGTGTAAATAGTTTACATTTGTATTATTTTAACAGTGTGTTGAATTGTATTATTCTAATAGTGTGAAGCTACATTTGAACTGTCATTTGGTAAGGTATAAGCCACCCACCCGTTCACTGCTTTTGTTTGAACACAAAATCAATTTAAGTGGCTGGGTGCCAGCTACCAAGATTCTTCAAAATATCTTCTTTGGTGTTCTTTGGAAGAAAGAAAGTCATACATGTCGGTATTGATGTTTATTTTCTTTACTAGTTTTACTTTTGTTTCCTTCAGTACATGTGGCCAGAACGGACAATGGGAATGTGAGCAACACACCTGTCTGATAGATGCTGACATGATCCAGGAAGTCAACAGAAGAGGTTATGGGTAAGTGTCAGTCATTCTGTCACTCATCTCAGAACACTTGCAGATATCTCCTGCGCTATAATTAACAGACATCACCATTTATAGCTCCTCTTTCACTCTCTCTTTAGTTGGAGGGCAGCAAACTACAGTCAGTTCTGGGGTATGACCCTGGATGAGGGTTTGCGGTATCGTCTGGGAACGCAACGGCCCTCACAGACAATTATGAACATGAATGAGATCCAGGTGAGTCTACCCGGCACCAGGCCCTGAATGAGTCTGTGAATGAGATGGACCAGATAATCCCTCCATCCGTTCATGATTATGCCCATTGACGCCTGTCTGATTGCACATTCTCATAATCTTCACCATAACAGTACATGCAGTGATGAAACGTGCTGTTTTGAATCATCAAAGCGTGAATAAAAGGCAGGATTTAAGAAATCTGACGGTTCTTTGATCTCTATGATGCATCATTTGGTTAGAGTGCAGTATGGGACAGTTAGTGCATCTGAAATGAGACTGGATCTGAATGTTTTACTTGATGTGGCTCACTGAGGCTTTAAGTTTAAGATGCATGTGATCCGCACCAATATATTACGTCAGATGATGCGTTTCCACCACCTTTGCTTGATAAATGTGGGCAGACACATCCACCCCCAATGTTTCTGTCTGGTGCTACATTTACATTTATTCATTTATCCAGAGCGACTTTCAAAGTACTGTGCAGTGGCCAATTATCACGGCAGAGCAAATGGGTGTAAGACGTCTTGCTCAATGGCACTTCAGTCATTGTCTGCTGGCACTGAGATTTGAACCCACAACCTTCTGCTTATCTTATTATCTTTAGTTTATCTTATGGTTATCCTGTTACATTCTTTTTCTATCTTTAATGTAATTAGATTTTTTGAACATAGTTGTAGTCAGTTAAAAGAAACACAGTGGCATAAATGATATATTTATTTATTTTATTTATTTATATAATTTGTTGATTATTTAATTAATTATTTGACAAATTGACATTTAAATGATTAAAGATTACAAAATGAATTGATTTTAAAACATATATATATCATAAATAGTAATAGTAATATATACACAAATGATAACAATTTTTTTTATTTAATTCGATTTTATTGTTAAATGCCTGTTACTTGGCTCTCTTTCTCTGATGCACAGTTCAGTCTTTACGTTCCTTGTATTTTCTCATATAAACTTAATTGCTCACCTTTCTCACTGGGTCAAGGATTTCTCCGAGCTGTAGATCCACAGGGGCCCTTTAAAGCCGACAAATACACCACTGCAATGTGGGTCACTTGACAACCACTTGCAATCCTCTGGATTATATCTGCTAGTTGTCAAAGAGAATCATGACGATATTAAAGGCTGGGATGTTGGAGCACATACAGCTGTGTATAAGCAAAGAGGAAGAACTACACAGTAGAGTGGTGAATAATGTCTCATGGGAGAAAGTTTTAGTGAATTCATAATCCAGCCTTAAGGGTGAGGAATTTGACAGAAAAAGAGTTAAACTATAGATTAAGAGATTAGGACATGTTTGTTTATTGCCAAATCTAGATAGATAATGCGGCGAATGATTGTATAGGTAATTGAGATGACAACAAGGTTTAGTTTGGATTCTGTTTATTGCTAGTGGGACACTTTTTTTAGACAAAAATAAAGTAAGTCACATTATTAAACTTGAATTATGCAGGAGATGTTTTGAAGAATGTTGGGCACCCATAGACTCACATTGGTTTTACCAACGTTTTACAAAATATCTTCTTTTGTGTTCTGCGAAGAAAAGATAAAAATGCAGTTTTACTTTGCAATTTGAGGTGAACGATCACTTTAAGGAATAAGAGTTTAATTTGCCCAAATGATATTTCGTTTCTTTCAAGCCTTTGAAAAGAGACATTTAGGAATCAATTTTTTACGTACATCCATGCCAAAACATGACATCACATCATTGAGACATTTACGGAAAACGTTTTTCTACCATATTGAATTGGATCCGCAACACAGTTTTTATACCATCTTAAGTAGCTGTAGCTATTTTTGGAACAAGGCCTTTAGAGAAAAACATTGAAACTGGCTTTATGTTCTGCAGATGAATATGAATGGAAACGATCATCTGCCAAGTTACTTCAACGCAGCAGAAAAATGGCCTGGGAAAATCCACGAGCCTTTGGACCAGGGCAACTGCAATGCATCCTGGGCATTCTCAACCGCCGGTGAGTCAGCATGCAAGAAAAAAGACTGTTTACACAGTGAAGAGGACATTATATAACACTCTTTTGTCTTTTCTCTTATATGTGTTTCTCTCTGATTCTCTGCAGCCGTTGCATCAGACAGAATCTCCATCCAGTCAATGGGTCACATGACCCCTCAGCTCTCGCCCCAGAATCTCATTTCATGTGACACGCGTCACCAAGGGGGCTGTGCCGGCGGACGCATCGATGGGGCCTGGTGGTTCCTACGACGTCGCGGGTAATTCTGCATGAATATATATAATTTTAATACAGCCATCTTTCTATCTCCTACATATTCTAACACACACCACCTGTTTGTTTTTTTTCTCAGGGTGGTAACAGAGGAGTGTTACCCGTTCTCTCCACCCCAGCAGACATCTGCAGAAGTTGTTCGCTGCATGATGCAGAGTCGAGCCGTGGGACGGGGAAAGAGACAGGCCACAGCACACTGTCCTAACAGCCACAGCTACCACAATGATATCTATCAGTCAACTCCACCATACAGACTGTCATCCAATGTAAGAAGTTAACATGTTTGGGGACAGTTCATCCAAAAAGGACAATTGATCGTCATTTCTTTGCCCAAAATTTCATTTCAAACCTGTATGACCAAACAACGTTGACTTCCATTTCTCACAGAAATGGTTGTGTTCCAGAGCAGGGAGAGTTTAAAATGACAAGAGGGTGAACAACCAATGAGGACATTTGTATTTTTGGGTTAAACTTTCTTGAGTATTGCTGCCAACACCAGTTCTTAATGTTCATGTTTCAACATCTAGTGGAAATTGCAAAGATCAACTCCTTACTAATGCCAATGGTTTTGAAACTCAAAGTTTAGTAAACACGTACGAGAGAATTGTAAATATTTTGTCTAAGGCAGCTAATGTAAGATTATAGAATACTTCATACAGACATATATAAAACATACAGAACTCTGGTATGCAGTGGTTTAAGTGTCAGTGATTTACAGTTTTACAGTTTTTTCCATCACACCCAACATCTGTCTGCCTATCTGCACTCATTTAATGCATTAATCAAGAGCCTTCAAACCAAAGCCACAGGGAGATATAACTCAAATCCGTCTCGAGATGCTGAGATTAAATCAGCAGGCATGTCATATCAACATATTCCCTCTTAAAACTATATCTCACCACCCAGCATTACACACACACTTTATCGTATACACGCCATAGGTTACACACATGACACAGAAATGTTGTTAATCCGAGTTTTATAATAATCTATGGTTTTTAGGGATTTCTGTCTTTGTGTCAAACTCAAACTGAATGTGACGTGTTCATTCCTCTCTCACAGGAGAAGGAGATTATGAAGGAGATTATGGATAATGGCCCAGTGCAAGGTATGGATTTCTCTAGAACTGTTTTGTGTGTTCATGACACAGAGAAGTTCACTCCGCTAATGAATGTTAATGCAGTCGGGAATGATTCATATTTGTGTTGTGATTTATCAGTCACCAGGATGTTACATATGTCAGTTTCGGACAAAACCTTAAAGTTTGAATTTGACACCTACTTGCTGACTTTTCGAGAAAAATCCCCAGAGGTAATATGATAAAGCAGATCAGTTATGTGTGTGTGTGTGTGTGTGTGTGTGTGTGTGTGTGTGTGTGCGTGCGTGCGTGCGTGCGTGCGTGCGTGCGTGCGTGTTGTTCTGGTGTTCCGTGATCCTGTGCCAGCATTCTGTTGTTTTGTTCCAGACAGGAGGGAACCCTGGCAGTACGCCAGTTTTCATTTCTAATCTTTGAAAATATTCTGCTTAACCTCTGGCTTATATTGAGTAATGAGAGATGAAAGGATCGTGAGGGATTTTATGTGAGTGTGTGTAAATGTGTAAATTGGTCTACAGTATGTTTAACGTGATGTACCAATGCCAGTGATTGATTGGAAGATATTCCAGTAATGTCTGGAAAAACCAAGACACAAAGCAAGGCCGTAAATAATGAAAGGCCCCACCTGGAATGTGTCGTCACTGGTACACCCATAAGATTTCTATTGGGACACATGAATTTAAAGTCCAGGACAATTGTAATAGTGACGACTTTGATCTCACTTTGAACTGCAAGGGAACTCAAATGTATGTGGGATGTTATGTAACTACTGTGTTTCCCACAGCATGACTGTGGAGGAAGAATGATGGATGGGCTTTTAAATTCTCATTTAATGCCTCAAGGTTACTGGCTAACTAGTGGACACTAATTCAAAGTTTTAGCAATTCATTGTTGTTCTTAAATACAACCATGGAAATACGAGACCATTTTAAAGACCATTTATCATTTTTTGGTATTTACAATTTATACAATAAAAACTGGGTTGTTGGAATTACCTAATTTGATCATGTACATTGGTTCCACATAATTAAAGGACGTGGTTTAAGAATAAATTTTCTTGAATCTGAGAAAAGGTTATATTAAAATAACTTTAATTTAATCAAGTTGAACTGATGTACATGATAAAAGATTTTTTTTCAGTGTTGGTATAAAATGTGTTAAGGTTAAATTATTAGCTTTGTTTTATTCTGCAAACTGTTTTATTCTGTAACTCTTTAACGCTGTGTTTCCAACAAATGTACATAAAATTTTTTGCATTTTTTAATTTTAAAAGAATGAAAACTGGAGAACAGGTCAAAATGTTCTGTTATTTCAGACCTCAAATGCGGCAAAAATATAATCTTTCTAGATGTATTTAGTGCAAATAATTTTTGGTTTTTATTTTTTTCCAAGATCAGTTTACATCACTCCTTAGCTTTAGTTTAGTTGAAATTCAACATACACTGACCACACAATTTTTATATAAAAAAATCCTCTTCTCATTTTTTTCTGGGGTTTTATCTTTGCATTGTGTTTCAGAAGTTTCTATTTGAAGAGACTGTGCATAATAAAAGTTTTTCTGTTTGTTTGTTTTTTGTTTGTTTCTTTTTCTTAAAGCCATCATGGAGGTCCACGAGGATTTCTTTGTGTACAAGAGTGGAATTTACAAACACACAGATGTCAATAACTACAAACCTGAGCAATACCGAAAACATGCAACACACTCCGTCAGGATAACAGGGTAAGACCAGTTCTCCCCATAGCATGGCATAACCTCTCATCTCTGATGATGAAATGAAGAAAATAGGTGTTTACAACTATTCAGCGTTCAACAGGCAGGTTTGTAGCTTTTGAAATGTTCTTCATTGTTTCTATTCGTATAACAAAAAGATGTTGAGGCCCCTCTTTTTCATTCTACATGCGTGTTATTTGTTACGGCAGACAAAACACCTGGTTAACCGGCCTTGAAACTCCACCGCCGGATACACGTCTTTCAAACTTATTGTTTGGCTTAACTGTTCATAGAGCAAACTGATAGCTATATAGACCAGTTTAAAAAAAAAAAAGTTTTGTCCAATCCAAAAGTTAAGTGTGGCCCGAAAATCGATCCAAGAGACTGGCTGTATGTGTTGTCTGTTGCTCAAGGTCATTTAGTTTCTTCCTGCATCTTTGAATGTGACATGCTTCACTTCTAGTGATATTGAGCGTGAGCCTATCTGAAACCAGCTTTGCTCCAAACCTCAAATAACAAGCTGACGCTGCGGTTCTTGTGCTGCACTAGGCGCTCTGGGGATGCTGTCAATTGTTGGTTGGCATACAGGCGCAGCGGTGATGTTTTTACAGGATAATCCCACCATGCTGGATTCTGCTAAGCCCAGGGCCTGGGAAAGTTTGTGGAAAGCACATTGATGTCCAGTGTGATGGAAATGGCATTATTTGACGGGTTGATCTCGACTTCACATTGCATTCAGAGAGTTCTGAACCCATTGCAGTTCAGGGCTGGCTAGAGGCAGTGGGATGCCCGTCATTGTCCGGAACTAAGTACAGAAAACATGAGATAAGATCGCCATAGGTCCCAAGACCCACGCTTTTCCCTGCTTTTGCTTTTGACCCTTGAACTTTGCCCTGTTTAATACGTGGGCACATTGCTTTTTTAGGCATTTATTTTCTGACTGTACTGAATACCAGCTTCCCCGTAGGGATGGAGTCAGCTCTTTGGGAAAAGAATGACATGTTCCCAACTATAGTGGACAACTTAATCTATAATTGGCCTTGGCAAGACTATATTTAATCCAAACATTCCAAAAAGATGATAACAAATAAACAGATCTTTAAAGAATGTGCAGTGGTGATTGATATTTTGAACATTCTGACGCCAGTTGAAAGACGTTGAGGGGACAACAGCTACTTCAATGAGATCCGAGCAGTTAACGGAAGCGCTGTGATGCGTGGAACAAGGGCGGGTAGAGGAGCAAAAGGAAGTTCTTGGCACGGTGAAGGTTCAGCCGTTGTTTTTATCTGGAGAAGATTGTAGAATGCGGGTGTGCTGCTTCCTGAAACTCTTGTTCTTCCTTTCTCTGAAAACAGGACACTTATGGATATTCACCTCTCATGACAACTGTATATTGGTTTACCGTCACTGATTTTTGTTTGGTTAGAGAGGTTTTACCTTTCTCACTATGCTGATGTTTGTTATACATGTTTTTAGATGGGGAGAGGAGAGGGAATACAATGGCAGAACACAAAAATACTGGGTAAGAAAGGAAATTGTCAGTTTGAGCTTTCTTTTACATGTTCATAGGGGTTAAACCAATTTCATCACTCTTCAGATTGCCGCCAACTCCTGGGGAAAGAACTGGGGTGAGGAGGGGTACTTCCGCATCGCTCGCGGTGAAAACGAATGCGAGATTGAGACTTTTGTTATCGGTGTTTGGGGCAGAGTAAACATGGAGGACATGCACAGCCATCAGCGTCATCATGGAAGACGCAAGTAAAGCAGTGAAGACTGTATCTGTACAACACGAAAAGTCAATCGGGTCAATGGCAGGTTTGTTAAGAATCTCATTTCCACCAAACTGATCAACACCTATGTTTCAAAATGGTTCCACTGCCCCTTCCTCTTTTTTTTCACAGAAAATGTTGACAAATAATAATTAAATTTTGCATATATTTGCTGTTATTGTCAATGTTATTGGTGGACAACTGCCTGATACTCGGCTAAAGGACTCACGCAAGAGCATGTTTTCCAAAGACTTTCAGGCACTCTGCATCACAATCATTCCAATTGTCCATTCCAGCGATATTAAGATGTGTCTTAAGTTCTTTGGGGTTTTCACTTCTAGGAAGCCACACAAAGAGTGGCTGCAAAATGGGAGATGATGATGGTTTTAGGACCAGTAATTTATTCTGAAAATATTATAGATTTGATTCATGCAACATTAATAATTTAGGCCTAAATGTAAGAGTCAAATGTAATTTTCTTTTAGATTTCAGTTTTCATGCCCATGTATAAGGATGGCTATTGAGTCAGTCGTCGTTGGGTGGTTAGAGAACTGGACTTGTAAGCAGAAGGTTATGGGTTTGAATTCAGTGTCAGCAGACAAGGACTGGAGTTTCCTTGAGCAAGACATCTTACCCCTGTTTGCTCTGCAGTAATAATTGGCCACTGCATAATAATTGTAAGTCGCTTAAAAGCGTAATGTAAATGTAAAAGTAAAAAAATGAAAAATGTCATCATTTCCCACTCTCTGGCCATTTAAACCCTGTATGACTCTTTCTTGTTCAAAACACAAAAGAGGATAATTTAAGGTCATTTGGTAACCTTCCAATAGTGGCCCTTATTCCCTTCTATTGTACAGACACAAAACCCATGCAAACTATTGGTTGTCAGTTACCAACATTCTTCAATATATATTTAGTCTTCTCCGGAAGAAATAATCATGCAGGTTTGAAATGATTAGAGGATTAATACATAATGACACAGTTCTCATTTTTAGATGAACTACCACTCAACTATATATGATCAATAAAGTTAAATATAATTTGGGGCGGGGGGCAAATATATATATATATATATATATATGCCAAAGTTCAGAACAACTCATTGTACAGTATAATGTATCTCTGAACTAAACCAAATTGAAAACATTCCCATCGTTATTCTTAGCTTTACAGGTCATTGTTAATTGTAGTTTTTATGCACAGCACTGTGGATAAATCTACATGTTTCCTGCAGACATTTTAGGCTAAACCTTATAAACATTAGCTTTCTATAGCAATTTAAGCAATTTATTTAGAAATAAATGTGTAAAGTGTTTTCCATGTTTTTCTTTGAAGGGTAAAGATTCTTGTGTGCATTCAGTGTCATTTTCAACAAATGTTTATCCAAAGTTCTCATGTGTCCAACAGCATGAAGATTTTTCATGCTATTCTTCCAAAAATTAAAAACAGATTTCTGAAGAGGGACGTATATTTCTTGGAGCCAAAAGTGATCTAAAGGTTGCACGGATATACAGAAAGAGTTATCTTTGACATCACAACTTATACAACTGTACAGATTTAAATAACACAAAATAAACACCACTTTTGTGTATCAACATGATCTTTGCTTAAACCATTGGGCGTATCCTGTATTGGCTGTTATAAAAATCATTAAAGATATAAATGAACATAACCATACACTTTTAGCACTCTCGTGTTCAGGCAATTAATAACATTGCACACAAACATTGACATAAACCTACATTTTGTGTTCTCATGTCTGTTGAATTATTTAATATTTAAAAAATATTTCCTTTTCATTTCCCAAAAATTTTTTATAGTTTAGCTTCTATCTAGGTGTGTAACTCAGGCAAAATGTAAATATTTTAAGACATCAAAGAGTTTTACTGCGTCTTAATATCCCCAAATACCATATATATCTACAGAGGATGTACTTGTGGGTTAATAGGCCTGAAATAAATACAGATGCTGAGCATGGCAGACATGTTATCAGTGTCAGCCAAACCATTTCATACAAGCCCCCTAGTGTCCAGCAGGCTCATCTGTTGACTGATAATGTCATTATTACAGTAACATGACTGTAATTCAAAGCATATCATTCAGTAAAACACCCACCAACAGGAAGACTCAACAGTTCAGCACAAATGTCAGTAACAGATGTTCTGCACACCAGTCAATTAATATTCAGTTATTTCAATCAGCCATGCAAGATGAAGCGGTTATGCACAGCCCAGTGGGTTCAGCAAATGGGCTCATGTCATGCATATTACATATATAGGCTTATGGCCAGCTTTACATTAAAGTTTTTGTTAGGTCTCTGTACACTGAGCTGGGCCGTAGTTGGCCCTCATTTAAACATTTTAATTACGATTACTTATGTGTTATTTAAAAACAATGTCTGTCAATAATGAATTTCTGGTTACTGCTGTGCAATGTTTTAATGTTCTCTCTACTAGTATCTGTACACAACCCACTATAATGTTCACTTGTGATGAAATAAAAGGCTTATGAACCATTTACTCTTATTTTTCTGTGTTCGCTAAAAGACCTTTATTATTGATCCATTGACTCTCATTTCAGATGACACCTTACTTCCGTGAAAGATATTTAAAAAAATGTGCTGGTGGTTTTGTGTCCATAGAATGCAAGTCAGTGGGCACTGACGTTGTTTGGTCCTAAACATTTTTCAAAATATCTTTTGTTTCCTTACAGGTTTTTTAAGTTATGAGGGTAAGCAAATGATGAAAAGTTTCATACTGAGGTGAACTATTTAATACCAATAAATGCAAAATAAATAAAGCACACAAGCCAAGACAATGTTCCATATGTTTAATTCCAAAATAACTGATGACAAAACGGATAATATTTACATTATGTATGGCGTAAACACTTATGGTTTCTGTACAAAGAAATATACACATGCAAAAACAGTATAAAATAATCAAAAGAAAATGAAAATACATACATTAAAATACAATGAGATCAGAACTAAAATCAGACATTCAATGAAACGTTTTAAAAATTTATCCAGTCCAAGTTCCCACGCTGCAAAGGCATCTGTACAACTTTACAATAACAAATAAATAAGGGGAAATGATATGGGTCTATACAGATTAATCAACAAAGTTCCTTTCTACTGGGAAAGATGCACTGTCCACCAAACACTTATTAACACTTCAACATCTCAAAGAGAAGAGTTGACTGATGTGTTTTATGCAAGTATAACGTGCTCCAAAGGACATACTGAGAGCAACAGGCCGATAGTTACAGTCCGCATATTAATCTCATTCCAGTGAAAATTAAACTACAGAAAAGTGTTGAGAGCTTAAGACTTTCACCAATAACTATCCAACGCCTTAAGAACTAAAAGGACCTACACCATTTGTATTAAAACTATCTAAATAAGATAAATAGCATAATTTAAAGGCTTCACATTTTGTCCAAGATGTCTGGCTATGACAATACAGCGATTTCAATGTCTAGAAAGCGTCTAGCGTAGTCTATTGAGTTTTGGAAACTCCACCCAAATATACAGAAAATCAAATGTGATGAATGTCAACAAGGAAAATAAAGGAAAACTGAAAGAAATTATTCTTTCCAGAGTAAAGCTATAAAAAACTCATGTAAACAACCAGTCACAGCTATTTTAACTATAACTTAAAGTCGTGTGTATATGAAAAAAACAATGGAGAACTTTGGCATAACATGTAAATCAACAGAAAAGTGACTAGCGTAAGTGCCATGTAGACAATAATAACCCTGTCCGATAACAGAGCAATAATACTTAACTAAAAGACCAGATTAAATAATTATAACAGCAGAACCTGCAGTACAAGGTACATGCTATTCTACGTTTTATCAAAGATTTAACGGATGTCTTTAAAAAGAAAGCTGCATAAACCGTTGAAGCCGCAACATTGCACATGGTAAGAACTGGAAATAATGCAAGTGTGATTACAGTATTCAGTCATTCTTTACTGTTGACCGGCTCTCTCGCCGCTCAGACGTTTGGCTGTTCTCCAATGGGATTTGATTGTTCTCCCCCCTCGTTGACACATTAACAAAAAGAAACAGTTCAGATGAAAAAGGCGTATACATCTGTAAATTGCACAACACAATTTGTTCTAGTTGTAAAAAAAAAAAGGTTTAATTGCAATATGGCAATATTGCAATTAATAAAACTGAATATATAAATATGGCATCATCATCATTGTTCAAATAAGCAACTAATTACACAAGGAGACCAAAACAAGCTTCCACATAAAACACTCCGATTATTCATTTGCTCTCAAGATGCATTCATTTTGACTGATTCTGTTGTTTATCTTATTCAAATATGCAGCTGAAAATGTGTCGATTACCACAACAAAGTTTCGTTAAGAAAGGATTTTACCTTGTTTTATTCGAACACTGTAAAAGCGCAAAAACCAAGCAGCTCGCTCTGTCTGGCTCAGGCAAAATGAAAGGAGAAAAGGTTTTTCTTGCTAAACTGCATTGCATCGCTTTCTTTAGGAAACATCTGCCACCACTGTGCAGATAAATTTGTTCCACACAAAATATTACTCTATGTTGATTTGTTCATCATTCAGCAAATCTGAAATATTCATATTTATATATATTTATATATGTTTCATCTCTTTGTAAAGTCTTCATTTTATTCAGAATGAGACAGCAGCATTCAACTGGGTAAAAATGTTCTGCCAAAAAGGCTCCGATTGGCAGACAAGGTCGCAAGCACACATATTGATTGGCTCAGGACTAAAGTCATAATAACTGGCAGCAGAAAGAGGATGAGATTAATTTTTCATTGCTCAGATCCGAGGCTGTAACCTGCTCTGCAGGAAGGACCTCATACCCCCGAGAGGCCGCAAGTCGTTCTGGTGTTTGCGCCGATCAATGAAGGAGATGAGTCTAGAGGTATCGATGCATTCGGCCGAGCGGCGGCCACCTCCCGGACTCAGCCAGGGCTCCTGCAGGCAGGTGGCGGCCGGGGGCCGATTGGAAGGCTCGGTCCTGAGAAGCAGACACATGAAGTCCCGCGCCGCCTGGCTCACGCCCTGGAAGTAGTCATCAGGAAAGCTGAAGTCTAGCCGGCAGATGTTGAGGCAAGTTTCCTCCACGCTTTCGTCCAAGAACGGAGACGCTCCACTCAGCATCACATAAGTCACCACCCCTAGACTCCACAAGTCACTAGATGGAGACACGGCCTCACCGAGAACCAGCTCAGGGGCCGCAAACTCCGGGCTTCCCTGAAGAGAGTGAACATAAGGAGCGGAATTCAGCTGCACTGCGTCGCCAAAGTCCGTAAGCTTAACCGTAGGCTGAGAGGAGGTTTGGTCCACCAAAAGATTTTCAGGCTGGTTGAAGATAGAGAAGGATATTAGTAGAAGTACATCAGATATTTTTCTCTTTAACATGCAAATTGTAAAATAAAGTACAAATGTTGCATATTTAAATATTACACTGACTTTTAAATCCAGATGAACAACTCTACAGTTATGCAGGTACTGCAAAGCTTCTAAAATGTCCCGCAGATAGAAGGCCACCTTCTCCTCTGTGAGGTTACCCCAGCTCACTATGTAGTCCAACAGGCGGCCCTGATCAGCCCTGTGGAATAATAAAACGTACAGATGTTCAGAAATATACAACAATTACATAAACATGCCCGTTCCCTTTCATAATGAGTATGCGTTAGCTCTCACATCTCCAGGACCAGTGCATAGCTGCTGGAGGTCTCAAAGGTATCCATCAGTTTGACAAGGTGTGGGTGCTGGAGTCTCTTCAGAATGCTGAACTCGTGCGCCACCTGGTCTCGCTTCATCAATTTCTTGTTCACAAACTTTACAGCCACGGTGCGTTTCGAGCCTCTTTGGTCACAGCGTTTTACCACAGAGAACCTCCCCCTGGAGAGCAAACAATTGAAAAACTTATTAAATGTCACTATAATGAAGGAAAATTATCACAATGTAGTAAAAAGAAGTTAAAAAATTACAAAAGTTCTTCACAGTTGTGTGTTAGAAATTTTTTCGAATTCATTTGACATGAAAATATCCCATGACACTCACCTGCCTAGCTCTGTAACCTCAGTGTAGAAGGACTCAAAGTTGTCCTTCCACGTGACACGAATCCCATCATTTGTAGTTCCTGAAAGCATAAATAATTCAATTCAATTCAATTCACTTTTATTGTCACATCACCACGGCACATGTGCCCTGGTGAGTGAAATTAGCTTACTAAAAATAGCTTACTAAAAAAAAATCTACAATCTCTTAACATCCACGGTTTATCCAAAGTTTTTAATTCTCACCCAACACTCTGAGGCTGGCTGATGACGTCACGCTGCCAATGTCATTAGTTGCAATGCAGGTGTATATGCCATCATCATCCGATGTCACACCCACAATACGCAGCGTTGCCTCTCCGGTCTCACTGTGTTACAGAGACAGAGAATGAGTAATGTTGAATAATGAATCAAACTGAATCATTAAAACCATCATTCATGTGAGCCTGTTTGTACCTGTAGGCTATGCTGAAGTGACCGTTGTTGGCAAGTGTTTTTTGGTCGGGTCCCTTCCAGGTCACTGTAGCTTTGGGGCGGCCACACACCTTACACCTGAGAGTGACACACTCGCCTTTATCACAGCTCACGTCACTCAGAGGGATGAGAATCTCGGGGGGAACTTCAGTAAAAACAAAACATTTCATGTTATTGCTAAGTAAAGATCCATTTAGAGAACAATGAACGTAATGCACATCTAGAACTTACCATCATAGATAAAATTGGGATTTAGAAGCTGAAATGTAAAGATTACAATTTGAGAATATACCTTTGATGAAGAATAAATTTGATTTATAGATGGTTTTGTAGGTCTAGTTACCTTTACAGAGACTTTGTTGCTTATTCCTTCTCTGGATTTCCTGTATCCGTTCTCTAACTTGGTCTCCTTTTTACCTTCCTTCTCTCTCTTCTCAGACTTCTTTCGGATGCGTAGGGAAGTATGCCATGAGGATGATTTCCTACTGAAAAAAGCAAATATATACAATTGGTAACTAACAAAAATCTTGTGTATCATTCATGCATATCATTCATATATAACCTTTTACACGTTTCACAACACAATGTTCAGTATTCTTCTTTAAAGCAAGTGTTATATAATTAACCACAGTAAAAATAAATAACACCACCAGAGGTCCGTATTACAGTATTTGCTTTAGTATATGTTGAGATGTCTTACTTAATGGTTGCCTCTGATATATCAGGGATAATGGCGGATGTGTGGCCTAGCACGTATCCGGGGATCCAGCCCTCGGCAGCTGGGGATTGGTCGGTGGCGGCGCGGAACACCAGAAACATGTTTTGTTGATTGGAAGCCAGAATCTGCACTACCTCCCCTTGATTTACATTAATCTCATCCTCTTTAAGAGCCACATAGTCCTGAGTCACCAACATGGTGGAGATGTTACTGCTGCTACTGCTTTCACTCTGTGGACAAACACATACACACATACCAAAGTGTTAAAAGCAGAAACAATACATGGATTAAACACCAGTGCAATTGATACAAATCTGAGACGTTTAGTGCTATAAATCATGGGTTTAGGCATGGCATATATTTTTTGAATGATGTTTTAATCATTTTTATTTAATAAATATAGTTGTTTGTATCTCCATATTTTGAGATTTAAAAAAATATATATATATGTATATATAAATTTATTGACACTCAGTAAATAAAATTAAAATTAGAACTGTATTATTATTGACCATATTATTATTAACCATATTGTTATTATTATTATTATAAGTATTGTTATTACCCTTAATTATTATTAACTATATTATTAAATTATTATTATAAAATAAATACAGCCAATAAAAGACAAGTAAAATCAAACTTCAGTCTTGAGTCTTCAGGTTGACCACACTTGACAAAATAATACCATTCGATTTCCAGATTTCCAACTTCTTAGTTTTGAAAAGTCACTTATGTTAATATGTTGCAAAAATGTTAATAAGTTATGCAAGAAAATTTGAAGGGTGAGGAAACATTTCTTTGTTGTGCTCAACACAAATTAAGAAATCTGTTTGTATTCTAGTCATTTGCTTCCCAATATTAAGACTCATAGTACATGACTAAAGTAGTTCATTCAAATATATTCAATTGTGTTGAGAGAAACGTTCTGAAGTAGCTCACAACTTTTACATTGTTGGGTTAACATTCACTTTCATTGAATGTCATAAAATTAAGAAAGAGAAAGGCATTAAACAGGATTTCATGTTAGTCAATCTGTTCAAAAGACACAGTTACACAGTCCAGCCAAAATGTCTTCCTAAGTTAATAAAAGTGTTAGTTCATAAACGAGCTTATCCACTAAAGACAAAATCTTATTCAAACCCCACAGACAAAAGGTTACTAATGGTTGGTACAGTAAGAGCTTTCTAAAAAGACTTGATTCACAACATGGTTAGTGTTTGACCAGAAGCAGAACTGTGTTAAATATCGGAGATGCAGAGCAAGGATTTGTTGAAGATCCACAGAGTAGAAACCAGGTTAGAAGCAGAAATCAGACAAGAGTCCAGTTGGGTTAGAGAGTCATTCATGAAGGGAAAGGTGCTGAGAGCAGCTGAAGCGTTGTGCTTTGCCACAGCTTGAGGATGTATCTCTTACCCCATTACTCTGAGTGGATTGGACAGATTGCTCACTGGCAGAAGAGCAGGTACTCATGCGATCTGCTTCTTTACTGTGGGTGGAGTGCCGGTGGCTTTGGCTCTGGTTCTGTCGACCCAGCAACTCGCCGGCTTCCCCGGGGAAGGTGAAGGAACCCGGTCTACTGGCCGGGGAGGGGGGGATGGAGCTCCAGTACGAATTGGAAGAAGATGGTGTGGAACCCCCACCTGTCTTTGGCCCGGGACTGCAGGGTGGAATGGAGTCTTTGAAAGCTGGTGTAGCTAGTGGAGAAGCCATGGGTGAGATGGTGCCAGGCCTGGGTTTGACCAGAGCTAGCGGAGCCACGGTGGCTCGTGGGATTGGAGCTGGAGCGACTCCATCTTTTCCATCTGAGTCCATCTGTTTAGGGCGAGGGCTCCCAGGGACCTTTGATTTAGGGGCCGGATCAGGTTCTGTGGTGGTACAGGGTGAAGGAACCCTGGAGAGGGGTCTTGATGACGTACCTGATATTTTGTCGGGGCCGTCGGGCTCGTGGGCTCCGGGCCCCAGAGCGGGCGAATGATGACGGAGTGGTTGAGGCAGGCGCGACGGTTGGGGGATACGGGAGGGGCGGGAGCGGGAACCCGACCCAGCCGGGGCTGCTCCAACTACTCCTTGGGCTGTGATCTGACCCCCGATGCACCCAGCCTGAACGTGGCTCCCTGAGACACCAGGTCCCTCAAGATGGTTCTTCTGGTACTCGACGGGCGATGTAAGTGCTACAGAGGGAAGAGCATGGAAAATATGATTTAATTAAGTATTGTAAGCTGAGAAATTTAAAAGATATTTCATAAAAGAGATGTTTTGATAATGTTAGTAACTAAATTACACTGACTTCCACAGTTTTACCCCACAACCACAGACATATTTCTCAAAATATCCTTTTTTGTATTCTGCACAGTCTAACATTGGGGTGAATAAATAATGACAATTTTTTTGTTGTTGATGCATCCAAACTTAAGAATTACCATTGATAAAGTTGCGCTGGTGCTCCAGGATCTGACTGATCTGAAGCGTCCAGACCTGCCGTACTCCAGGGTGGCTCGAGTGCAGGATAAAAGCCTCTGTGCTGCCATTGGACATTCGGGAGGTAAGCGCAAATTTACAGGGGTCACCATCCACATTTTCCTCAAGACCAAGGCAGCTCACCTGCACAAACAAACATGCTGTTGAACTTTCTTCATGCATGCTTTAATTTTCTGTTTATCAAGCAATTTGATTTGAAATACCTTAATGCTGTATTTAAACACGTATCCGGGCATAGAGAGCCCTCTCTTTTTATCTAAAAGTTCACTAAAGATGACAATCTGCTCAAAAAGGAAGACTCTTCTCTCCTTCATCCTGTTCAGCAGGGAACAATCTGGTTCGGCCACCATAAATGTGTCCTGGAGCAGAAGACGGCCCTGAGCGATGATCTTACCCTAAAAGAAAAAATGTCAGATGTGTTAAACATCAACTAAATAAAATCACTTACACTTAATGAATGAGTTTATATCCTCTTACATCAAATCCCTGGAGTCGTCCAACATTCATCATGTCGTTGCATCTTTTTGGTACGATGCACATGATCTCAACTGCTTTCTACAACACATAAAAATCACAGTCTAAACACAATTTTCCAATTCAAAAGGATATTATTAAACAAAAGTATTAGTAAAAGCTCTGACCTCTAGTTCTAGTGAATCCAATCCAGCTTTCTTGGAGAGTTTTAGAAAATCCTGGAAACAAACAACCCAATGATAACACAAGGATGGTCCACATGAGTATAAGATTAGAGAATTGGGAAGCAATGATAGGTGACACAAACCTTCAGCAGCAGCTGGTACTTCATGATCCTCTGCACAGGTTTAATGAGAAGATCACTGATCTGAAGCCTGTGACCCAGACGCTGCTTCAGATCCTGACACACAAACAAGTCCTTGGTTTACTACATGCTTGACCACAAAATACTCTATGTAAATTATTTAGTGTTGTCAAAACAATATAAATAACTAACTAAAGAACTAAAGTGTGTTTCTATAAGTTATGTGTACTCCATGTATATTTATTTGCACAACTAACTTGTATATTGTAGGAAATAATATGAATAATGTACATTTATTTTTTATACCTAACGTAGAAAAAATTGTTTCGAAAAAGTGAAACATTTTGTATTTAATTTAAATGCATTTTGTTTTTCTGAACAAAAATATCATTACATTTTCGAAATTAACAGAAGACTAAAACCTTAAGCCTCAGGGCTCATATATACAACAGAAATCAATTACGGACATATTAAAAACTAAATATAAAAAAACTAATACATTTTTTAATTTCCCACTATATTGGCTTTTGCCCATTTGTCAATAAGAATTTTTTACTTATTTTAAGCAAAATAAATTGTAATATGTTCCCTTATTTTTCTATTATATATTTTTCTATATACCGGTTGTTTAAACTTTAATTTATCTTTTATATATATATATATATATATATATATATATATGCATATATATGAATGTGTTTATAAAACAAAATTAATATGCACAAAAAACAGACATATATTATGTAAACATACTAAAATTCTGATTTGACAGAACTAATATTATTTAGTAAGTATTATAAATTGACCATTTTACACTATACTGTATATAATGACATATTTAAGAAAAATTGCAACAACAAGCAAAACTGCAAACAAAAGACTTCATACCTCAAAGTATGTGTCAATGTACTCAGAGACAATGTGTTCAGATTTGGGTTTGTTCTGGCAATAAACAACATACATATGCAACCTCCGTTCCTAAAACCACATTACGAGTTATTATAAACATTGAAAAATAAACATGTGCATGCGTAATAAGAGATAAGCTTTTAAAAAGATGAAATTACACACATGTTTGAGAAAAAGAGGGCCCAGACGATCCGGGTCCTCAAGGCACTTCTCAAGCTCTCCTTGGAAGAAACTAAAACAAAGAGTCTAGTTAGTATATTTTTATGAAAGGGAAGCAAACATGTCCAAAAAATACAAATTAAAAAATTCTTAATTTCCCATTAACACCAATGCACTTATTAAAATATTAAACTATATATGTTAAGTGAACACATACTCTCTGTGCCAATCATATATCTGCTGAATGTTGCCAAACACAATCTTGTCTTTTCCTTTCATGTCATCGGGGACTCCATCTTCTCTCATCCTGGTCATGTAGCCCTGCAGAAACACATCACCGCATTCATTTTTATTCTTTCCAAGTCTATAAACATTAAAACACAACCCATCTCAACATCTAGATTCACTCACCTCAACGACCAGACAGAGATCCCTTACATAGTCCCTCTCAGTCTCCACCAACTCCAACAGGACATAACTAAAACATGAATGACATGTTACATTTACAGGATATGATATATTAAAGAGAAGAGGGATATAGAAGAAGCACTGAAAACATACTGCCGTCTCTTGAGGAAGCCAGTCTTGCGCTCCTCTATCTCGTCGATTGGGGAGGATGAGGACAGGAGGGAGTTATCAGAAGGGTTAAAGGAGGTGCTGCTGCTGTCGGCCTGTTCCACTGACAAAGAGCTGGGTCTGTCCTCCAGAGCCTGTGTGGACATCACATACTGAATGTTACTTGCACATATAAGACTCAGATTCAGACTACATGTTTCTATGCTTACCATCCAATACATATTGCAAATGCATACACTACTGGAAAGACATACCCCAACAATGCAATGCTAATCTGACATTAGCTGACACTATGCAATTGAAGTCAGCAAGTCTCTACATTTTGTCTGCTATCGGCATACGTATTGTGTACAGTCCGTTTAGCATACAACTGATAACACAGAGGGCCAGGACATTGTTAAGGAATTTAAAAGATGACCTATACATCTACTCTTCTGAATCACGATAAAATACCGCATATGATGATTTTGTAGGTAAAACTCATTTTAGCACTTTTAGTTCCATTCCCCAAAGTCAAACTTATTGGGTGAAAAAATGGCAGTGGTTAGCCAAAGGTCTAAATACTTTAATGTTTATTCAACTTTTTAGTTCCATCCCTAAATAAACATAACTAGATGTTGCATTAGCAGTTTTATCTATATGCTGCTATACATAGGTCGTCGGGCTTATTGGTACGGTGCAGGTCGATCTGTTTTGCCAAGTCTGCTGATCTACTTTCAAACTGTTGTTGCGGCTTGTTTTTCTGCCTGTTAACAGTGGAATGATTTTGTTATATGGTTATCAATCTTAAAAACAATTTTATTAATAAAAGTTAGTTTCTGTTTTCAACTAGGTACTGGGTTAGGCAAGTAATGACTGATTGTGTAAAGGCAGATCTGGCAACCCTGCCAAGATGGTTTGTTAATACTCACGAGCAAGCTGAGTGTTTACAAATGTTGTGTCGATTTGTACATATTTGTACACATAATGTTTCAATAAACCCAGAGCTTATCTTTGTTATCTTGGAAAAGCCTAAGGGAATATCCAAATGCTTTTGGTTAAAGGAACCAGTGCGAGGCTAACTTCAGGGTTGGCCTACAAAAATACATCATATCTGCAGCATTCTATAGTAGTCTATATCATTGCTGTACATGTGTTCAGACATGCCAGCTTACCATCTTGCTCTTGACCAGCTCCTCAATAGCACTGACTAGCTCAGCAGCGCTTGGGGTCTCAGAGCTCGAGGGACGGACGGAGAGACGAGAGGAGGTCTGCAGAGATAAAGAAAATGAAAGAGGGAAAAGAGCCACGCTGAAAGAAAAACGTGGAGCTAAAGTGTGATCACGATTCATTCAGGCATATACTTAAATCCTTTCTTATCTCATTGTCTTTGGAGGACATTTAATGCTGGTTTTATTTTATTACAGCTTCTCTGTCTCTTTACATTACTCTTAAAAACACAAATATTTCAATCAAACAGAAAAGAAGTGGGAAATCCAGCAGAAAGTCTCACCCTTGCTGTGCCTTCCAGACTTTCCAATTTGTGTCTGGGAGTGGCCTCAGGTCTGCTTAGCTTTTACAGGCCAATCAGACAGCAGAGTTGATAATGAGGGGATAAGCACAGAGGGGAGGGGGGAGGGGTGTGAATGGGTTTGGAGGGTTGGTTAAAAAGGTTAAAGTTAGGGGTGGAGTCGCCGAAAGGCACATGACCCTCTTTCTATGGCATCACTGATCTCTTATTTTGATGCCTAGGTTTTACCTACACACTTTTCCTTCCTGTCCTGTGATACACTGAAACTGAATTTTGGCATGTTTGATGATGCCAGTCAGGTTAAAAATCAGCACATCAGATTTAATGACAACCAAATGAAGGTATAAAATATAAATAAAACAAAATCATCAAAATAATATAAGAAAATTGAGAAATGAAAGATGTGTGCTTCCAAGTTTAAATCGGCAAGATTTAAACAGAAGTCGAAGAACTTGTCTATATGCCAGCGTAGAAATAAACCCGATTCTGCTTTATACAGGAAGTCTGCAGCGGTTCTAAGGAAGTGCTGGGATTCTAAGGTTCTACCAAGAAAAACCAAAAACCAGAAAAAAACAGCAAATAAAAATTAGAAAGAAAGGGGTCTCGTCTTTTCAATAGCAGGGGTTATGGGAAAGCAATGCGAAATTATATGAAAGGAGGGAGACCAGAAAGGGAGGAATCAGATGGAGAGATATGGGAACTGAGATAAAACAAAGACAGGACACAAATCAACATAAGGCTATGGCAAACAATACAGGCCAAAGAAAGCAAAAGAGAAAAACAAATTAGTGTCACAAGCTGCTCTGGAGCAGGGATGATCTCAGCTACAAGCAGAGCAGTTCAATGTTTTGTGGCCATTGTACGATGGTTTTCAAATGGTCAAAGACTTCAATAAATCCCAAAATTTTTTTGTAAATATATCCAATTACAATGGTAAAATCCTAAAGATGTCCATATTAAAGGCTGTGGCACACAGAAGCTATGAACAAGTTTGACGAAAATCAGGGTTCAGGGCTCTAAAGTCACCTAAAGAAACTAAGAATAAAACAAGTCCAAAATAATAAAAACAACAAACAAAACCCTTGGGACTCTCACACAAACCACCATCCATTTTCCTGTCCGCATACCTGATCTGTATCGGGCCCTCTCACCTTGTCGTCTTGAGCATCGGGCTGAAGGAGACTGTGCTGTTGGATGGCCATGGGTGGAGGAAGAGGCACAGTGTCAGCTCCTTCTTCTCCCTCCTCCTCTCCACAGCTCTGCATTCCTGATGATGAAGACTTTGAGAGTGTGCCGCTGCTCAGACCCTCATTACGCACCCTCTGTTTGAGAAAAAAAAAAACAATCGATTAGGAATAAAAAAAACTCTTAAAGAATAAATCACGTATGTGCGATGCTGTCGGAAAGTACCCAAACCTCCTCCAGAGTCTCATCCTGGGGCGTTGCAGCACTATCATCTGAGTCTTTTTGTGATCCTATTTCTGCGCTCTTTCTGACATCACGGCTCTTCTTGTGTTTGTGAGCAAGCTTCTTCACATGGCCGTCGGCTTTACCGCTGCTGAGTCTCCTAACAGGGCTGGTCAGCCATTTTCGCAATGTGTTGCCTGGGCGCTTTGGCCCAGGAGAGCTCTGGGAGCCCATCACGTGACCAGGTTGCAGGGTGGCAGATGAGCCAGGCAAGATGGAATCATTACTGCAAACTGAGAGGGCATCTAAAAAAAGAAAAATAGATTAAAGCTCATGACTTTTGTGAGCAGATGATATTTTAAGAAGCACTTGAGACATTTTCTAACCTTTGTGATTAAAGATTCCCTCCATCTCAATGCTGCTGCGGGAGTGAGCAATGCAAAGGGTGGCACAGGGCACCAGACCCTCCAGGGCAGGGGAGCGGTCCGTGGTGCGCACAAGGCACCAATCAGGCCTATCGTGGAGCCTCTCAAGAACCTCCACTGTCTGTCCACGCCGCACTGTCAGCTCGTTACTGTTACTAGCCATGAAGTCGTGGATCACTACTGTCAGCTCACATCCACCAGACAACTAATAAAAAGAAGCAATTAGTTTAGCCCATCTCTGCTCAAGTTTCAAAAATATTATCATACAGAAGAGGTGTATCCTCACTTTGTCACTGTCCAGGGTGTTCTGAGATGTCCTGGAGGCCAGTGAGATGGTGTCTGGTTGACTGCTGCCATCGCCCTGACTATCCAAATCCTCTCCATCTCTACAAATATTAAAAAAGATTCAAAAATAAATGTCTGATCTTTAGCCTGGAGCTTATTAGTTACTACTAACAATATGTGAGGAAGATGCTTCTGTATTTAAAAGCTGGTGAAAATAAGAAGGGTAGATAAGAGTAGAGATTGTTTACCTGGGGGTGTATCTGCGACCCTTATGTTTGGCCGTTGAAGGTTTGGGTATGTGGATGGGCTCCTTTAGTGCCCCCTTCAGGTGCACGGTGCGCTCCTGAATCACTTCACGGATACGTTTTATCCAGTCCTGTTTGTTCTCAATACTGGAGGCCTATGTTTAATAAAAAAACAGGATACAAAAACACAAAGTTGGATAAAAATGCACATTATATTTTCTAGGTGAACTAAGGGTGAGTCTGGACATACTCACCATAGATCCATGTTTGCATCCCTGACTTAGCTTAATACGAAATACAGAAATATAAAAGGTTTTACTGTTGTAAAGTGTCAAATTCCATAGTGCATGAGACAGTGGCCAAAGACACTTGGACAATTTTATTAATATTTATTTGGAACATTAAGAGCCAATTTTTATGCTGTTATGCTAAGACCAAATCACAGCTGCTATTTAAAATGTATATTTTTTAACATTTACAATACATTTAATATACATGATTTTTGTATAAACAAATTATTTAATAAGACAAGTGTCTTTTAAACTATAAAACAAATTTTGTTTGGCTTATATGACAAACAACATATAAAGTGACAGTAGCTTCACAGTCTTAAGCAGCATGCATTCAGTTGTTGTCACAGTGACGTAAAAGCAGGGGCATGTCCAGGATTTTATACATAGGGTGACAGAAGCACAAAGAGGTGTGGCAACACAAACATGTAATACTTTTTTGGGGAGTTGAATTTAGAAAATAATAGAAGAATTTTAGAAGAACATAGACTAGATAAAATCTCTTAAAAAGACCAAAATGTTAGAGAATAATCCTATCTCAGAAGATAACCTTAATTATAGATCATTTTTAGTAGATAATGCTATAATAGACCATATCTTAGAGGATAGTCCTTTAATAGACCATATCTTAGAATACAATCCAACAATAAACTATATCTAAGATAATAGACCTATGATAGACCATATCTCAGAGGATAATCCAACCAAAAATAATTTTATTATGGTTTGTATAATTTCTGATTATTGAAAAAGGGAAAATCCATCATTTGAATACATTTTGTTGATCAATTTTGGGAGCAGCTGCCCTAGAAGAAGGCTTTTGCCAATGCAAATGAAAAACAGTGAATCCTCTTGAATACTTAGTGCACTTTATAAATATTGTTTAGAGAAGTGTTTTCGGTTTTTCGTTCATAACACACAGTCAAAGGTTTGCAAGTTTCACTTTCTTTTGCTTGTTTTTCAGAATGAGAAATGAGATTTTATTCTTTCCAGCAGTACTAACAAGCCATCGTTTCAATTTACAACCTGTATTCAATCCAAAATATTACATAAAGGTCTGTAGTGAAATACCTGATTTTTACTTAAAGAAATAATGAAGAATTTAGATGCTGTCAAAAGTTTCGAGGTAAAATCAACAGGACGACATTGACATTACACAATTTTGGTAACAAATTTTTCGCCTTGCATGGGTTAAAAATGGAAATGAGACAAGCTACACAGAGATAACAGGAAGCATGAAGCATATAATGTCCTGCATTGAGAAAGAGGAAGCAAGAAAAAGAATACGGTTTATACCTTGAGGACAATCTTGTTGTCTGAGGTTGGGGTCCGTCCTACCCAGAGGGCAAATTTACATGGATCTCCTTCAACATGTTCCGTAACACCCAGCTCAGATGTCTGCAATCAAAAATATTTTCAGATTCAAAAATCCGATCCAGTATTACAGCCCTCAGTTGGTCACTTTGTACTCACAAACAGCTTGCTCTTGTACAGGTACTTGCTTCTGCCATTGGAGTCTTTAACCTCTTTGCTGAAGATGAGTGACATCTCAAAGAGGAAGAGGTGACGTTCTCGTCCCTTTCGGATCAGGGTCTTGGGATCCCAAACTTGGAAGGCCTCCTGCAGGATCAGTTCTCCCTGCGACTCAATATTCTCATCAAACCCTATAGACAATTGATTAGTTAATCTCCTGTAATACTGTATATGTGTTCATGTTTTTAATTTGTCTTACCTTCCAGCATGCTCAAGTGCATGGCGTCATTGGCTCTCTTAGGAACGCTGAGCATGACTTCAAGTCCGTCTTTGATTTCACCTTTGCCTTCCTCACAACACGTGAGAAGCTCCTACAAACATTAACATTCTGTGTTATTGTAAAAAGGGTTCAATTCCATTTTCACTCATAAATTTTGCAGCTGTGAGTTGTTTACCTTAAGAAGAAGCTGGTACTTGGTTATTCTCTGCACAGGTTTGATGAGATATGAAGAGATGGAGTTCGCCAGGCGATGCCTTTGCTGGATTTCCTGTAACAATAAAGATTGATATTTGGCTTTACATGTTTCACAATATAGATAAAAACCTGTCCTGTTGCTGTCCTTCTGAAACCTGGTATTTAAGAATCTATAGTTTCAGGAAATGGAAAACATATTTTTCTTTAAAAACTCTGTTGCCAAGCACTTTTTACACTTTTAATTGGTTGGAAATTTTGCAAAACCCATTGAAAAAAAGACCATTGATAATAATAATACTTAATGGAAATAAAAGGTTTAAAATAACAGTATTACAATGCATAAAGCCATGTTACAAGATAAGACATGGCAAACTATGTAACCCCTTTTATTGATATTGATTGTAGCAAAGTAATGAATTAATGCTCCATTTGTTATTCAAATTAACCCTAAATCAATCATCTTGGCCCTATGTAAATATGTGAAAAAGGGGTGTGGGCACAACACAACATTAACCATAAAATTTTATATGTGGCAACCAATCCTGAAAATGCATGTCAAAAAAGTTATAAACTGATTTGCATTCTAACAAGTGAAATATGTACCCCCTATCAATCAGCAGGATTTCTGGGTAGCAGGTGTCTTTTTTATAGATAACATGAGATAAGAAGCAGTCTTTTAATAGGGAGTTCTGCTAATTACTATCTTTTACCCATATAAAAGACAATTATTCACAGATGGAAGCATTCAGATTCCAAACTCTCCACTATGGCCAAACCAAAGAGCTGTTCAAGGATGTCAGGGAAAAGATTTTAGGCCGACACAAGCCTAGAATGGGCTACAAGACTAATGCCAGGCAGCTTGGTTAGAAGGTGACAACATTTGGTGCAACTAACTAACTCTTGGGTGAGAACCTCCTTTCCTCAGCCAGGGCAATAAAGATTGGCCATGCAAGGTTATTAGCATGAAATTGACCTAAAACACAAGGCCATGGGGAAAAAAAGAATGGCTTAGGAAGAAGCATATTAAGGTTTTGGCCGAAGCCAGTCTTCAAACCTTAACCCTATAGAAAAACAGGGAGTTGAAAGTTTGATTTGCCAAACATCAGCCAGAAAACTTCAATGACTTGGAGAGAACCTGCCAAGAGGCATGGCCCAGAATCCCTTGTGAGATATGTGCAATCCTGGTGGCCAACTAAAAGAAAAATCTGACATCTGTGGTTGCCAAAGAGAAATCTGCCACCAAGTCATGTTTTGCAAAGGGGTCAAATACTTATCTTACTCATAACTTATTGGCATGCATTTTCTGGATTTTTGTAGCTTTTTTGTCTTTCATTGTTGAAATAAACCTAAACATAGAATTTTAGACTTATAATTTCTTGATCAGTGGGCACACATAAAAATCCCCAGGGGATATTACACTTTTTTCTTTCACTGCAGAATTAACTAAAATATGTTAAAATTGCACCTGATTAAAATTTTTGTAAGAATTAAATAAATCTCACATCAAAATATCCTCCAGCATGCTCCAGTATAAGCTGAGTAGAGTCTGGTTTGTTCTTGCAGTAGTTCACATACATCTGGAACTTGTCGGCCTACAGAGAGACAAAAGAGCCATTGTAATAAACTTAATCTAAAAGTATCAGATGCAGCTGTAGGTCTCAAAAACTACTTACCCAGGTCACAAAACAATGACCAACATCTTCAGGAAGCTGTTCATACTTCTCCAGTTCTTTGAGGAAAATACTGATGGAAAGACACAGATAAGTGATTTAACCACTTCATATCAGCCCACATACTATCCAAACATAATAAAAGTAAACCTACTTGTGGTGGAACTCATAGAGGTCCTGCATGTTACCAAAAATGATATGCTCTTTGTTGACGATCCCCGGTGGAATTTCCTCCACACCGCTGGTCATCTCCCACAGATACGTCTGGATGAACAAAGAGAGGGCGAGAGGGATTCAAAAAAGACAAGAGATTCACACATCTATTTACACACATTTACATAAATGCCTTATCTATCCTAAGGCAATGCACTTTTAAACTTTAGTTAAGTGTACTGATAATGTACAGAAAGGGTAAAGGAGGACTCACGTCCATACACTCCCTCAAGTCCCGAACGTAAGCCTTTTCTGTCTGAATCAGCTCAGCCATGATAAAGCTTAAGAGACATAAAAAGCAGAAGTGTTAAAGAACCAAGAATTAGAGTTTCATAACAAAAACTGTGTTGCGTCTTTTATATTAAACTTGGATGAGTAACACCAAGCGTAACCTACTCCTTCCTGCGGGCAGACTTGCGCTTCTCTTCGTTAAGTTCATGGGCAGCGTCTCTCAGTTTGACCTCTGACCCTGGAGCACTGGCTGGGATGATGTCCAATTGCAGGTCTTTACTCTGCACATAAAAGATTTTTATTGCATGTTACTTTCCAAAGTCTCTTTTTTAAAAGCCCGTCCTAAACAAGGACCTTAATATGGTCTACTACATAGGCAAAAACGCACAGCTTTATTTGAATCTGAAGAGATGCCGAGAGCTTTCTCCAGCGACGTCCTGTATTTGTCCATACGGAGAGAGAAGTCCCGATAACGTTTGTCAACCGCTGTCACCCACTTCTTGATCTCTGTGGCATGGGCGTGCCCCTTATCGCAGAACCCATCTGCCAACTGTATTAAAAGCTTCACTCTCTCTTTGGTTTGCTGAGAACAAAGACAGACAATGAGCTTTTTTTTGCAGGTGTTTGCCATTTATCAGGTGGAGCTGTACCTTGGCTGTGATGTGGAAGTCCTCATGTTCCTTCAGAAGCTCTTGAGTGTGGTGAATACTGGAGCCCGTCGACATATGTGTGGAGAGATAGAACTCACCGGTGTCATGGATCCACTCCAAGGCCTGAATGAACAATAAAGGAACTTACTGGATGGATTAACAGGTAATGGATTTAATTGCTTGACTGTCAGACTACTTGCAAAATAAGGTTAATAGTACTGTATTATATCATTTTAATCAAATACAGTTAACATCTAATGGTTAAGTACAATTGTAATTTATGGCTGTGATCAATATATAAGGGAAATTACTTCTGGGTCTACACAAAACCTTGGAGTTGAAAGAAGAAGATGAAAAGGGTAATTGACTTAATGATAAGTTCACCAAACAGGTATTAGTCATGAGTCTCTGTCTAAGATCTTTGCCTTAGGCTGTGAAAAACTAAAAAAATCCGACAGATCAAAAGAACAGATGGAGAAGCGAGAGTTCAAACCTGTTTGGCACTGCGTTCAAACACCACGTACTGCTGACACTGGTCCAGCCTTCTCTTCCTCATGGTCCAGAAGTGCAGGACACGATTCTCTCTTTGCAGCAATTCATTTAGGATATCTAGACATCAGAAAGACACATGTGAATACTTTAAACCATGGTTTTGATGCACATTATTTGATTATTAAGTTTATTAATGATAATTAACAGATATCTAAAACTAACAATATTTTCTACAATAAACATTATGTTGTGGCTTATCCTTTCCATAAATCCGCTGATAATTTTTTTTGTTACAGCTCTATAACATGACTTCTTGTTTGTTATTGCAAGTCACAAGTAGGTGGAATTAGGGGGCGGGGCATCTTAATTCTTGAGAGCATTTTACTGGACAGAATATGCACATGCCCATTAGTGCAATATGGGTCGATTTTATTTAATCACATCTATCAGGCACTTTTATAGAACTGAACATTTCCACAGAGAGAGAACACAAGAGTGGTGTGCATCATTACATGCATGTAATGCATAAAGGTAAAGTGACGTGTCCCAGTTGAGTATCTGTCATAATTCTTTAGTAAGCTACCATCTCTCAGGCCTGACCCACTTACAGTTTCTTTTCCTGAGTCGCAGAAAGCACACTCAGAACAGAAAAGGGCTGCGTTCACGACGCACACCTTCTAAAGTGGGCTAAAGTGGGCCAAAGTAGGACAGCAGCTTAAACTCATTCAGACTGTGGTGTGCATCCTCAACTTTAGATGGCGCCGCAGAGCTGTTTTAGAAGCCCAGACGAATATAAAAATCATCAAATAGTGACCAAACCCTATAGGGCAGACAGACTGTGTTTAGTCATATCTCCAGAGAGCCAGCAGAGGGAAGACGGGTAAATAAGAAGCAAACAAGCAGAGAGGCAGCATCTGTGGCCTTGTTCTTTACAGACTGGAACAACGCTTGAAACAATACAGCAGTCTAGCTTTAATGAATGTGTTTATTATACTGCTCTTTAAGATACTTGATCCTGATTTGACCTTCTGCAGTCATGTGAGGCAACTTATTTTTCCATATTGCACTATAGTGCAATATTTTTATTTATTGCAAATCCAACCTTCATGTCCATTTATTTCTTTATTAAATAGTTAACTGTGAATTAATTTCGCAATACCTCCACAAATACTCACTTCTTTACGTAACTTTCGTAAATCATTACCAGAATTGTCCCATGTTATCGTTTATCAGCATGTGTCATAAAACAGTCTTTGTTGCTGCTGTGACTCACTTTTGACCTGCTGCTCAGGTGCTTTTACGTGACTCAACATTCCCGGCATGCTGACACTGTTCCTGTGCATGTACTTCAGGAATACATCAGCGTTTCGTCTGGCTAAAGTGCACGCCTGAAACAAAGAGAGTAGGAGAGGGAGATATTAACAACAGGAGATCGATTGAGGTTGACTATGAAGGTGGATCATGTGATACCTTGAGGAAGGCTTCTTTTTGCTCTAGATGTTTGCTGATCATGGGGGTGACGTGGTCGGTTTCACAGTTTGGTCCAAGTTTGTCTGCTCCTCCGCACCAGTCCTCCTCTCGCTTGTATTCTTGCTCTAGACTCTCCAACACACTACACACCTGAATCACAGAGGGGATGAAAAATACACTGAAACATGACTCGATAAGAGGAACCAAATTGAATGTTTTAACAACGGTGACTTCTCAAAACGAATTTTGACTGGTTTAAAACAACCTGGCTGATTTGTTTATGTCCTGGTCTACTTAGTACTGATAGTGGTAAAACATACTACTCGACCTCGTCATGCACCATAAACCCAATCAGTCACCCTGAACGCACCTGTTCAGAGGTCTTGTAGAAAGCCACAGAGGCATTGACCAGTTTGAGCCGGTCTTCCATCTTAAGCATGAGCTGCTGCCAGTGAGAGGCCACGTTCTCTGCACAGTCTCGAATCATGTCCATGTCGTAATGATTGGCTTGGAGGAGAGCCTCGGCTTTCTGCTGGACCTGCAGGGCACTCTGATGGGTCTTCTGCAGTGGGAAAGCAAAAGCATGTCAGATAAGACAAACAACTAAGATGACAGGAAAGAATAGACAGGGTTAAAAGACAGACAAGAGTCAGATGGATAAAGACAAGAGAGGGCAAGATACTTATGATAGGATATTACTGGTTCAGAGCACAGTTTTTTTAGCTTAAAAGTACACAGAAGACCTTGGTATTGAAATGGAGATGGGGAGCCTGACAGCAGGAGGAAAAAAAGGAGAGGACTGCTATGATAGACAGCATTTGTTTCTTCAGGTTCTAAATAGTGATCCAGCTACAGAAGGACTGATGTTACTCTGGATAGTCATTAAAGGAGACGGGAAAGGAAACAGACTATCTGTGTTTGAACATGAGATGAGACAGCAGTCACATTCACATATTGCTTGGAACTGATAAATGCATTAAGAAAAATTTAAAAATAAACATTAACTAATAGGTAAATAAACTCATACGTTTTTCTGTACGTACAGATCATGTCTTAAATCTGCAAAAGCATGACATCAATCAATAGGCAATGCTATTTAAATCGCTCTGTTGCTAGGTGTACGAGTGTGTTTGTGTGGGAGCAGCGATAGCACTAATATATGTTTACAATAATTATGGTTTGAGCTTTTCCAAGTAAGTGTTAAGAGTCTACAGGAATGAAAGTCCAAAGACATAGCGAAGAGATAAAAATGTTGAGGTGAGCCTAGGGAAGATTTGCAGCATCCGCAGCACTGACCTCAATAGCATGCTGGAACTGCTCATGCTCTCTCTGCAGCTGCTCGGCTTCTTGAAGCGAGCTAGCTGTGATCATTCCTGCATTCAGCATCGACTCGCCATTACGAATCCAACCTAGAACCTGCAGCAGGCACATGGACACAGAGGTGTAAGTAAGTAATAAACACTTTGTTCTATTGATGTGTATTGAAGTTGATGGTCAAGAGAAATTACAATTATATCCAATGGTTAGAGACATATAATATGATATTTTATCATTTTTAAGGAATATGATGAAATAATAATTTTGTTTTAATTTTTATTATGTAAGAGTTATCACTTTTTTATTTACAAACATACATAGAATAATATCGACTTTTTTAAACAATAATACTATTTTATTTCACAATAAAATGTTAGTATTATCAGCTTGATTAGGCCTAACATTATGAAACAATAATGTTTTGGGTAAATGGAAAAAAACGAAGCCCTTTAATACAGTTTAAAAATACATTTAAATCTGTTTAATATTTAAAATGTGGTTTATTATATTTCTATAAATAATGATTATATTATTACATTTTATGTCTTCTGTTATTTATCAGCATAATTATATACAATATAATAAGATATACATTTATAATTATTTATTAAAAGGCTAATTTCCATTGTTTTCTTTTGCCAAGGAGGGAAAGACGGTGTCACCTGTTTAACTTCAGCCTGCAGGTGGCGCAGCTGCACACACTGCTCCAGGTGTCTACGGTGCTGCTCTGCTGCCACATCCAGCTCCTGCTGTTTCTCATGTAGAAACTCCAGCAGATCCTGAACCCTCGTGGCCATGTCCACATCTCTGTCACACAGCAGCTCAACACCTACCCAACCAGAGAAAGAGAGACTATGCATTAAACAAGGATTAGTAGACTTATGTTCTGCAAGAGCAAAAATGAACCCAACATGCACATATCTGATCCAAATATTCACTCATGCCACAAAAAACTGCCCACTGGCAACATAGCCTTACATAACACATGTGCGTACAGACACCGACTGCTAAACGAACCCGAGCTCACATCTTTTCTTAGCATCTTGTTTTATTCCTCTTGCTGCAGTGTATGTATCTGTGTAGATCACATGCTCTTAGCTGTGCTTACCAGACGCCTGCACCTCATTGACATACTGCAGGAGCTCCTGACCCTGGTGGATTACATGGAAGGCGAGGTTGTTCATGGTGAGGGCTTTATCGGCGTGATGTTGCAGTCTCTGTTCAGCCAGCGTAAGATCTTCTGTGTCGAAGTCACTCATCTGCTGTGACAACTCCTCATTCCATGAGTCCAGATCTGAGATAATCTGCATGAGAAATAAGAGAGCCACCCGAGGTTCATCGAATACAAATCGTTTGAGATCTGAACAACATTCAGAAAAAAATTTAATGGTTGTGTAAACATATTCAGGTGCTATAAAGTTAAAGAAGAATAGCTAAGAATAATGTTTATTAAATGCTGAGTTCTGATTTAAAACATCAGGGAGTCTCAAACTAGGACGATTTTTCCACGATCTATCAGTCTAATGGTTTTCTCAAACATTCACCATTTCGTTCATGCAAATGAGGATGAGAAATGTAATAGTAGTATGGTCTATTTTTAATGATGCTCTTAATTTATTCTCTTTTGTTTTGTCGTAAGGAATTGAAAACATCCAATCCCCATTCACTTTCTTTATATGGCCAGGACTTTCCTATAAAATATTGTCACGCTCCACCAAAGCAAGTCACATGACATGCGGTGACTAACTAACGATTATTTTTTGGGTTCCTTTAACCACAGTCTCCCACAACTGATGAAGATTCAAACACAAACACTCACGTCAATGGCGTCCCTTTCAAAGATCCTGAGCTGGAGGAAGAGCTCCAGTTTGATCTTTCTCTCCTGAAAGAGTTCCTCCATCTGAGCCTGAGCCTCATCAAGCTGCTGCAGGACGGTCTCTATGTGGTTGATGGAGCTGTTGTGAGGGGTCTTATTGCTGGAGATAGCTGAGTCTCTGTAGGCACACAGGGCAATTACTCTATGCTTTAGTTATATTTGTTCTAGCATGCGCAGGACAGGAAGGTACACAATTTACATTTGATAATGTTGGGCGAGGTGTAATAAAACAACATTTTTTAAAAGATTATTAAGAATTTAAGTCATAGTTTTAGTGAATTTAAGGCATTAAGAAGGGATGCACCAATATGAAAATTCTTGACCAAAACCGAAAATCCATACAAGAGGAAACACCTAAATAAATTATGGCAATTATTAGTACCCTTGCATTAATGGCTAAGACTGTATACTAACCTTACTAAAATCAAGGCATTGCAATTGCCTAAATTAATACAAACATTTCCAATGGTATAGTTAAATTATAAATAAATTAGGAATTATGAAAATATTTATTTAGCACCTTCAGACAATGCACAGTATAAAATAAAACTAAATTGTTTAACTTGACTCCACCATTGTGTACATGAAATAATAATGTACTGGCCTGCTAATTCTGTTCTTTTATAGAAACAAAGCTAGTACAGGGTGGAACAGCACAGCATTACATGTTGCATAGCCTCTTTGTGCAAAAGCGAGTCTTGGCTTCATATAGCGCAGATGACGAGCTCCCAGATCACTTCACACCAGTGGGTCTTAAACATTCTCTCTCTTATTCCACTCTTTGAGCAGCAAGCTAACTAGAGAGATCAGCTCCTCTGATGTATCTGTAGCGGACGTTACGGCCACCAAATATTTTTGAGATTATTTGGATTCACTGGACTTCATTTGATCTGTGTTATAAAGATTATTACTTAGATGCAGAAATAAAGCAGAGCGCACAATAAATGATCCAGACTGCAATGAATAAAGAGAACAGTGTGGAGATGGAGCGGTGCTTATTGCGGGAAAAGGAGCATGGAAAAAAGACTGAAAAAAAGATGTTCGCAGGCCGTGGTTTCTGTTTGCTTTATCACAACACATTGTTTCTGCAATAACAGACTTCCAACCGAAAAATCACCTTTTAACCATTTTTGAACTAAACTTTTTCGGTAGTGAATATTCCCTAGCATTTAGTCTATTCTATTCATTTGGGAAGTTTTGAAGAACGCTAGGTACTGAATTTGTTTCCATACAATAGAAGTGAATGGTGTTCACTGCTATGCTGTTCTTTTCATGTAAATTGTGTAAAGAATGGTTTTCGTAAACACTAATGGGCGATATTTTTTACATAATAAAGTGTTTTAAATAAAATCCCTCCATTTCCACAAAATACATTTTCAACAAATTTTCTTTGCTGTAGAAATGTGTGGGATAAAACAACATAAAACCTCTAGCATTAAAAGCATAAATGGCTTTAACAAGTACACTTCTGGTTTACTGTGGTGTTTTGACCTCATTGTGAGGCAGTTCACTGAAAAGAGCATTTCAAAACAAAACAGACAAATACTAGAACTGAAACAAGACATGACTTCAGGCGTGAAATATAGATGCAATAAAAACAAAACCCCGGCCTAATGGGATTAAAAATTAAAAATTAATTTTTTTAATTAATTAAAAATATTGAAATTATATGGTCCTAAAGCATTATACGGAAATATGTATTACAAGCACATTACAGAGATAATATGTAAAATATGCCAACATTATCCTCTTTTTATTAAAAAGGTTAATTGTCAGGTACTGTTTTGATGATTTTTCAAGAGGGCAAGGAACAAAGACAAAGCAACAGTTTCTATAGAACAGAGTCTATAGAGGTCTTTCATCTCCTCTCAAAGGATATGTGGGTTAACTATGATTAAACTTTATTAAATACAAATGGTGCAATAATGTAAAATCACTGTTATCTGGTAATAGGACCTTATTGTAATGGATATTTCAATGCTGGAGAGGCTGCTCCCATGGCAATATGCTTTCATCATCTTACATGGAGACTGAAAGGACTTCATATGGAATAAAACCCAAAATTAACCCGTCACTCAGGAATCCACAGCATTTACTGCATCACAAGGATTTTGTGAAGGCTTCACATTATTTAAATCATTACAGGTGAAAAAACAACCAGCGAGTTGAAGAGCTTGTGTGTGTGGTGAGAGTGTTCCGTGGTTCTTGCTGGATTGGGACCTTATATATTGGGACCTTTCGGCAATTACGTTGTTATGAGCTGTTAAGAAAGCCGCATTACATAATACACTACAGGCAATGAGAGCACTATGGATGACCAATGCACATTATTCAAAATTGCAGTCTTATTTTACATAAAAATTGTATATAATAGTATATGCAAACAGCAGCACACTATTCAAACTTTCATTAAAATTAAAATTTCACAGCGTTTCCACTGCAGTGGTGCTGGTGTGCAGGGATTTAAGGGCTGTGCTGATCAAATCTGGCAGAGCTGAACAGCAGTGTGGAGTTAGAAGCGGAGCAGTGAGTCTGCCTGAGGGGACGGAGAGACTCCAGCTGTCTCTATCTAACTTAAATTTCTGTTAAAGCAGAGCCCGACTGCACCTCAGCTCCCCCATCCCAACATGCACATCGTGCATGTGACTGCCATCGTGTTGAAGTGGCGCAACAACCAGAACAAGGCAGGGAATCTTTAGTGCATCTTTGACTTCACAGATGGGCTAATAGTTACACAAGAAATTAATTTACAGAGAATGTCACTTCTTCAAACAAGGTGTGAAAAAAATGTAAAATGTCAAGAATCATATTTAATTTGGTTCAAGCTAAGACAGCACTACAATTTCATGTTCCTTCTGTGCAAATAATTTGCTTGTTACTGGAAACGTTGCAGTGTCTAGTCAGATCCTGCTGTGCATCCAAGTCCACAACACAACTCCCGCACAAACCTAGCTTAACTTCCACAAACTTTAAAGTGATAACAGAAAAGGATGAGTAATGTGCACCTGAGTTGTTGGATGAGATCTTCTCCTTCTTTAATAACATTGACGGTAAACTGCAGAGTGGTCTGCTGCTGCTGTCCGAAACGCTTGATCAGATCTTGAACGGCCTCCACGGACTCGGCGTAAACATCGTCCAACAGCTCTTTCTGCAATTCTTCAAGCCACGTCCATAGCTACAACCAAAGACAACTTAACATCTTAACATCTCTCATCCATGAAGAATCTATAACATTGCATGCTGATGTGGAGCATTTTTATTTTGTACCTCTTTGACATGAGTGTGGAAAGCTACAGACATGTCCAACAAGACTTTTCTCTGCTCCACACGTCTTACGAAGTCCTGGATGCGATCTTCTAACTGACGGGCAGCCTGATAGATCTCTTCAGGGTCACATTCGCCAGTCTGGGCCAATTGCTCAGCTGCCTCGAGTAGCTTGTCAGCATTGGTGTAGGTATTCTGATAGAGAGACACATATGCAGATGTCTTAAAATGATGCATCAAACTGCATAAATTATGTATTTGTATGTTTTGGGATTCAAGCTATGTTACACTTTGTTTTGCTCAGTCTTAGTATTTATGCATTCTATGCATGAATAGTTAACTAGTAAAAATGAATATGCATCACAGTAAATGTTAGAGATAGCTTCTTATCAGCTCCACTTGACATGTGAGGGAGAAAACAGGAAAACCCTGTTCAAAGGAAAAACAGAGGAAGTGGGAGATTCGAGCGTAGGTGTGAGTGGCAAACCTGAGCAACTTCCTCAAAGTCTTCATGGCGTTTCTGTAGAGCTCTGGCACGATGCAGAGACTTCCCCACCCCTGTGTGCTTACTGAGGAATGCCTCACCGTGGTTCTCAATCCAGTCAAGAACCTGCACACACAAAAAACAAACGAAAAAGAAGTTCATTTGTGAGACAGTGTAGGATATGTCTGGTCAAATGGTTTACAGTAATGCAAGTCAAATATAGAAATCATGACATCTCTGCCATATATTCCCTATAGTGGTGCCGCATCTCTCTCTCCCTATCTCTCTCTCCCTCTCTCTCCCTCTCTCTCTCTCTCTCTCTCTTTCTCTCTCTCTCATCACATCCCCAGCACCTGAATAGTGGTTTCCATAGCAACACTTTCCCCTCAACCACACAATTTTCCATTCTGCATTCTCTCAGTCGAAAACCTCTCTGCACCACAAACTGGCCATGAACCTATTCAACTATGAACACAAATCACACAAGAAGCACAGGATGGAAGTGCAGTATCCTTGACTAGTTACAAATCAAAAAATTTGTAATTCAAATTTGTATTAATGGATTGTTAATTTGTTATTGCCTTAATTTCTTTGTGTATTTAATGTTTAACTCTTTAAAATATAATGTGTTTAACAGTAGTCGGCTGTGTTCATTCATAAAAAAATCCAGATGTTTTGAAAAAAGAATTTGATAAAAAAATATATTCGAGCCCAAAACAATCATTTTATCCTTGCATTTTTCTCCTTCAACCTTCCAGCACATTGTGTCTTCCGAATGCTTTTTAATATTCCCCCAAGGGCATTATGAAATACCACATGCAGTTCTCAGCATTACACTTCTACCCACACGTATCTGGTAATGAATTTCCAGGTGAATGAGTCTCTCTCTGTGTGTGTGTGTGTGTGTGTGTGTGTGTGTGTGCGTGCGTGCGTGCGTGCGTGCGTGCGTGCGTGCGTGCGTTTACCTGCTGAACGTCCTGCTGAAACACACACAGCTGTAGACGCTGGTGCAGCCGGACCTTACGGTGTTGCCAGATGTTCTCCAGCTGTCTCTGGTGATGAAGGACCTCGTGGATTATGTCCAGAACATGGTGGACTGCCTTGGAATAATTGGCAGATGCAGTCAAGGAATCAGAGCTGCCAGGGGTAAGGGGGCGCTGAAGCTTGTCCAATAAGGCTTTTCCATCTTGGCTCACCTGTAAGAGTACAGGACCTAAATGAGGCTGTGACTAGCTCAGACCTATTATGTTAAATTAAATCTGTGACTTAATACGTCTGAAATTATTTATAATATTATAATCAGCACCGCGGCCATTGTAGATATGCCTCTAATTGAAATAACGTGAAAACAAATTACTTGAGGATGAACTCATTTCAAAGGTTGCTTATTAATTTTGTGATTTACACACGCAGGGGCACACACTGTACTGTACCTCAGAGTAGGCAGCTGTGATGTGTTCATACAGGCCTTGGTGATGGTGGATGGCATCCTCCAGGTCCTGTAGTTCAGAGGGCAGATCCCCCTCTCCACAGGCTTTACACCATGAGTCCACATTACTCATGTACTGAAAAACACAAACATTTATCATAGAATGTAATATGTACAGTGAGGTCAATACATTTTTGATCACCCAGTGATTTTGCAAGTTCTCCTACTTACAAATCATGGATAGATCTACACTTTTTAGCATAGGTGGAAAAATCAGAAATCAGATTGTATGATTTTTTTTACAATTTATTTGTAAATTACTGTTTAAGTATTTGATCACTTAATAACTAGACAGATTTCTGACCCTCAATTACATCATATTTGGCTTTTAAGTAGTCCAGCTACACTCTGTCCATTATTCTAAATTAGTAGCACCTCTTTGAGGTCATGAGCTGTCATAAAGCCATCTTTGCCCCTCACAATCAGTCAAAAGTCTAAGTAGCAACATGGGCAAAACCAAAGAGCTGTCAAAAGACACAAGAGACAAAATTGTAGACCATCACAAAGCTGGAAAGGGTTATGGGGCAATTGCAAAGCAGCTTGGTAAAAAAAATAAGACTAATGATGACTGTCAATGTCCCTCGGACTGGGGCCCCACAGAAGATTTCTCCTCGTGGGGTATCAATGATGCTAAGAATGGTGAAGAATTATCCCAGAACTAAACAGGAGGAGCTGGTCAATGGTGTGGAGAGTGCTGGCACCACCCTTTTCAAGGATTCTATCAGTAATACATTAAGACCCATCTGAAGTTTGCCAGGGACCATTTGGATGAGAGAAAGTCCTATGGGTCAGATGATTCCAAAGTAGAACTTTTCTTTCTTAACTTCATTTGCCGTGTTTGGAGGGACGAAGAGTGATGACTATCATCCCAATAATACCATACCACATGAGGGTGAAAGCATCAAGCTCTGGGGGGTATTTTCCTGCACAGGGCAGGATAACTGCACTGTACTAAGAAGAGGACGAACGAGGCCATGTATTGTGAGATATTGGGCAAAATGCTTCTGTAAGAAGCATTTCAAGGTTCTGGAGTGGCCTCGCCAGTCTCCAGACCTAAATCCAATTGAAAATCTTTGGCGGGAGCTGCATCAGCCCTTAAACCTGACAAATCAGGAAAAGATATTTTGCTGCAGTGTGAGCAAACCTGGTACAGAACTATAGGAACCAATTAACCTCTGCAATTTTTAACAAAAGGCTTTTTTACCCTTTCTTTTGGACTAAAGTTAACTATTCCTTTAAGAAAGTACATTTTATTTTTAGACAACTTTTAGAACAGGATACCCCAAATTTATAGAGGCAATAAAAATTATTCATCATGAATAAAGCACATATAACAAAAGACTTTGGTTTCTTAAATGATTATTATACTTAGTTCCATTTTTCATAGGAATAAAAAACTACTTTACAAAACTGAAACTGTAATAAAGAGAAAAAGCCAGGAAGCTTCAAATGTTGTCCTCAAAATATAAATTCTTCTTTCATGTCTATCACCTACTTCCTTACAGACCAAGAGTAGGACTCAAAGAGAATCATATGCATTAGGTATGGAGAAGCACGGCTGTCTCGAATGACATTTAAAGAGATGCTAACAGGACTAAAAATCCAGGCAAACACCTCTATCCTCCATTGTGTGGCAATCTATATTCAGCCTAATGAAATTATCTTGTGTTGATTTCTGGAACATCTTGTTAATATTTTATTTGTCATTCTGAGCATCTCAAGCCATATGAACCAAGAGTTTGATTATCATTAGCTTTTAACAGCGTGCAACTCCACTCATATTATCTCTTGCTACTTAAGTAAATTTACGATCTCATTTCTTCTGCAGTCTAGCTGATCACATTTCCCATTGATAAACAAGTCCCACTGAGATCCAATTGGTTTCGGTTGTCAAAAAATGTTTTCTCTCACCTGGTCACATTTCTGGTGGAATGCAGCAGACATTTCCAACAGGGCGCTCCTCTCATCCAGAGCAGCAGCAAACGCTTTCCACTCTTGCTCCAGCTGACCTGAGATCTGTTTGATCTGCTGGGACGCATAATGGCCTGCCTCCAGCAGCCGGTTTCCCACCGACATGATGCGGTTTATATTTACGTAAACATTCTGCAAAATCGTGACATAAATAGTAATTTTAGTGGTGCAGGTTGTGTTTAGACATACAAATCTAAAAAATGTTTTAAGGATAGTACATTATTTTAATTATAATGTAGATATCAGTAATGGCTTGCCTGCAGACTTCTTTCTTTAGATCAATAACTTGGAGCTTCAGTTAAAATTTAAATAGCGCTTGTTAAAACTGCGTTATGCTATTCAAGTGTGTCTTTTTCATGTTTGTTTTTCTCTAATACTTTAAAAAGCTTTTATGTGTAATACGGGACACACTGGAATTTAAAACACGAAACCATTAACTATTTGATACTTAAAAACATAAAAAAATGGCAAGTATAAAAAGAATATTGAGTCCTGCGAAGGCTCAATATTCTTAAGTCCCCGTTCTGCCTCTTTTTACAGGAAGTGATCAATACATCTCACTGCAGTAATGGGGCTTTTAAAGGGCCCACAGCTGGTGGGCGGCCACCCAAACAGGAAGCACTTAGGTGGCTCACCGTCTACACTCGATCTGTGATTATGTGACGATAACTGAATACAGACTAAGGCGTTACATCATCCTATATAATCTGTAACCTTTAAGCAGTGAAAGAAATTGAATGTGAAAGGAAAATTTTTTGACAATTTGATTATTTTTAACATTATCTAATGTCTACAAGTCAGCTGTGCAGGGTTTGTTCGATCATGAGGTCCAGAACATCACAAAAGTTTTCAAGCTCCTCACCATGCAGTTCATGGCGAAGTGGTTGTGCTGCGTCTGCAGCTCCATGGCATGGGGGTGGTTGTTGCCGATCTCAGTGTAGCTTGCCAGAAACAGCCCTTTGTTGTGCATGATCCAGTCAAACATCTGCAGAGATATGCACTTCAAATATACGGTGGACCAGAGCCGGGCTTAACGTAAAGCAATCCTGTAAAGCGTGCTTTCGGCACGTGCTTTATTGTGTTTGTACAGTTAATATAGACAAGAATAGAAATCATAAAATGACCCATTTCTCAAGCGCAAAGAATAGCTGTTGGTATCCTAGCAACATGCAATCTTCCACCCACTATGACAAGCATTTTAATGAATAAGTGTTTTTTTTAATGTTAGTGCAGCTTTAGATGGATTCAAAACAGATTGCTTTCATTTAAAGATTCAATCCTAGTTACTATGACAAAAATGGATTTTCCTTCCTCACCTTTTCGGCATCCTGCTCAAACAGTCTTAGTTGGAAGCACTGGTCCAACTGCAGCTTACGGACGTGCCAGGCCTGGTTCAAGTTCTGTCTTGTGCTGTGGAGCTTTTCAAGGAGGCCCGAAATACGGGGCATCAGACCCTGGGTGTCAGCATTGGGCTGTCCCTGCCCATCTCTCTGCCCCGGCGGTACAGGCACAGTTCGGTTAGCGTAGCTCTCGCTGCTCTGGATCCTCTGCAGAAGTCGCTGACCCTCACTATCAACCTCTTCCACCGGGGCCTTCATCACTTTCTTCTTTAAAGCTGCGTGCTCTTCTATCATGCGCCTTGCACCCTCCAAATCCTGCGGAAAGTCTTTTCGTGTAACAGTTTCTTGCATTTCCTCCAGGCGGGCGAGAAGATGTCGGGCGTTACCAGTGAAGTCCTCAAAGGCCACGCGGATTTCGATCCACTCCTCATGGTTGTAGTCCAGGCTGCCCTCGAAGTCAGACGTCAACTGAGATGAGTCCACCACCTTCGATAAGCCCTCCAGGGACACCATAGTGGTCTGAGGAACGGATGAATGCAGAGAAAAGGGAAGATTTATTGAATGAAAAACACAGACTATAATGGAGAAAATGGAACAGTGAGGATAGCAGGGTGGGGTGGAATATAAAAATTAAATCAATATGCTGAGTACCAGAATGCTTCTTACTACACTGAATCCTTTGTGAACTGATGCACCCATTCCAAGCAATGTTATTGACCAGAAAGGCGAGACTGATATTTTCAACCAGGGGCATAAATCTAATTTCACAGCCACTCAGGGGCCAAACTACCTAGAGACAGAGAGACACTCAGAACACCCGGGTGTCAGAAAGGATGATATCATCACCATAATGGCACTAAAACAAACTAGCAATATGTTTTTAACTACCAGAAGTGCGTTTTAGAAATCTGTATATTTTTATGGTATGTATTAAGAAAAACGTAGGGTAGTAATATAAACTTATTTGACAAATTAATACAAACAAAGCTTGCACAAACGCTTTAAAACGGACACGATACTTGTTAAAATGCAAAATTTCGATTGATAAATTTTTTTATATGTTATCTTTTACTCACCCTACTGACTTTCTCTAATAAAATACAAAAGCATGAATTTGGAGGAATAAAATTACAATTATTAATAACTTTGAGATTTCTAAAAGTTTTTTTCACGCTTCCATTAATCCACAGCTCATATAAAATATGAGACCATGTCTGTGAAAATCTAATTCTACTTAATTTACTTTTTCGTTTAACTATGATATAATTTTTTGACATGCTATTTCCCAGTAAATATTAAAGATATATGTTATATTACTCTTACATTGTTTAGAAGGATTTTATGTATAAAGATGTAAATAAAAAGTGACTCTAAAGGGGTTTTCACATCCAGGGTCACATATTGTAAATTTTGGTTAATATGCTACTCTAAAAGCACTACAGAACAACAAGGTATTCTTTCACTAGATGAATTGATGGGAAAAACAAAAATGAGTGTGTGGGCTTTAGCCGCGAGAGAAAGGCAAAGAGCGGAGGTGTGCATCTCTTTTGTGAAGTCAAGGTAAACGCAGCCCATCGCTATTCATCATTTCAAGTCCAGTTGGCACACAGGAATCTACCGTTTTTACCAAGTGCGCATCAGGAAGAGCATTCTGCCCATTAGTCCATTAACAGCAACAAAATTGATGTGAGCGCATTTGTTTTTGCCTTTTCATATTCTGTTGTTCAGTGATTATGAGAAGTATGGCATGTCATGAGCGGTGGGCGAGATGAAAGCTTGCAGCCGTTCCCATGACAAATTCTTTGACCCTGCCCACCAGAAACATTTCATCATGTGTTGCACTGAACACTTGTTTGGACTAACACGGACCACCAGATGGTAGGGAGTGCTAAAGATCTTCCCACAGAAAACCACTCAAGAATACCACAGTATCGTGAGGCAAGAGAAGCAGTAGAACAGGGAAAAGGGGCGATTTATAAGTGTCACCCTAGCATGACAGCCTGGGATTTGTCAAATCATCAAAGTCAAGGCTTATGGGAAATCCTCAGATCAAGTCATTTTAGACTCAGAGTTGAAAATGAATCATGGGATTTACATTTTGGATTTAAAGGAAGTTAGAAATTACCCAAAAGATTGTCATGTGGCTACCTCAGGGTATGCATGTGTGAAATGTCCTTCAAGTCAATATTATCTGAATAAAGAGATTAATTATCATAGTAATTTTTGCTGTGATCATAAACAAAGCAACACATGGATACGTTTGGCTTTATAAGCGTTGTCATAGAAACAAGTTGCATCAATGTCCTACTTCAAAGGATAAGAGCTTGGAGTATCGGATTTATTATGGTACAATGCTGTCAATATTACATGAACATAATTGTGATCTTAAAAAAAGGCTAATTAATTAAATTTTGGGGTTTCTAATGTTTCCATTGCATAAGCAGTATAACCATCTACTAGTTGACAACAACAAGGATTTAACTCAAGAGATTAAGTTTCAATTTTAATGCTGTAACAAAAGTAATAGTATTGATCCATGGGCGCACTCACACACACACACACACACGCACGCACGCACGCACGCACACACACACACCCACAAAATCTCATAAAGAAACAAGCACAAAAAACAGCGGCAGCACTAGATTAGGGGGCACTTTCACAGCTTTATGACTTAAAATAAAGTTACACAAACACCTGCAAGACAGCACAATCTTTAAAAGAGAAAAATGCGGAAAAATCTGGCAAAAGCATTTCTGCTGCATCCACATTTACAATCACACAGTCAATCCTCCCTCCCTCTCTCCCTCCCTCTTCCACACACACAGAACATCAACACCCACACACTCCCACATGAGCAGAGCAGCCTTAAACCACAGATCTGATGTCACTGACAAACAAGCAGCTGATTTATTTATACCAGAAGAAAATCTGAAAGATGTATTAAGAAAATATTAAATTGAAATGTGTAAGTTCAGATGCACTGATGGAGCTGCACAGTCCATTCAATTCTGATGGCGAGATGTCTAATTGCAACGAATCAGCACTTAGGAAGATTAATAACTGCATAGAATTAATCAGAATATAATAATGAATTACTGCAGAAGAGAGTGTACAGTGTGTACAGTTGTACTAGATGTAATGCAGTAAAGTAGGAGCCATGCGTCCACAATATGTTGTTCCTGAGAGGAAAATACATATAAGCAGTATTTAAATATTTCAATTGTTTTTGTCTTGCCACTTAGAGGATGAAGATAGTTTTGAAATATTTTAAAAGGGGTTAAACGTATTGTTAAACCGTCAGGTATAATACATATATTAATAATATTAACAAACATATATCCAAGATTGGCATTATTTATGAAATACCATTTTAAAAAAAAGCTGACCAGATATTTAGCAGTTTATTTTCATCCAACAAATAATTGTAAAAAAGTATATTAATTTATGGTCTGCTTAATAATATTTAACATTGCACTCACAGACTTGCTTGTTTTACTATAAAATGCAATGTACAGTATTTTCCCTTGCTGTTTAACTTTTCTCTTTTCTTTTCCCTGAAAAGCTGCTTTGAAACAATATGCATTGTAAATAGCGCTATATAAATAAAACTAATTTCCGCATTTTATATCAGCTTTCCAACAGTGCTATGCAGTCAAGATAAAGGTTTGTTAACATGAGTACGGAATATATATATATATGTATAAAATTTAATTGAATGAATTTCCACATTTTAAATATGTTTTGCAACAGTGCTATGCGGACAAAATGACATTATTAAAATGCACACAGAATATCATCTAGTAGCTTAAAAATCAAAACACAATTTTGCATCAACCAGCATAAAAATCATGCAGTGATGGAGGGTGAGCCCCTTCCGATGACAAAATCCACCCACAACTACACAGACTTCAACTCAAGCAAAACACCACAACACATCCATACCTCAAACTCAAACTTGGAGCTGCCAAAGTTGGTCCTCTGTTTCTGCCAGAAGTTGTCTGGTTTGATGATTAGGGCGACGTGGATGCAGCAGGGAAATGATTCCTGTAGGATCTTCAGCAGAGGCTTGATGGAATCCCACTTGGAGCCACGCATGTCCACGATGACCGTGAAGCCATGTTTGCACACGTCCTCACTGAGAAGAGAGCAGACAAATTATGAGCTTTTAAATCTTCTTTGCATTATTTAATCTATGATGCATCCTCCCAGCTGAACAACACCACTAGAATACAACACAACTGATCTTTCTGGACCAACAAAACTGTACACATGCAGCAACATAATGAAGAAAAAAGGATTTTTGTCATGCAAATACAACATGACAACATGAAGCTTACCCATAAAGCCCAGCTGCCAAATATTTACAAGAAGCATCATCAAGTGATGATGAAATCTTTTTTTAGACTTTCGAAGCATCGAATGACTGCCTCATGGCATGTTATAACCGCAAACTGTATTCCAAAGTCTCTCTGAAGCTGCTGTCAATCAAACATCTCTCTAACCAATTTCACCAAAGTGAACGATGCGGCTGGAAGGGCAAGATGTGCATTCCCATGCAGAAGAACATACAGCCGTCTGACTGCGACACTGTTTTCCACACACACACAGTCCCTCTCACCCTCTCTCCATATCTCTCTCTCCCTCTCTCTCTCTCCCTCTCTCTCCCGCCCTTTCTCGCTTGCTCGCCCTCCCACTTTTCCTGCACGCTTGCCTTCTCAACATCTCTAAAGACGCATGCCCTCTCTCTCTTCCTTGATCAAAATACTGATCTCCAGCATCTCTGTGTTTGTTTTTCTTTTTTCTACAGTAATTGATCAGAGTTGTGAGTGAGTATGATGATGATGATGATGATGTGGAGGAGGAAGAGCTCTTGGCAAAGCTTTATCAAGCCCACGCTGCCTTCACACCAACCTCGTTTCTCGTTTCACTCATACTTAAATTTCATTTTCTCTTCCTCATATAAAATGATAAAGACTGTGTTACTGATTTTATAGCAGTCTTACAGGCTAGGAAATGTTATATTAGATATACAATGGTGCAGTTGTTAAAGAATTCGTACCTACATAAATTGCTTATGATGTTTATGTGGATAAAGGCACCAGCTAAATGGATATAGTGAGGGAAAATGTATAGAAATTGAGTAGAATTATGGGCATTTTCTTTTTGTAAATCACTATTTTTATGTGTTATAGATTCAAAAGAAATTTGTTTTTCATACAACCTGCATAATTAACCCAAGAAATCTTTAACTTGGATTTGTTTTAAAAGTAAATATGTTTCCCTACATTTGATCGGTGTAAATAGTAGACTTGTGACGTTTCCTAATAATGTTATTTCTTTACAAATATCAGGATACTACGATGCAACCTTAGCTCATAGAAAAAGTGAGAAAAACGTACTGTAATTAATTAGTCAATTTATGTGTTATATAAAAGCAACATAGCATCAGTTGCATATGAAATATTGCTATGGTCAAGGGTGACTATTTTTGGCAATGCAATGAAAAATAATATACCCTAATATCTCTGTTTTTCATGTTTAAAGACAAAATAGTCTATTTGGAATCTATAGATAGATACTGACATGCCTAGCAATTACAAGGTTCTAAAGCTAAACAAGCCCTTAACCATATACCAGATGCAGTTCAACCAAAATGTAAATTGGTAATGCTCTTTGCTTGCCAACATTCCCTAAAACAATCCATTGAAAGAAGTAAGAAAGTCATATTTATAACTATTTTGAAGCAGTACGAAATGAGTTGCAGTGCCGGGGGAGTTTGAGTACAGAAATACTATGTCATGCATCTAACTCTGTTTTTTACCATTTGACCACGTTGAAATGAGAACTTAACATGTTTACTGTAGACACACATACTGTGTGTGCATTGAATTAGGTTTAATCTAATTACAGCCTTTTCAGTCAAACCTAAAAAACATTTTGGAAAACTGTATACGTACTGCTGTGAAAACAATGCAACACCACTGCTCAGAACCATTGCACACATAAGTATTTTAAATGCTAGTGTTTCACCCACATTGCACACTTTCTCAAACTATGAAAATCATCAGTTTCCTCTCAATTCCCAACCGTACACTATTGTAACATGATCTTTAAGCAGCCAGATGTGCTGTTCTCTGCTTCACAGTCCTTTTTAAAAAACTAAGGATAAGAAAGCTATAAACATCAGTGTGTTTTTTGCAGCTGCACTGTACCGGAGTTGACGCCCTCATTCAGCAGTTAACGGACCCCGAACACAGCGCAAATAAATGTGTTTAGAGAGCACAGCACAGCCGTTTACAGAGGAACTCAACTGGAGAGCCGACCTGGCCTTTCTCATTCATTTTTATTAGGACAACAAATCTTTAATGTAAATACAGAAATGAAACTACTCAACGTTAATGCCTAAATAAAGATTAATCCCAAATATGAAAAAAAGGATCCAAGCATGCTGAACTTTCTTCAATTTCGTTTGAAAAAAAAGCTCCCAGTTGGCACCACATGATTTTGGCTTAAAGATAGCCCAGATTCGGGAAAGCTACGATTTAGGCAATGCTTAAAAACTTTCAAAAACATAAACATGAAATAGTTGTGATTTTTTGGGTTATAGCGGTCAAGGGTTGGGGGTTTGCTCGTATTGAGTGGCAAGTGTGTGGGTGAGCACCTAGGGATGCCAGCGAGGTAGGCGATGAGTCTGCGCAGATCCTCGTGCCGTATTCGGTCGTGGTTGGTTCGTGACGGGAATGTTAAAACCGGACCACCACGTTTGTCTCTGCCCCCTGGAGGAAGAAAAGTACATGAGTGACAATGGAATTGAAAGAGAAAAATCATCATATAACATGCTCCTCATATGCTCACTTGTGCATTAAGCATTGTTTAGTTCATACCATTGAATAAAATTTATTTCGCCCCAAATTATATGCAGTTATGATGATAAACCCTGGTGGGGACAATACCATGACAGGTACAATTCCAGGAATCTAGCAAACTAATAAGACATATTTCTCGAATGCTCTAAGTTGCTTTGGATAAAATGGTTGTAATGTGCATAAATGCAAATGAACAATTTCTTTCAAATCCACATAACAGGCTACCCTTGCATCCAAAAGACTTCAGTCTATAGTCTAAATCTTTTTCCAAAGAACACAATAATTATATTTCGAAGAATGTTGTTTACCGGCACCCATTCGCTTGCATTGGTTTTGTGTCTATACAACAGAAGGAAATAGACGCCGCTGTTGTTTTGTTACAAACTTTCTTCAAAGTAGCAGAAGTCGTCCCACAAGTTTGAGTAAAGGAAAACAGAATTTTCTTTTTTGGGTAAACTATCACTTTAAACTATTAACATTACCTATTTGGCAACCACTTACCCAAAGTATCCATTAGTGAATTAGAGATAACAGATTTTAATCCATAAACTCAAACCCATGACACTGGTGTTGCTAGTAGCAGCTTTTCTATAAGTATTGCTATAGCCAGTTGTGCTATAGAAACACTGCTGTTGACAGAAAGCTGTCAATAATTACTAGAATACAGTGAACAGCCACTCAAAGAAATTTCCAAGAATTTCGACAGACATTTTCTAACATTTTATATACTGAACTATATTGAATTGAAGTGCAGATGCTCTTTGAGTAACTGTGAGGTAATGGAGATTCTTATTACATAGAATTTGTTTTCAAAACCAACGCTTCTAATAAATCAGAATGACTCAGCTCCTGTCAGTTTTCAGTGGCGAGACAAATAAGCTTTTTACTGTATGCCTGGGAGAATGTTCTAAAGAAGTGCTAAAGAAAGCTGTCTCGACTTTACTTATATTAGTTGCTAAAGACTGTGGTTCTCTTTAACATAATTCATCTTCCATATGAGATGACTAATATTACCACATATTAATGCATCATTTCTATTTATAGCAGTCATGGTTTTGAAGGAAAAGTTGGGAAGAGGAAAACAATACCCGTCGCAAGCAGTATTCAAACTTCAGTTTGACTATTACTGGTCAAATCCCCTCTAATCACAACCAAATCAATATCCGGATACAGCCCCAAACCAAACCCATCCTGACGACTTAAAGAAATGACAGATCAATGGCTTTCTTGCCAATGAGACTCCTCTTCGTACTTTTATACAGTTTATAAAGGTTGTTCAAAATAGCTTGACTTAAGCACAACAAATCCAGCCAGAGGCTGGAATATCCATGAGGATTTTCTCCAGCGAATGAGTCTCTCTAATGGAGTGTGTATGTATGGAATAATCCATCTTATCCTTTGGCTTTAGGAGAAATGTATATATAAAATGACATAGTAACAGAACAGTTGCGCAGAACCACCAAGTAGAAACACAAAGCTTCACAGATTTGTTTTAAAACTAACATAGCATCGGCAGAAATATTTACTGTCATTCTTATTGTATCATGGGATATGGGTATGACGGTTCCTCGTCCCAATATAGACGCAGTCTGTCGTTATGATTCATTTCAGACAAATGGTAGACTTAGGACTAAGCAGGAGTGAAAAAGCAGAGAAGAGGTATAAAGGCAAGGGTCTAACTTTTTACAATAAGATTTATGAAGGCCTAAAACTATGATGCATTTGATACAAGGTTACAATATGAATCAGTAAAATTGGGGACCACATTAGGTTGATTTTAAAGTGTTAATAAATTGAAAAAGATATGTTTGCCTTTTCTGAATATAAAAAGAAATTTAGGTTTCTCTACCTGCTATTTTTCCCATAAGAACTGAAGAATTTCATTCTTGCTATTTATTACGCTGCAGTCATGAACAGCCATTTAATCATCCCATTAATTCTCACTCATGTGCTTGACAACAGCACACAAGGGCACAATGAATTCAAAAAGCAGGTAATGAGCCTCTTGCGGAACCTTTGCTGATTTATCTGCGTGTCTTTTAATGTTTGTGAAGAACTGGCATGTGCCTCTTTTCAAAATGTGTTTTTCAAAAGCATCTTAAGTGGCCTATGATCAAATAAGGGACCCCACAGCAATCCTAAAACGCACCTGATAAGAAGGCCACTTTTTCCTTTAGAATGGGCAACACTTCCATCGCTTTCATATCTTCATTTCTTCGAAATCCTGCAAAACAAAACAAAGGGGAAAAGAGGTTATTGACAATGCAACAACATTTGAAACATAGTGCTCATACGGGAAAAAGCGGGTAACTGAAGACGGTTTGAAGAACAATGGTAACTTGCACCCAGTCAACTGCATTGGTTTTGTGTCCAATTTTTCACCTACCATCATTTTACAAAAGAAGTCAAGTTTAAATTGACAAGCGTGAATTAATAATGATAGGATGTTCAATTTTGGTTGAACCATCACTTCAAGGCCCTTTGATGTTCTCTCCGTTTTTATTTCTGAAAATGTTAAGCCAGTCCATCCACAACTCTCGTTCTTGGCATGAGCCCATAACGCCTCTAGCGCTGGACTTCTTTCAAGCGTTTTGCATGAGATCAGCAGCAACCTGGAAGAACCGGCACTTCTGTTCGAGCATTTGTTTTTATGATTCACGTGATGAGGTTAGTCATGCATAACCAGGAGACCGTGCATCTGTCAGAATACCTAGACTCATAAACCTGCTTTGGGTCGTCATTTTAAGTCTTATTTGCCTGGGTTATATCTGATGTAAACAAAAAGTGCACTCGTCAAGGTAGTAGAAAAAGTCTAAACAATAACACAACCAATGGTTTCTAGCATTAGTTTCAGAGACAGAAATACAGCCTGGATGACCCCATGGACTACTTTGTCTTTCACAACTGAGGCTGTATGGACACGGATGGCTCAGTTCAGACATGCCATTTAATTTCACTCCTATTCCAGTGATGCTAATTGAGCATGAAATACGGCGGGAGAAGGCGGCCAATCCCTCCTACACACAAAGCTGAGAGAGAGAGAAATGATGTCATTCATCTATTTCCCTGTGAAGTCTTCCCTGTGGTGTCTCAGCGCCTCTCGCTGTACAAATGGACACCTCTTCCTCTTTCGCTCCAATTCCCTTTTTCTCTTTCCATGCATCTCACTGTCTTTGCTACTGTCAAAACTTCTGAATCCAAAAATAAAACTGTCATTTACGCAGCCTTACTGTCAAACTTTTATTCATATGAACAACACAACTTTCAGTGTAAAGTCTAAGGCACTTTGTCTAATGAAAGTTAATGGCGGTTAAAGCAATATTTTATGTGAACCACTTGCATTTCAACTGTTCTGCGCACTGAAAGTCACTTCTCTTTATAAGACTATAGTACACAAGCGGTACTTATGTGATGATTTTATTGTGAGTAAACTAATAAAGTGAATAGCATTGTATGTAATTGATACATTTTAGGGGTGGGGAAATTACAGAAAGTGCTGCTGGTCACAGTCACTCAATCTCATGGAATGAAGTTCAGTTCGACTGCAGAGATAGATAGACCATATTCTACCCTCAATGTAAAGATTCACCCATTAATACAGTTGCATTTGATGTGTATATAACGGTGTTTGTGTATAATACACTGCAGCTCAACGAAAGGGTAATGTCTCGTTAACACCAAGGAATATTACTATAAAGATTTTTGTTAAAGAGGTTTTTTGGATTGATTTAATTGAAAGGGCATGCATTTTTAAAGCACAAGCATATGAGTAAACACAGTGCTAAAGTCTTTTTCTGGATTTTAATGTTTTTGTTGTAATTTTTTTGTTTAAACACATTTATTTTCTCTCTCAGATGTATAAAGTCCCCAAATTATGAGCCGTTATGATTTCATGATGTTAGAATGTGATATTTCAATCTACATTGACAAAATTGTGACATCTTTGTCATGTTAAAGCCAACGAAGTAAAAGAGAAAGATGAGCTGTGGTCTAAGTTGTTGGTCACAATTCATATCCTCAATGCAAAATTTTTAAGATTTTATTAATTATATTTACATATTTCATCAATATAAAGTCATGTGTTGAATAGTAACTTTAATGTATGACAAAATCCTTATTAAAAATGAATATGGCTTTCTAGATAAAAGTATATTCTCCAATTTTCTCAAAAGGATGGTTTTCTGTGATGTAGCCTTTTTCCCAAACTACAAAGAACTCACATGCCCATATTATCTTTTAAGGTATAAATGGGCTGTCTTCAAGGCTAATAATGTCATATTATTAGATGAACATTTTGCTTATTTCGCTTATTCTCTCACCAAAGATGGGAGACAGTAAAATGACCTCCCTCTCACACCCGAGGCTCCTCTCACCTAAAATGACCGCTTCCAGAATATTATCTACCACTGAAATTTTTCTCATTTCACAGCCATGCCGCTTTCCTTAAAACCTTTCATACAGGGTAACAAGATACATTACAAACTTATAAAATCCCTCATTTCTACCAACGAACCAACCAACCACAGAAACACAACAAACCTCAGAAAATCTTCAAAAAAAGAGACATTACAATTTGGAAAAATCAGACAGTCATTCAGGTCCCTGAACTGGAAGAGTTCAAAATGTGGTTGGGTATTCACAGTCTGTGGGAAAAGAGAATCTGGAGGAAAACGAATATTGAATGATTGTTTTTACTTTAAGGGAAAGTTACTGGGATTGTTTTGTTGCGAGAGGAAAGTTGAAAGGTTTGCTACGAGGAAGGATTTGAGGCATATGCACATCAGTAGACTATGATCCTTTACATTTACTTTAAGGCACTTAGTAGACGCTTTCTCCAAGGCGACTTACAAAGAATCGGGAGACAATGAAGGGGTAATTAGCAGAGATAACAATAGGTGAACAAGTCACAAAAGGCGAGATAAAACCTGTAGGGGGGTTTAATGTTTTCAGGTTAAATAAAGTGTTTCAAGGGAATATGTTACAAATATTAAAATATTTTTACTAATATTATATGAAAATATTTGAATAAGCTAAAATAACAAGAGACAAATTCCATAACTCAAATAGTGGTTAAACAGAATTTCTAGCAGATAGATGGCGGCAAAGCCGCCAATCTGATCAACAATAAATTAATGAGAGAAAGTGAAAGAGAGAGAGAGACAGAGAGAGAGACAGAGGGAGAGACATAGACAGAGACATAGACAGAGACAGAGAGAGAGAGAGAGAGAGAGAGAGAGAAAGAGAAAGGGAAAGAGAAAGAGAAAGAGAAAGAGAAAGAGAAAGAGAAAAAGAGAAAGAAAGAGAGCACCTCATTCCAATCACTTTCTACTCATTTCAAATCTGAATACATTTCTTTGTTTTGATCAACACAGACACATATATTGGAAAGAATGCTTGTAACAGTATCAATTATTGGACCCCATTAACTATCCTAGTAGGAAAAATATAAATAGTAGTCAAATTACCTAGAACTTTTAGACTCCTACATACTTATATCTAATTTTGTGTTCAACAGAACAGTAAAGTAAGTTAATTTTCTACTATAGTAGTCAATGGGGTACAAAAACTCTTATTGTTTCAGGCACTCTTTAATATGTCTTAGAGTGAAATGAGAACAAGAAATTTATAATTGATTTTGATAAATTATGACAGTTTTGGGTAAACTATCCCTTTAAAATTAAGCTAAATCCAAATATTACTTATAAAATGAGGTGTTGCTAGGCAGAATTTACAATTAAAATGAAAATGTAAAACTTCCCTACCGCCGCCGTCAACAAGACTCAAGCAACTTGAGGTCATGGGTTCAATAAGTATGTGCCTGTGTGTGTGTCGACCACTAATCAAATCTCATTCCAATGACCACATTATTACACACATTAATGAGCCTACAGTCTCCACAGCAGCCTCACAAGACTAATGAATCCATTCATCCCTTCATTTCCGAATCAGAGCCCAGTCCAGCTGAATGAACTGAACTGAACTGGTGACAAATGAACGTTCATCACTGCTGGGGCAGGAATTGACAAAGCTGATGACAACACATATGTTTACAACGCAACACGTACGATTTGCAAGGATAAGCCAGTAATATCTATAAGCTGCTTTTGAATAGATATAAATTATTATCCGCATTATCTCCTACATCAGGTAGAAATTGGTAATGCAGGATGGTGAATAGTAAATGGCTAATAGTAATGAAGACACATGGCGAGACTGTTGTTTAATGGCACTCAACTGCTTTACTTCTTTACTACAAACTTTTCTATAACATATACTGTGCACTCAAAGAATGAACTGTTTAAGCAGGTAAATTGGGACACAGCATGTGAATATAATATCTTACTTGGCACATATTTAGCCCACATAACAGATATATATCTATTTTGTATTTTCAGATCTGCACCCTTTAACCTCACATAAGTCAGGTCAGATCAGAGCTGTTGACCTGGCTTTTATTAGGGTGTGGCTTAGGTCTGAATCTTAGCAATTAGCCCACTAACCAGAGGTGCTCTGGAGAATTGAGATCTCAGGGAGACAACCCATGTGACCTGACCCGTCACCCTGCGAAACAGCTGAAGAACCGGGTTAGATTTTAACCGGAAGGCCTCTTGTTGAAGGCTGAGATATGTAAGGGATTTCGGGGACAGATGACTTGGGCAGACTGAATGTAGTGTGACCACTCTGGAGCTTTACACTGCGTTCTGTCTAGGTGATAAAGTGTGAAGCGATAAATCATATTTGAAAAGTAATATGATATTTTTTATTGTCCTAACCAGGCACAACGATAAACAACAACACTCAGCATGTATTACTGTTACACTACGTCCATTGAGACATCTCCAAAAACCTGCTCAACAATTTAAGCTTACCGACTTTTTATCACAATAATAAATCTAAGCCCTCACAGGACACATCTCATTGCACCTGACCACTGAAACTGTTTACATCCTAAAGCAAGAGAACAACAGGGCAACATGAACTGCACCAGACTTTAGTACACTTAGATGTCAGAACATCAGCTGATCTCCCTGCATTTCGGTCCATGGCGTTCGTGAAGGGTTAAAAGAGTCTGTAAGCATGAACACAAAGCCTGTTTTTCTTACTGTAACGTGATCACTGGTAAGAAGGATTTCCAACCTCTGTTCTCCACTAGAAAGCACAGACTGACTGGTATGAGGGAAAATGCCACGTCGCAGTACGTGGAAAGCACTGCACTTAAAGCTCATGACAGTGACTGAGACACGCACACATAAAATTCTGAACAAGAAAGTTAAATCTAAAATTCCCTTAAATATAACAAAATCAACATCAATATCTTCGTCAGATACACACAAACACAAAAGTCTAAATTTGCAGTCTCCCTAAAGAAGATTCCTTATTATATCAGCAATGTTTGAAACAAAAGGTAAAAAAGTAAAAATTTATTTCTAAATGCATTTAAACCTTTTAAGATTAAACACACACTGTATTGTATTGATGTGTTGTATACCGGTACTTAAAAAATATCAGTATGTATATTTTTTCAAGAATACTATATCAAAAGTTTTCTCAGTTCCGTATTTCAAGTTCACCACTTCACTAACATGAAATCAGCAAGCGTGATTACAGAGAAACGACAATGGATCGAACAGATGAAAAGTACTGTATATACACTGTACATTAGCCTGGTTACTTTTCACCTATGGTACAGATTTATTATGGTATTAGTTACTAGTATCGTACCAAGTTCAAAGTTGTGGTATCGAGCTATCCATACTATCGTAAAAGAATCAGCACGGCTACACAATTTTTAAAAAAATTTCGCAGTGTTTACTAGAACTGTTTGATTTGGGTAAAAATATTGTATTGCAATTATTTCGAGAGATTTTGCAATTGCAATTTGATTTGTGATTTAATTTGAACAGCACAGTACAGTTATCATTCCCTGCTGAAAAAGTAGAAATAATAATAGTTTCCATTAAAATAATTAGAAATTTCCTTCATATAGAATGTTCTTCATATTATTCACAGTCATGGGTACGCACATTTATGCTGTGTTTACAAAAAAGTAAAGCACTGAATTCCTCGTTGTTCCTTAGTTTAGTTTGTAAAAAGTGACAAAAAACATCTGTTTGTTCATGTCTTCTTATACATACTTTACATCATTCTAACAAAGTGAGTGCAATAATGTTACTCTGGCTCCGGGCTCTTAGATCATCCTTATTGTAGTGCACTTCTTTTGTCCTTTTAAAGCACAGACCTGTTATTCTCTGCTGACGTCTGAAAGGGTGTTTGTCATATAGATTTCAGCATTATATTTGATGACATCATTGCTGTGTTTTCTGCTCCTGCTCTGGCCTAATTTTAGCCCGACCCCCATGGAGGTCTAGTGTCTCCATCACAGCAGAGAGAAACAGAGGGGAGTTGCACCCTGAAGACATAGACCGTCTATTTTGGTCCTCTCTCCTCTCCACATCAGTCTGAGCTTTCTTCTCTCTCTCTCTCTCTCTCTCTCTCTCTCTCTAAGTTCTCACAAACCGTCTGCATGTCTCACACCTTTTCACTCCATTGCATTTCAATGCAACACATGAGGTCTGAGCTTTCTGTTTTCTGTCCGTACAGAGGGAGTTAGAGAAGCATTTCAGGAAGTGGGCGTTAATTATCCTATGTCAAGCTATTTGCTATGTTACACTGTTGGACAAATGTACGGTATATTGTCAAACCAACCTTTTACTTGTTATAGTTAAGCAAACCATGCTTGCAACACAAGATTATTTGTTGTGCTAGGCTAACCAGATAACCAGTTTGGATCTAGACACCCTTCTTCATGTTCAATTCATCAATAATGGACGAAACTTACAGAGGGTGGATTGGTTTTATAAACTACATGCCCACGGATAACTTACAAGTATACCTGGCAGTTAAATTGGCATGTTGCATACTGCCACCTGTTGTTGTCCGAAAGTGATGCCATTCCACCAGATGGACTGCAAATGTTCATTTTTAACAGCCCTACTGTAAAACTGAAGACAACGTATGGTGTTCTAATGCGCTAAGACTCTATGGGGTTCCTGCATGGGTTATATGGCCTTAAAATGTTCTTAACATGCCGTGTCATACTGCAAACACACTCAAGCATATGGCTCTTGTAACAGTGGAATACAAAAGATGATATTTTGAAAAATGTCTTGGTGCTTTAATGGGACCAGTGTTTTTTGGTTACCAACTTTCTTCGAAAATATCTTCTTTTGTGTTCTGAAGAAGAAATACAATCATTCAGGTTTGAAAAGACATGTGTAAATATAAAAACATAATAAGGCGTGAACTATTACTTGTGAACTATCAAAAAAGCTTTTTACAATCAAATCTTTCAAACCTGCTTTCAGAGCCTAGATGGATGTGTGGGTCAGGAAATAACATGACTCACGATAATCTGGTCACTTATTTTGATATTAAGACAACACACAGTCTTAAACTGCAGATTACTCTTCAGCTTCAGCAGATGGTTTGGAGGTTTTGAAGGTTCAGAGAATGCACACGTGCCAAACGTTAAAAGTAAATTAAGAGGTCAAACGTTGCCTGGTGTGTGGCTGTGTTTTATCTCAGTGAAATCACTCTTCCAGACCCAACACAGGCTGAACGTTTGCAAGCCACAACAAAGTAAGCTGCTGACATTTGCCAAATACGTGATGTTTGCACGTGACCCTATATCACTCTGTTTTCTAAAAGAGAGTAAGAGATACTGGGACCAAACGAGAGGATGGGAATTGGGGAAGCAATGCATGATAAAGGACATAAGTTTATAAGCACACACCTTTGACCTGTAAACTAGTAGCAGTTAATTTCTTATTTCTGCCAATTATAATAAAAGAGTTCTGACATTCTGTACTTTAGCATCCAATCAGATTTTGTTAATCAATGTAAAGTAAACTAAACGTTTTTTTAAATAAATTTTTTAATAAATAGTTCAACGAGAAATGAAAAATGTTTTTCCTTTTTATTAAAATACAATTTGTGCCTGTGAAGTTGTTATTTACATTTATGAACATTTTAAAGGTTAACAAAGATTATTGATTTCTTTTATCTGCTTCAAAAAAGGTTAGAGACCCCTACTATAGAGAGTATATTTTTGTTTCGCTTTTACAGTAAATATGTAATAAATGTAATGTAACTATTGTTTTAACAGAGACCTAATGATTACAAAAGCGTATCATTACACAGTGAACATTTTAATCGCTTTTACATTGGGGTTGCAGAGCTTAATACATGTACATCCCCAATAATAACGTACATCCTCACGCTTTGACGTCATCAATTGAGATGGGTTCATCAAGTTTAGCGAGTACAGATCGAGTCATAGAATGTGATTATCAGCCAATACCAATCTCTGGTCGGTCCATCAGAGTATCTCTACCAAAAACAGATACTGTACAATATTTTAAAAAGATGAACTATATGCATCTCACGTCTCTATATAAACACTCTTTGTACCCAAACCTTTCTTAAATAACTATCTGCCATTTTGTTCAAACTGAATACATAAATAACAGATGATCAGAGACACCCCCTCCATTAATATGCTGTATTGACAGTCCATTCGGACCACACAGACTCCCTAAACTTCTGTTGCCATGGAGACAGGCCTGTACTCTACATTCCTTGGATATTTTAGGGAAAGTAAGTGTGAAAATTCTTCAGAGTTTCTGTAATGAATCACTTGCTATAAGTAGAGGCGAGTAGAGAATATTATCAATTCATCTGCCCGAAAGAACATTTCCATATCGCAATTCAAACTCAAAAGGCATCTCAATACATTTCGAGCACAGAAATACTTTCATGCATCTTACTTAGTTTTTAACAACTTAAACAAGCATGAAAATCTTGTGCATTTCGAATGCATAAAATAGGGTGATAACCCTCATTTAAGTTAACATGAAATCCAACTCGACCCTAAGACAAACACACAAGACCCAGACTTTCCCAATGAAAATTCTTTGATAAATATCAAATGATGAATATTTGATGTATACATCAGAAATGTCAGATTAGGCAAGTGAAATGAAGGTTATGAACTTTAACTACAGGAAATGAGTAAGATGGAAAAACCTGGACAAGAGCAGTGAGAGAACAGTCTCGAAAACAAAAATCTGGTGACAGTGATGAATGCAGGTGTCATCGTCACCCATCAGATTTCCCGACACTGACAGACCTTTAGATCACAAATAAACGATCTGTAATCCTTCACTTTTACAGGAACACTCCTCTCTCTATTGTCTCTCACGTCAATGTCAGGTTTATGTTAAGCTATTTGCAATTGTTTGAAACTCAATAATACAACAATGCTTGAAAAATGGGTGCACGTTATGTTGTGGTAGAAGAAATGAGTAATCTGCATTTTGCTATGCTCAAATACCCTTTTTCTTCATTCTATTGACTAACTCATCCTACATGCGACTAAAAAGATGTATGCTGTCAATATTAATGCAAATCCCATAATTTCTGAGGGAAAACATTATTACATGTCAAATCCATCTGTTTTCCATTTGATTTCACAATGCCAGGGAGCAATTGATGTTGCTCTGTCGTCTGGCAGCTTTCTGCCAGCTCTCTGAGGTCAGCCCCCCTAATAACAGGTTACAGAAAACCAGAAGCTCACGCAACACACAACCCCCTTCAGAAAGAGGTAGAAAACAGACTAGAACTATACAGTCAGTCATAAAACATATGTCTCTTATAATTACATTTTACATGTGCGTGGATGGAAATATTCCTAGACAACATCCAGGTTGACATTACATGAAGACTAGCACCACAGTTTGGTTGCAGTAACTTAAGTTGTCACATCACAGTTTATTAGAATACGATGTTATCTTAAAAAAAAAGAGGTGCTTAACGGAGCTATTGAACCATTTAAGGATAAAGGATTCCTTAAAGAACCTTAAACATTATAAAAGCTTTCAGTTTTTGTTCTTTACCCAAAGAATAAAAGACATTTCTCTTAAAAGTATCACTTCGTAGTTTAACCTTCAAAGGATTCTTTTTGGCAAAATTAAGCTTAAAGTGATAGTTCACCCAAAAATGTACATTCCTTAAGAAGATTTTTTTTGACGGCAACAGCACCCTTAAAGCATACTTTGAATGAAATAAAACCAGTGTAATCGAAGGGGTGTCAGGTACTGACATTCTTCAAAATATATTGTTTTGTGTTCTTAGGAATATGGTAATTCATATAAGGAAATGTCAAGAAGGTTAGTAGATGATGATGTAATTTTCAATTATGATTAACTATCACTTTAATATTATGCTGAGGCGCCGAATGTTTCTGCTATTTTTTACTGGTGCATGGATTTTCTCTTTTCTTACATTTAGAGCAGCACTTAGAAGGTACTGAATCTCGAACTCTTATGTTCATTAATCAATTTCATTTAAAGGTCTCTGACCGATGTTTCCGACCTTCCTCTTCAGACCACCCCCTAACTGAAACCTTCATCACCCTGTCATCAGTCCTCCCTAAATCTGCCAGTCCATCTCAATTCTTTCAGTCCACCTCATTCCTCAACTCTTCATGCATAATAAACACCTCACCCACGTCACCTCTCACCCAAATCTCGCTTTGTCCTCTTTTAATCATGTCCATGTGGAGCCGAATAACAAAAGAACTGGAAATCATTATGTAGTACAAACCGACAGACTCATGGCCATACAAGGATCTGGGAGGACCAAATGCATCTTTTAAACAAATTTCATATGAAATAATAATGGTACTGTGGAAAAGAAAAGCCCTAGGAGCCAACATGACAGCATGTCACCAAACCGTTTCCAAGTCAGTCGTTAAAAAACAGTCTTACTTTAGACTCTTTTAGACTGCCCTTGTTTTCCGTTATTGAAATTCTTGAGTGTCCGTTAAGCAGGGGTAGCTGTTGACATAATGACCGTTATGAGAAAAAGAAAAAAAACATATGAATCAGGAAAGAGTGCCAACGCTAAACTCTTACCCAAAGCAGTACACACCAGACTCTAGTGAACCTAAACACATTAGTATTTTATGGTGTAATATTGCTCTCTGAACTCAACAGAAGACAGAATGTTCATACTACATACAGTCCACTAAATAAGTGAAACCATTTTACATCATTAGCTTTACTTACACCCTTTAACCTGCATGATTGTCTTCTGCCAAACACAATAAGATAATTTTAAGTATGATGTTAACTAAACAACACTGGAACCCATTGACTTCCATTGTATGGACACAAACCACAAAGACTTTCTTGAAAATTCCCCAAAAGAAAGAGTCACACTCTGGTTTTGAATGCCATAAGGGAGAATAAATGACATCAGCGTGTATTCAATTTTCAACGTACTAGGGAGATGCTCCCTTTTGCCACAGACACGGAGTACCGTTTTTTTCATTGTAATCGGTTTTCATTTTTTTTCATTGTAATCTGCTTATCTAACCTTTCTTCACATAAAGTATTACTATAGATGTTGCCTTTGTAATATTTCTATATTTTTATAAAAAAATTTACAGTAATTATGTAATATATGTAATGTAACTGTTGTTTTTACAGATGATATCATGTTCGTCTTCACTTGGTGATGTCATCAATTGAGGTCCGTCCATAAGTACACCCAAGTTTAGTTAGTACCGATTGAGTAATAAAATGTTAATATCGGCCAAATCCAAACTCTGGCCAATCGATCGGAGCATCCCTAGGTAAAATCGAACTTTTCTTTCAAGCATTCTGTGTAACATGGCCATGGTAACCATGGGTAAAAACAACAAACCATGCATTAAAAAAGCCAAATCAAGAAAACTGAATAAAACAAAGACAATATAGAGATCCAGCATCATGGCGGTGAGCTCTGCACAGACGACAACCACTTGCATTACCTTCAAGACAAAGCAAAAATCTAGTTTGTTGTGTAGAGAGACAGGTAGTCCTTCTATAGTCTGACTTATTCAGTCTGGTGTTCCACAAGCAGAGCATTATAACTCTCATTCAGACCTATCTTGTTTGGACAGTGATCTCCTGTAATCATCTGTGATATCAGAACAGCCTACGAGCACATGTTTGTGTATCTGTGGGTCATGTGCCTTATGGGTACTGATGGGGTGGGTCATGGTGTCTATTTAAAGAAATCACAGCTGCAGAAGGCAGGCGAACTTTATGTATCTGATTGTTTAATCATGAGTGAAAGTGTAGCCCATATTGCCCCTTAATAATTTATAATATTTAAAGCTACATGTATCCTAAGGTTGTAAACGCTGATATAGAAGAAACAAGTATTGTTAGAATTTTAGATTACATCTTTCAAGCCAGCAGGTTCATATTGTTACATATTGCGTTTATCCAATAATCAAAGAGACATTTGATCTGACGTGTACTTTTAAGCAATACAAAAAAAAATTGTACAAGATAAACAAATCAACATTGCACATAACAATATTCGATAACAATATTGTTGTCTTTATTTGCTTGTGCTTCATAAGATATTTACAACCACCTATTAACAGAATTAATATTTGAGCTGATAAACTGCTCCAGTCCAACCAACAGACATGCAATGAAATGAGACCAAGACATAACAATACTACTCGAATACTATTGTTTAAAATACCTGTCATTCCATATCGCATACGGTTTAAGGCATGTAAACATAGCCTACTCTTTAGTTTTAAAAATAGTATAGCTTATAGTACAAAGCAAAAAGTACACCAGTATTCATTCTCGACATAGCCAAAGGCACACACAAAATTCATTTTCAGCTTTTGTGTGCAAGAATGAGTGAAAAATAAATTCATACATTCGTACATGGAAGATGCAAAACTTAACTATTAATGCAAGGAATACTGACAGATTATAATGGTCTGCACGATATAATGCAACCGATTAGCAGTGATTTATGCATTATATTCCACTATACCAAGCTAAAGTACTCATTCACTAACAAGCACATGCTGCCTCAGTCCTACTTAATATTCTCTTCTCCGGAGTTGTATAATGTGAATTCCTCTTTTTATAGTAACAAATGTATAGTGCAATATAGACTGATTATTTGGAGAAACATACTTGAAGGCTGTAAAACCTCCCTCAGCCATAAAAGTGCTCATCGCTGAACTACGCGATGCTTTACTCTCCACACTCACGAATTCCTCCCTATTGCGCACATGTGGTTCATTTTAACCCCACAAGTGTGAACTGTCAACATTTCTGTGACTCTGAGAGCAGAGATTTCCTTACCTCAAGTCATGTCAGACATGTAAGGAATGTGTATGATACACAACATATGCACCCTATCAAGGCAAGTTGGCCAAGCTGTGGACGAAAAAGGACCAGGTTTATATCAGCGGACAATGGAATAACTGTGAAGCCTGATCTACAAGCAGCCAGAAGTTATTCTGCAGAGTCAGGGTTCAAGCCAACTGCGCACAAACCCATCACCGTTCTAATGTGCGGGCATATCAGTAGTCTGCGAACGCACACACACAATCCCACACTTTCCCCGATTGATGTTTATCCAGCAGGCATGATGTGTGTAGTGTTTCGAAAGGGACACCAAGTGAAAACATAAAACACAGACAAGTGCCCTCAATCAAGTCTCTGCTTTCACGATAATGTTCAGACAAAACAAATAAAGGCGAGACATGAGGGAACAGGTGAAAGCAAACAGCCAATAACATGTGGTAAGTAAAAAGGTTAAGATGAAATTTCTGGAGGCACTCTCCAATCAGAGTCAAGGATTTGGGTCATGTGAACAATGTGGTTGGCAAGTTAATGACATCTGTAAAGTGCTTACCTGTTATCTGATTGGAGACTCCTTTGGGTTCACTTTTTGAATTTGTGCAATCTATGGAAGAAAAAAAAGAGACGATTATTAAAACCGTAATGCTTTATGGGTCACATGACTAGGTAAACAAGCTCTAGAAAAAACAAACGTTTAGCTCTGCTCCAATGACCCTAAACATGTTGTAGTTGACATTGAGGTCAAGCTTCTGGAGTGGGCTCTTGTAACCAGACTTATCATGTAAAAAGACCTAAGAGTTAATCGCACATAGACGGCCTGTCTAAAGGGGAACATGTAAGCTTATGTTTTACTAGGAGGCAAAAGCAGGGTTACTGGCATACTGCATGTAGACACATGTTTCAGACGAAATATGGAGCATGTGAGGGCAGGGCAAAAACAAAAAAAAAGGGTGGATGTGAAATAAGACTTTACATTGACTCCTGCCAGATCACTTAAAGGGACAGTTCACAAAAATAAAAGTTCAGTCAAGATTAACCCTCATAACCATCATTTAAAATCTAAAAGTCAATGAAGGGTCAGAAAAGGGTTAACCTAAAAATCAGTCTCTACTTCTTACAAATCTAATCTGAAAAACAGAACACAAAAGAAGATATTTTAAAATGTATACTAGTCTGAAAAAACTAGAGAGATTAATTCATCAATGAACTTTTTTGGGTGAAAAATCACTTAAAGCCTATTATGTGAAACCAAGCATATAAAGTGAGGTATTGTTTCATTCAATTCTTTTTTTAACCAAAACAATTGCGAAAATAGTATGTTGTAAACTGGAACCTATTCACTAGCATTGTTTTGTTTACATACAACAGAAGTGAATAGCTGTTCGACAGTACTTCAAAATATCTTTTGTGTTCTGCAGAAGAAAGTCAAAGTTTGAATGACATAAGGAAATAACAATATAAAAATTCATATTTGGGTAAACTATCCTTTTAATGCCATTACAATTGATAGTTCACTCATAAATAAAATGTGTCATCATTTGCCATTTGTCATTTATAAGCTGCATTGATCGGCATTGTGTCAAAATAAAAGAAATGTATAAGGGGCTACTGAAGTTCTGTTCCCAAAATTCTTCAAAATATTTTCCTTTGTGTCCAGCAGATATTCACAAGTCCACACATATAGTAATGCTAGTTGCAGATATCTCATACTTCACCTTAACTAGTGGATGGAATTTCATGCAACAATAGACAGGGCATAGGCAGTTTCACTATAGTGCCCAACAGGTATGTTAACAATGCGCTTCTGGGAAAAGTCTATATGTTTATGTATGTAGTTGTCAAACATCTTGGTTCTAGGTGTAAAAGAGCCAACCGTGTGTATCCGTGTGGTGGGCTGGCAGGCAGGCGGGGGAGGGAAACGGGGGACTTGTTGACAGATAAGGGTCTGTTTAATCACTGAGGATCTAAGGCATAGAACACCCTCTCCATTCCACTCGCAACCTCTTTCAACATGAGACACACAACTCACAAACCTCCCACACAACACAAGTGATGCGCTGTAATCTATGCATCACTAATGGCATAAACCAGGATTGAAAATATTAGTCTCATACCAACTGTCTTTTTTAGCAGAACAGAAAAGAGGATATTTCGAATGATGTTGGAAACTACCACTTCTTCACTTACACTAGTTTTGTGTCCATAAAGTAGAACTGAAAGTTAGTTTAATAACCTTCTTGAAAATATCTTTGTGTTCTGCCGAAGTAAGAAAGTTAAAAAAGAGTGAGCAAATTACAATTTTGGGATAAACTATTCCTATAAAAGCATCCTTCTCTAAGAATTGTCTTTTTATATTCTAATATAACTGAAATATAATCCTTAACACTTAAAAACAAGAAAAACACATGCATTCATGTGGCAAACACTTCAATAAAGTGATGCACAAATGTAATGCAATACATCGTAACGAAATCATCTGTGAATTTTACATTTTTCTTTAATGCCCCGTTCGGAGAATAGAAAGAAGCAAAGGGAGCCTAAGAGAGACGAGGGACCAAATATAAACAGGCAGGACATAGTTGTGATGCCAAGCGCATGCCTGACACGGTTATTCACAAGTGCAACACTTAATGCGTTCAAAGCTTACATGAGTACTTAAACCACATGACATGCCTCTCCTAAATCCAACACTGAAAACAGTTTACAGAACAGTTTACAACAAGCTCCACATACAGGACGACTAGCTAAATGGCAGATTTAACACAGGGTGGTAAATATGAATGGTTCTCGTCATCAGTTTCCTCGCATTTGAAAACACAAAAACTTGCCAAAAATCACTAAACACACAGCCCAGTGCATAAAAATAAACCAAAGGCGACCGATTACAAGTTTGCTAAGATCAAGCTTACTATTCCAGTCCAAATAAGGAAACATAAGCTTAGTGGACACAGTGGAAAAGGCCTGGTTCAAATCCACTCTCAAGAAAAAAAATACTTATCCAACTTTCATATTCAAATCACAAGCAAAGAACCCTTGTCCCGTCACTCAACGTCCAGTACAAGCTAGAATCGTTATAGTAAAAGGAAGCTCACATGATATCCAAAGAGTGTGATATTAAAACCTTCATTTCCCAAAGCCAAAAACAAATAAAAAAATCTCAAACAAGGTTGAGTGTGAGTTTATTGTGAGGTCACTTCTTTCCGTTTGGTGTGACCAAGCAGGAAACGTCCATGTGATGTACAGACACTCACACAATACAATTATTCACATTCACAGAAGATACAAAGCCACACAGATATACAAACAAGGTCAAGCGGTTTATCAGCGAATGTGTGCGTCAGTGTGTTTGAGTCTGGTAAATGTCTACGACTTTAGTCAGATCCGAAAGCCCCTCTTGTACAAGCCAAAGGAGAACAAAAGAAATGAGCCGCAGTGATTCAGGCCCACGTGTCTTTCCTGCGACCTACAGCTCTGTCACTTTTTACCACTACATTTAAAACAAGCCCACTCTTTGTGATTGGTTTTCCTTTTGTAATCGATCATGGACTAGTACATGAATCATGTGTTTGAGAATGAAAAGGGGTCTCTCATCACCATATGCTGTGTCATTGAGGCCTAGTCAGGTTCCAGAAATGAACAAATAACAATCAGAGCAGGCTCTTTAGATCCATTTCATAGCTTTTAGACACAATGATCTTAGCTGAGCCAGCCAGGAACTCTTTCTGAGCCAATACCAGGGCAAAACTTTCAGATCTCTATTGCACACATTTTACCCTGTGGTGTAATTAGATTAAGCAAAACTGAGAGCTGCTTTAATGTCTCGATGTCTGATATTATGAGGGTTTTTCTGGTAGGCATCGAGACTTATTTCTATATATGATTTCGATCTTTAAACACCTTAGTTTAAGATGAGTAAATGCGTAAAGAAAAACATTTATTACTCTATTAGGATCACAGAATAGAAGCAACTCCCACATTAAAAAAACTAATTTCAGATATATTTCAAAATGGTATTCCTTACTTCAGGAGAACCCAAAAGAAGACATTGTGAAGATCATCAGTAACCAAACCATATTGTCCATTAACTTTCAATGTATTGACACAAAACCACATTTCTCTTTTTTACGAAAATACAGATTATGCAAGTTCTGTAGATGCCATGTTACAGTTTGATGAGTAATAGCAATGGTTCTACTTTGCTATAATTATTCAAATGTACATTCAAAGCACAAGTTAAAAGCAACCAGGAAAATGAACTTTGAAATATCAAAGTTCCCATCCCCATCCCCACCCATCTCCTGCAAGACATCTCTCCTTCGGTCATTCCTGCAATTACCCACATCATCAACTCATCGCTCAACTCTGGCACATTTCCTATTGCTTTCAAAGAAGCCCGGATCACCCCGCTGTTGAAGAAACCCTCGCTGAATTCCGCACTTCTAGAGAACTACAGACCAGTCTCTCTACTGCCCTTCATCGGACAGACCCTGGAACTTGTCGTCTCAGACCAACTCTCGGCCTACCTTACTCTACACAACCTCTTGGACAGCAACCAGTCAGGCTTCAAGAAAGGACACTCTACAGAGACAGCTCTGCTCTCAGTTGTTGTTGAAGACCTACGACTGGCAAGGGCGGCCTCCATGTCATCCATTCTCATCCTGCTGGACTTATCCACTGCTTTTGACACCGTTAACCACAGTATTCTCCTTTAGACTCTCAAGGAAATGGGCGACTCCGACAAGGCTCTCCAATGGTTCGTATCCTACCTCTCGGGTAGATCCTTCAAGGTTTCGTGGGGAGGTGAAGTCTCAGAACCGCAACATCTTGACACCGGTGTACCTCAGGGCTCAGTTCTTGGGACGTTGCTCTTCTCGATCTACATGACATTACTGGGATCAGTCATTCGTAAGCATGGCTTCTCCTACCACTGTTATGCGGATGACACGCAACTCCACCTTGCGTTTCATCCGGAAGATCAGACGATTTCGACCCGAGTCTCAGCATGTCTGAGCGACATCTCCCTCTGGATGAAGCAACACCACCTACAACTTAACCTTGTGAAAACGGAACTTCTTGTCATCCCTGCCGACCCGAAGACCTCTCTATCCAACTAGGAGCATCAACCATTGTGCCCTCCAGGTCTGCGAGAAACTTGGGAGTAATCATCGATGATCAGCTCAACTTCACAGATCATGTTGCCGCGACTACCAGATCCTGCAGATTCATGCTTTACAACATCAGGAAGATCAGACAGTTTCTCAAAGAACACTCCACACAAATCCTGGTTCAGGCTCTGGTCCTGTCCAGGCTGGACTACTGCAACGCGCTGCTTGCTGGACTCCCGATGTGCCCAACTAAACCTCTGCAGATGATTCAAAATGCAGCGGCAAGAGTGGTGTTCAAGGAACCAAAAAGGACCCATGTAACACCTCTCTTCATAAAACTACACTGGCTTCCTGTAGCAGCTCGCATTGAATTTAAATTTCTTCAATTTGCCTACAAGACCACCATCGGTTCAGCACCCACTTACCTTAACTCACTAATCCAAAGGTATAGGCTCTCAAGATCTATGCGCTCCGCAAATGAGCTGGGACTTGTGGTACCAGCTCAAAAGGGTAAGAAATCTCTCTCTCGTACGTTCTCTGCTTCAGTTCCTCGATGGTGGAACGATCTGCCTCTGGCTTCACGCTTGTCAGACTCGGTCTCTATCTTCAAAAAACACCTAAAAACTCATCTTTTCCGGTTACACCTAACTCACTAGGAGTACCTTCTTTTTTAACCTACTCATTCTATCAACAAAAAAAAAACTTATGTTACTTGTAACTTCTCTCTCTGTGTAAATTGGTAACATTGTTGTAGCACTTTTTCACCTATTGTTGTATCGGCTATTTACCGCTTCATTGTCTCCTCGACTATTGTAAGTCGCTTTGGATAAAAGCGTCTGCTAAATGCCTAAATGTAAATGTAAATGTAAATATAACGTTATTGTTCTGGCAATTTATTAAACTACAGAAGTCACAACAGTAAAACATCTAAAATACTATTCCACTGCATGGTATTATTTAAGTTGTCATTACAGATCATTTTGGAAGAAAAACAAGACATCTTTAAACAAGACATCTTTGTCAAATTAACAGGTCAGGATTTCTTCACTGGTCTGTTGAAGGTAACCATGGAGCAGCATCAAAGGATTTGCATGCCGCAGAAAATATAATTGTCAGCAACATACATCTTTGTGTAAACACTGCTAAAAAGTCTAAATACTGCTAAAAGAGTGAAACAAATTAATAAAACCTTCTAAGCCAAAACAATGTTTGGTCCATTTTGTTTTAAAAAAAAGAAAACATACACAAGCATAAATCATCCTGTTAAATCAGGGTAATATGTAGGATTCATCTACACAGCCTTAAAAAATAGCATTGCCAGCATTTTCCTGCTTTTTTTTAAAAGTCATTCATTTCAGCATCAAAATGTTAAAATATAGTAAATACATAACACATAAAATTCAGCCCATTCTATCATAGCTTTATAACTGTAAGAGAAAGAAGTGTAAGATGAAGCTCAGAGTGAGCATAAGGCCAAGCAACACATGATAAAGGATAACTAAATTACTAGGGATGCTTTGATCGATACGAACACAGATTTTTTTGTCATAGTGATCAGCCGAAACCAATTTCAATGCTCTGAGTTAATTTATACAAATGATTTTTCAAAGTAGAGGAAATATCAGTGCTCAAACAGAAACTGACAACTTTGTGAATTAAATTCAATAGATTATTAAAAATTAAAAACATTATTCATGCTTTTGTTATAACTTATTTTTCTAATTAATATTTGTTAATTAACATGACTGTTTTCTTCAATAAATAGTTTATATAAACCTTTGTTTGATTAGATTTTTTAATCCCTCATCAAGTACCATATCAAACCAAACCCCCTCAACTCTGACCTGCCCACAATCAAAGGTAAATTCTCAACCTATGGGAAAGGAGGCCATGTCAATAAAAAAGTGCAGGCTGATACAATTAAGTGAAAGTCTGTGCTAAAAAGAGTGAGAACGGAAAACATATAAGTATGTAGGAATTGATCAAACAGAACCAGGACACAGACAGAGCAAGAATAAGCAGAAGAGAGAGAGAGACGGAGATCTCCCCATCCCCCTGTTCTCATTCTGTGATCTATTTTGACCACCTCCATTTCTTTGCCATATCTCTCCCTTTCTCTCTCTCGCTACTCTATCTCCTGTCTTACCTGTTTCTTACGTGTGATATGGTGCTTCCAAATAATCTCAAGCGATGTATACTGTTCTTCCCAATCCAACTGCCCTCTCTCCTCTCCTCTCCTCCCATCACATCCTCTCTCTAAAGCCCGCACAAAACTAAAGGCATAAAGCTAAAGAACTTTAAATACAAATGACTCAACATAAGATTTAAAGAAGAGGGCTTCTCACACTAGTCCAATCGGACCACCAACATCTAGCTCTCAACAACAGGAAACAGACTCATGTTTAAATAATGAGGACATGCCCAGCTATAAAGATTTCAGACAGGCCTTCAGCATGATTCATTCATGCCTTCAATCAGGCACTCACAAGCTTCCCCCAAATGAGACTTCTGCTTTAAGATCAAGTGCCTGCCGTCATATTAGAGCTCATTATAGCATCGTTTTAAAACAAGCCCCAAGAGATCAGCACAAAAAGAAGAAAAACTTGCTGCCATTATTATACAGGTCAACAATCGCTCCAAATCACCCTTTACTTCATTACGGTTGCAAATGAACACTATATTTAGTTAACAGGACCAAGATCTCATTTCTCTATATTGACTATTAGCTCCGGGTTAATCTATAAATAATGCACAGCTTTTCAACATGTTGGATCCTTTGTAGGATTCCCTGCTCACAGGAAGTCTCCGGGGAATGTCCTTACCTTGTAGCATTTGTCATTGTAAGCCTGTCTAATTGTCAGTTAGCTGACACACTTATTCAATGCACTTTACTATTATCAGAGGGATAGGCGTCATGTAACATCCTGGAATCAAGTATTCTGTGAAAAACAATGGTGAAAGTAAACAAAGCGCATACCAAAAACATACAATGCGAAAAGTGTAATCCAATTAAAAAATGACTCATATGAACTGATTCCCCTGTCAATCATTTTGAGGGGTTATGGAATAAACAGCTGATTCACGTACTAATTAACTCTTATGTCTTCTGGTTGTTCATCAGACACGCACTTATAGATACAGAACAATTTGAAATGTACTTTGTTATTTAGTTAATTCCAAAGATATTTTGAAGTGTGATTGTAGCTGTTGTAAAGACAAAAAACCAATGCAAGTCAAGGGTACCACCGTTGTTCAGTTACCCACATTCTTCAAAATATCTTGTTTTCTGAAAAAGAAAACCATATTTTTATATTTTTATTTTCAGTTAAATATTTCTTTAATACAATGCATCCCTAGCAAGATTCAAGAGGCACACTGTCTTTTTGAAAGTTGCTTTTTTTCATTTCTTTAAAAAAAAATTTAGTCTCTCTAAAGCTTTCTTTCAATGGCAGAAGACAGAAGAAGATATTTTGAACAGGGTTGATAACAAAACAATATTGGCCCTCACTGATTTCAATTGTAAGGACACATAACAAGACAATTCTCAAAATAGCTCCATATGAATGACATATGAATAATTTTCTAGGAGAAGATCAATTTGCAACTAGGCATCGAAGAAGGTATTATTCCTTATAACAAGAGGAAAACAACAGAGATTTTTTTTAAACACATTGATCTATGACTTAAGCTTATAGCATAAAAAAGTGAGAGAACAGTGACACCCGATAAATCCTCAGGGCCTCGTGCTGGAGCCGTTGGCTGACTGAGGATCTAGGCCAACGTGACAAAAGCAAAAAACCCAAAACCACTCTCACATACTTTCTGTCAAGTCAGAGCAAAACTGAGTCAAGTTTTAAGTTCCGGCTCAGAATTATGTTCAACTTCAACCAAAAAAATGTACATTTAACCAAAGAAAGAATTTAAATGCAGCCTGCATTCCTGATGGGTCCTGAAAGCCTTATAGAGGAATGTTTGTGTTATGGTATTTGAGCCTTGCAGTGCCACATAAAAGCCTTGTTATGATATTTTTCTCTTACACCAGTTGCTTTGAGCAAATATTCGAGATGAGGGTGGATGACGTTGACTCAAACCGTTTGATCCACTTGATGGTGCAGGCGATGCCCCTTCGCATTGTGATAGAACTAGGCCACATGTCAGGGGGATTTTTATACAGAAATAGGATTCAGGTGTGTCTTTAAGGGATTTATTAATACACAAATCTCAACCACAATTGTTTTCAAAAAAGGAAGTAGAACTTCTGCAGCATTGTATTCAAACAACAATGCCTTTGTAAGTGCTTCACGACTGACACTCTAATACTTCTCATACACTCGATAAAATCACTTGTCAATTGAAAACATTAGATAAATAACAGATATACCGATTTTTGTTCCTTAAAGTCTTATGCTGTGGCTCTATTTACAAATATCCTATCATTCTCTTCTTTATGGCTAACTCTAATTTGCTCTCAAGATATTTCACCATTGGCCACTGTGATTTACTGTCGGAAGCAGTCTTGGCATTTCTCTCTCTGCAGTTCATTTAAGTAGGATCTTCGTGTGCTGTGCCAGGAGACAGAGGGGGCAGCGAGTACACCATTCACAGCCCAGCAAATGTAGGTCAAAACTACCTTTCCCTACCACACATGGAGACAGACAGAGGAGCCGAACGAGAAACTGAAAAAGGATGACAGGCAGAGAGGGAGATGGAGGGGCTGGATAAATCAGGAGGCCGTGACACAACAGAGACATAGAAGGAGAAACGGAGGTTGTATGCAGTGGCCATCCAGCTTTTGTGGTAACGGTCATTGATAGAAAATGTTACTCCCCAATGCTAACCACATGATGCCAGAGTGTAAAAGAAATTCATCTACTGCCATAGAGAGAGGAAAGAGCTCCAAAATCATCACTGCCTCCATTACAAGGCGGCCGTTAGCCATGGATAAAAGGGCCATCAAAAACAACCGAACAGCACACACAATAGGAAGTTTAAAATAAAAAGCGAAACAGGAAAGAACAACAAACAATGAGTACTTTACAAAGAGCGCTCATTTTAATGGAAAAAAGTACTTGCAAGGTATACGCAAACATACAGACAACACGACTTAAAACGTCCAAGACTTAGGGAGTGTTATAGGAAACCTATTTGAAAACAGTCATTGCACAACAATTCGGAAATGTCCACTTTCCCTTTTAATAAGTGAAATGTTTTATGAAGTCCAATGAAAATACAAATGCCTTAACTGTGGTCAGTCCTTAACTGTGTGCATCCGTTTGTGCTTATTCTTATGACTTATCCTTTAAAATAAACAACACTATAATGTTATTTTTTAATAACAACACATATCCAGGCAACTTAAACCTATTGATAAAGCCAACTTATTATTGCAATTATTGTGAAAAGACATGGCCGTTCAAATAAGAGGGCACAATACAAACAGAACGACATGAGGGGAAACAGGGTAAGCGGATATAAAGTGTGCGATAACATTTACAAGTAGCTTTCCTGGGAAGATTTCCTGTAGCTCAGAGGTAAAAGCTTCGGCAAGGTCATGGGTTTGATCCCAGGGATTGCACATTCATAAATGTTAATGTATGGGCCTTAAAGCAATCAGCTTGAAACCAAAACCACCCATGGTATGGAAACAACTACAACTATATAAGTTTAATGGGATGCTTCCAGTGTGATGTTTTTCTATAATACACAGAACAAAACCACTGGAGCATTGTAATATTGTTATTTATCACATAGAATCAGCAGGAATTCTGAATGCATGCTCCATACACATACAGAATAACATATTTATGTAAATTATTAACTGGGATTTGAAGATTAATATCCAGCTATCCCATTAAAATGTAATAACCCCCATTATATAAAACACATTTTGCCAGTGCTGGGTCACAGAATGCTGGGCTAATGAGAGCCTGAATTAATCTCCAGCAGATACATCCCAATTAACATGACTTCATTATTCTCATGCATACATCAAAACCTTTATTAACATTACAACGAAATGTAATATCTATTGAGAGGGCACGAGACAGATTGCTATGCCATCAATCTGGGTGTGCTATCTTTGCTAACCTAGCCACTCCATGCTACACACACCCAACCTGGCAACACTTTCTGTTTATTATCTCCCAATCTAACTTGCTAAACCAGGGTTGTAATTGTTACAATTAACACAAAGAATACCATCCCATAAATTCAGTCTCGTGGTAAAGATACCTGCTAATCTCACACATTGCTAGCAGGCTAGCTAGCCGTTGGAGAGTGCCACGCCAGGTCATTGTTTACATTGCTGACTGCCTTTATAACACAAACATGGTTTAATTATTTTATACAATATTCCATGCGTGAACAAAATAAATCACATTTGTTGAAAAAACAGGTTTTATTTCTAACAAAAAAAAATAAGATAAGACGACAAACTTTGCTATATTTCACAAGATATTGCATTGAGATTCACACTTAGGTTTACACAACATATTATTTTTTTAATAAAATCAAACTGATGACTTTATTCAGTGTTTATAAAGGCCTTGCATAACACCAAAGCTAACTGTATTCAATCCACAAGCCTAGCAATACCCGTCGTGATTTATCCCCAAAACAAGGCCAAATATGCAATACTTGCTTAATAATCAAGTCATCAATAATCAATAATAAATAACTCATGACATAATGTGCAAAGTAAAGTCAAAGTAAGCAAAACCTCACCCAAAGTCAACTCCACGTGTCTATCAAGCGTTATTATACAACTAAACCTCGTGTTTTCGTGTAAAATGGGGTTTAAAATGCCACCCATGCCCAAAAAAAGACAGAGACCGAACCCTTACCGGCCTTGAAGAACGTCGCTATGTCGGCCGCGTCTTTGGCCGCCTCCTCGGCCCCTTCCCCCGAGCTCATGACTGTGGAGAAAAGCACACAAAACACACTAAAATCCCGATCTGAGGTTCCTTCGTCGATCCCCACAGGATGGGCAATCAAATATGTCCGCCCTGTGTCGGTGGAGAGATCTGACACGGACGGATTACTCGGGAGGACTCGGGAACATCACTGAACCTCCATCTTGGATTTCACACACGAACAGCGCCGGCCGGCGGCTCTCGCGAGCGCTGCCCAACTGAGAGACAGGAAGACGACAGGGGGCGGAAGTGTGCGAGGTGTCTTTCAAGTTCCAGTTTATTTATTTTGTTTTTTGTTTATTTTTATTTATTCAAGATTGTAAAGCAGTAAATCAATACAAATAAACATAGACAAATAATGAAAAATAAAATAAAATAAACAATACACAGACAAAATTAGGTTGCCAGGGTGACAAAGAGAAAGAAAAGATTGTGCATTTACCTTAAGAGGCCGTAGATGATGAATATAGAGATGCAGTTTTCATTGATCTGGGATTAACAGAGCTTTGGATGGTTTTATGTATTTGTCTAGATCATTTTTAAATAGAGAAAAGAGAGGCTTTGCTTATGTATGTGAAATTTAGCTAGAAGGAAACATTACATTTACATTTAGTCATTTAGCAGACGCTTTTATCCAAAGCGACTTACAATAGTCGAGGAGACAATGAAGCGGTAAATAGCCGATACAACAATAGGTGAACAAGTGCTACAACAATGTTACCAAGTTACACAGAGCGAGAAGTTACAAAAGTATTTTTTTTTTGATAGAGTGAGTAGGTTAGAAAAGAAGTACACAGAGAGAGAAGTTACAAAAGTTAAAAATATAAAAGTTTTTTTTTTTTGATGGAGTGAATAGGTTAGAAAAGAAGGTACTCCTAGTGAGTTAGGTGTAGCCGGAAAAGATGAGTTTTTAGGTGTTTTTTGAAGATAGAGACCGAGTCTAACAAGCGTGAAGCCAGAGGCAGATCGTTCCACCATCGAGGAACTGAAGCAGAGAACGTACGAGAGAGAGATTTCTTACCCTTTTGAGCTGGTACCACAAGTCTCAGCTCATTTGCGGAGCGCAGAGATCTTGAGGGCCTATACCTTTGCATTAGTGAGTTAAGGTAACTGGGTGCTGAACCGATGGTGGTCTTGTAGGCAATGAGAAGACATTTAAATTCAATGCGAGCTGCTACAGGAAGCCAAACGTAAATTAGTTATATAATATTGTCCTGTTTTCTCTTTTGGATAATCAAACAAACCAAAGAAAACGTCTTTAACAGAAAGCAAAGTCACTTACAGAATTAGGTTGGATGAATATTAACAAATCTGAACAGAATTTCAGCCATCATCACTTTTGGATGCATTGTGATGGGTGTTTGACTTCACCTTATTTTTTGTTTGTTTACACTATACAGCCTGGAGTATTCCCACACCCATCTAAATAATCCAAATCCGATGTTTTAATCACTCTCACTCTGAATGCGTCAGCACAGATATATTGGACAATTCCATGCTGCCAACTTTGTGGGAAGATCTGACATCTTCCTCTTCCAACATGACATCAATGTATAAAGATCCATAAAGACATAGATGACAGAGTCTGGTGAAGGTCATGGCACACACTGTAGTGAAGTGAAGTGATGTATTGCCAAGTATGGTGCTCTGCATTTAACCCATCCTGTAAGTGAACACACACACAATGTGAACACACACCCGGAGCAGTGGGCAGCCATGATGATGACGGGGAGCAGTGGGGGGACGGTGCCTTGCTCAATGGACTCACCTCAGTCGTGGTATTCCCGCTGGTTCCGAGTCTCAAACCAGCAACCTTCGGATCACGACTCCAAGACTCGAACCACCAGGCCACGACTGCCCAATGGTGTGGGATGGATTAGAGCGGAGATCCAGGCCTTCTCATCCATCAGTGTGTGACCTCACAAATGTGCTTCTGGAAGAATGGTCAAAATTCCCATAAACACACTCCTAACCCTTATATACAGCCTTCCAAGAGTAGTTAAAACCGACATCATATTGAACCCTATGGATTAGGTGAAGGAACACACTGTAGTGAAGTGACGTGACGTGTGGCCAAGTATGGTGTTCCATACTTGGAAATTGTGCTTTGCATTTAACCCATCCCAGTGTACACACACAGAAGTGAACACACACACACACTTTGAACACACACCGGAGCAGTGGAAGGGATGGTGCCTTGCTCAAAGGACTCAACTCAGTCGTGGTATTCCCGCAGGTTCCGAGGCTCGAACCAGCAACATTCAGATCACAAGTCCAAACCTCGAACCACCAGGCCAAGACTGCCTTAAGTTCACTTAAGTTCACATGCGAGTCAATGCTGGTGAGCGAATACTTTTGGCCATGTAAGTTGGGACACGATGGGTCGTATTCTTAAAATATATGTGAGCCCACATACATCCGGCAGACTTTTATTGGATGTCTCCATTTTTGTCGAGGCAGGTTGCAAAACATCTCTTAGACGTCTGATGTCCCACAGACCTCCAGACTACGTCTGTAAAATGTTTATGATTTAGAATGGATGTAAAACTGCTCGTCCTTGGATGTTTAGGAGAAGATTTTTCACAGCATATGTTGTCAGGATCTCCAGATCTTAAGCCTGTGCTATCTGTGTTTGATTGTTTGCTTATTACAGAAACTAAAACTGTTATGCAACACATTACATAACGTATTCAGCTGAGTGCAATACTTGAAATATATATTTCAAGCATAACCATGAGTATCAATGTTAACAATATGTTGTCAAGTGAGTTTTCAGCCACATACATACCTTAGAGAAAGAGAAACATCATGAAACCTTTAACTCTAAAGGATGGGAAAAATTGTATGCTTACTTATCAAAAATTAACCATAGTTTATATAAAAATACTATTTTTGTTTGTTTTGTCTGTAGTAATGAATCTTAGTAAGCATAAATTAACCTTGAATACTTACCTTACTTACTGAAGTATGCAATTAGTTTAAAAAAGATTGGTACTAAAGACAATAAATGTATTACTAAAAGGGATAGTTTACTCAAAATGGAAAATTCACTTTAACTTACGTCTGAGTTATTCCAATCTATACACATATCTTTGTCGTGATGAACACAGAGAAGATATTTGGAAGAATGCTTGTGACAGTTCCTACACCCCATTGACTACCAAAGTAGCAAAAGTCTTCATATTTGTTCTTCTGTCGAACACTATACAGGATATTTTGTAGAATGTTGGGCCGCAAAAAGTTCCGGGCACTTTCGACCAATGGGGTCCAAGAACTGTCTGATTACAAGCATTTATCCCAAATGTTTTTCTGTGTCTAACCCCAAAAAATAAATGTATACACTTTTGGGTGAATTAACTTTTTTGGGTGTACTACACTTTGTGAAATATACTGCCATCTGCTGGTATATAGATTATGTTTGGGGCAAAATGATATGGATGGCATGAAATCAATCATTGCAATAACATGGTTAAGCAAAGCCCATTTGCTTTCATTTGGTACACTACCAACACTCTATAAAAGATTATTAACCTTAAGGATCCACTTATAAAAGTTTTCCTCTTGTTATATTTAATAAGTTATTCATAATAGAGCTCCATAGCTTTGTTCTGTACAGTGTTGATATTTATTTCAAAATGTAATGACACAAAAATATAAAAAAAGCAAAATAGTTTAGTGGTTACATCATCCGTCCACTAGGGGACACTAATCATGTTTGAGACCTAGACAAATTTACCATAGAAGAAGCTGAAGAAGGGCTGTGGTGGCGTTACGGAACATTTTTTGTGTCATTTAAGACCGTCCAGTGATTTATTTTTATTAATAAATAAATTATTTGTACTTTAAAGGTGTTTTGTTTGAAAGAGCTGTTCTGACGTTCGCCAGTTGTTGTGGTCGAAGCTTTACAGTATGTCTGTGACGCTGCGTTATTTAGCATGTATCTGAATGTAGCTAGTCGTGTCTTTCTGCATTGAATTATATTATATTATTTAATGTATATTTTGCACATAGCAGATGTATATTATTTTAACATTGCTTATCTACTCCATTTTAAGGAGATGGCTGATTTATTGACAGTTTATGAAGATGACGAGGCCAACACCTTCATTGACTGCACGGTAAATATTTATGTATAAAAATTAATTAATTATGAATAGTTGCACAGTAAGATATTAATGTTTCTTTAAGTTTTTTTTATCTGACTTGACTTTTTTGGGTGAATAATGTTGAATTTTCTCAGATCTGTGATAAACGAATAAGGGGAGAGACCCAATACAAAGTTCACGTGACCACTTTGCAACATTTAAAGGTAAAGTATCCCATTTTGTGTCTTAAGAGACATTCTTGAATCTTAAACAAAAGACATGTTGTACATTTTGTACATTCTGTTCAATACACGTAATATAAAAATAACATTTCACCCCATTTTTATTGACCTTTAATATTGTTAGACCTTAAAGACCCGATGGCTGTTACCATTCCTATTAACTTTCCTCCAAGCGTACCGCAGTACATTTCAGCTTTACAGACGGCTTTTCATTGTCTTCACTTTTTTCTTTGAAGACCAAATGCAAGTACTCTTCATTCCTACAATCTTGTACTGTAAAACAAAGGAAGAAACCGTCAATTCACAGGTGTTTTTGGCTTTAAAGGAGAGGTATCACGCTGTTTCATGCATTATAAGTGCTTAACAACATGTTAAGTTGTCACGTTCAACATGGTCCATTTGTTTAAAATGGAGGAAGATTCATGACGCAGTATATCTGTGCTCAATACACTCCCACCGTGCAGCCAAAGGCATCCAAAAGGTTCTTTCAAATCTTCAACTTATCACCATCACAAGCACACAAGTTCTTCTCAGCCATTCTCCTTTGAAATCCCACCCACACTAAAAGAGCATTGAAGAGCAAGAGCATCAGTGTGTACATCTCAGGATAAAACCCTTGTGAGGAGACTGGTCACAAGCGCTGATCACGGCCCTCCTGTGGGAGCTCCGGTTTTTCCAGAAAGAGTCGTAAAGCTGTATCTGTCTTCTCCAAATGTGAGTAAACCAAAGACTTTTCAGAGAAATGAAGGACATGATTCTATTCTACAGGTACTCAAGACTAACAGAAGAGTGGCAGAAACAGACTGTGATACTTCTCCTTTAAATAAGTTTTCATTCATCTTTCTCTACATCCAGAAGAAACAAAAAGTTCCTGTGCTCTTCATAAGAGCACTAATTCTTCTTTACATCGTGTGACATTGTTTGTCTTTGTAGTCTGAGGGCATCTTCACACTACTCCAAACAGTTTTATGCTTTGAGTGTTTTGGCCCACTTCCAGTTTGGTTGGACTCTCAATTTGAGGATTTTCAAAAAGCTGTTTATTTCAACAATCAAAGGCTACTCAAGTGGTTTCCAATGACTGTTTCAATTTCCAGTGGCTGTTTTTCCAATGCTTGTGTCTCAGATTCTTGGGTTAATTAGATGTTGAAGACCCAGCGACAGAAACTTGATTAAAACTGCTTAATTCTGCTTGCTTTCAGTTTTGAAACAAAGGAAATGTTGGCCTTGTGTGCCCATTTGCAGGTGTTTTGATTTTAATTCAAGTATTTGGTGTGAGTAAGTGGCCTTGGCCATAGGATTTGAAACCTTGCCCTTGAGGTTCATTTTTGGTTTTCGATCATGATTTTATTATGATACAATTCCAGTATCTCTTTTGTCTTGTTTTTACATATCATAGTTTCTAAAAAAGTTTTAGCATTAAAATTAATTTACAGACAATTGAAATGATCAAGACATGTTGACTTTTGGATGAACATTTTCATGAGGAGTTCTCTTGACTGTTCTGGACTGTTTTTCCTCTCTTTCTCCCACAATCAGGAGAGGTGGGCTCCTACCTTTCACTTGCCACATTTTATTGAACTTGTTTTATGAACAAGTTAGAATTACTTCATCAACTGGTTTTGCAAAATCTACTGAAGTCTGGTGTGTCTGGAATCTCCTCTCTACACACATTTCTACTTTCATTCTTTCATTTAAAGTCCCTTGTCTGGACAATCACAACATTTAAGCTTCTATCCAGAGAGATGGACAGCAAGGTTACTACAGGAACAGCCTCAGAGTGCAGAGTATAGTGTCTTATTTATAGGTCGATGTATTACAGAGGGTCTCCCTCTGTTGGCATTCATGTACCATTTACTTAAAGGTGCTTGTGTATTAACTTCTTTGTTTACTCTATTTCAGTATTTGTAGTATCTCCTATGCTGTGTTCATAACAGTTTACTTACCTGTGACTGTTTTTCCTTCACTGTATGTCCTTGTCTCTTCAAAGAAAGAGGAGGCCCTTGTTGCAATGGGTAAGTAGTTATCAACTTAAAAAATAACTTTGTCTAAACATATCTCAAATGTCTGACCTTCTTTTTTTAAACTACCTGTTTGTATTGAATAAAAACAAAAGTAATTAAAAAAAGATTTTGCTGATTGTAATGCTTACAGTAATAATAATAGGTCTAAAAAAAGTTTATAAAGGATATATTTGGAAAGTATTAAATTTAAAGATATGTTAAATTTACTGTATGATATTGCATACATGTTATTTGCTATTTAGTAGCAAAATCTGTATTTCATCACAAAACCAGCAGAAATCTCATGGAGTCTGTAAGTATGTAAATAACCAGATGTCCTTACAGAGCTTCAATAGGGTTTTCAGGTGAGAACATTCTTCTATCAGCAAAATGTGTGGACATTGAAGACATGCAAGCATTTCACTTGCATTTTCACTAGAGACTTATGGAACATATCCCCATATGCCGGGTTCAGACACACAATTTCAGCCTAATTTTGGCTCAGTCCAATTGACCTAGGGTGTTCTGGTGATTTGTAAACAACAATGGGTATGAGGATTTAAGAGTTGGTTCACAGCATTATGACAGAAAGTCATGCATGTTTCATTTTTCAGTCCTCGGGTGATAGGTTCCGTCTTATCTGTGACATGAACATATAGGAGAAAAGAACAGTTTTCTACACTGAAGTGAAACACAATATCTGTGCTGTAACTTGGAATTCCAATTATGCATTGGAAAAAAGGTTTATGGATCTACGGCAACAATACTCCTGTCTTTATGATGATTCATCAAAAGACCATGACAGTAAAAAAGGACAAGATTGGTTAAAAAGCATGTATAACGTGTTTCTTGTCTACGACAAGAATATGTAAATAATCTTTCAATGGTCTATGGTCCTCTATAAAATATTGTGAAGTCTGAACTCGGCATACGTAATTTAATGGCAATGACGACTAGATTTTTGTTAGGAGTAAGTCATGGATGTAAAACTGAATAATAAATCCTTTTGGAAACTCATTGGTTACCCTTGGATCACCAGCGGATGGAATGGATCTGAAGTACTAATATCATGAAAGAGAAAAAAACTGGAAAAACCTAATAGTCTGTCCAAGGCGGATCTTTCAGCCTTGTGATGTACCTGAACAATATATTTGGATCTTCTTCATTGTTCATGGCCTTTAGTGTTTAACTTTCCTGTTTAAAACAATTTGTATTTGTAGCGATATTATGATTAGCACAATGCTTCTGTTGTGCTGAACAGCTTCCAAATCGGTGATGACTAAAACAGACATAAACTCTACTAAAGCAGTTGGAGACAATACTTCAAGCAAACATGTGGATGTGATGTAGGATTTTCAGGTGCATAAGTATGAATTTCAACAGTGTCACGGCCAAGTTGATTGTTTGTTGGATCTTGGGGACTTTGCATTTCACAGGAAACGGTTTTGCCATATTGTCAACTGGTTTGGGCATCTGGACTTATGGATTTTATATACAAAGTGTTAAAACAACATAAGAGCCATGAATGGAATATACTGGAAATTAGTCATCCGAAGCTTTACAAAAGATGTACAATTCTTGAACAAATGATAGGCAGTACTATCTTGTCAGATGTACTGGAAATGAACTGGACAGACTGAATGATAGGAGCAATGCACCCTAGAGGCATTGGTTCTTTTATTGTTCAAAATCTTCTTCAATTCATCCAACAATCCCTTCATAAACCTTAAGAGCAAGTAAGTCTGTACAGGAATGTTTGGAGACATTTGTGCCACCATGAAGATTCTGCTGCATTTAAGGCCTTGAAAACAAACACCATTCCCTGTGTTTTTCCATGTTAGCATGGTTCAATTAATTAACATGTGGATTTTCAAACTATCTAAAAATGACAAGATTATGTTTTATGAGCCAGTGTTGTCTTTATAGGCGTTATTCCAAGGCCAACTCCACTCCCACAATGGACAGATATTAAAGAATATTTGGAATACCTGAAACTTAATGAGCCCATTATTGGTAAGTCTGCTTTTATCTGTTTAAATAAAAAAGTTACTTCTACTGCAAATATATCTTCTTTCCTTGGTCAGGTCTCAACTCCCTGGTACAGGTACCTGATTTTGTCAGCGAGGATGGCAAATCAGTCTTGAAGTACAAATGCAGATTATGTGTCGTGGAGATGGACCTGTTCAGCATGGTTGCCCATATCGTTGGACGCAAACATAGGCAGAAATACCTGGTAAGGTGGTTTTGTGGTGTTGCTGTAACATTCATGTCTGGAGTGACATGAGGAGCTCATGATAATCCTCTTGGCAGGAGCTGAAAAGGCCAGATTTAGTCACATGGCACGACACAGCAAGTGCACAGAAGCAGCCGGGCCTTGTCGCAAAAGCCAAAGCGGCAGTAGTTGAAAAGCAGGAGGGATGGGGAAAACCAGAGGTATGTTAAACTAAGTGTAAATAATTATTTCAGGTTTAATCAATTTAAGACCAAACAGAAATTTAAATTCATATTGTGCACAAATTATAGCCACTCAGAAGACCACAAGAGACATTCAGAGATGTTCATCAAGGTGAGAATACTATAAATTCTTATCCCATAAAACACATTGGTTGTCATGTCAAAGAATAAGAAAGAAAAAGCATTTAAATTGAATGCTTTGTCCATTGCTTTTCTCAATTTTCATTTCTACTGGTTACTCAGCAGGACATATTTCTCAGTTCTACCATGGACGAGATCCTCGTAGGCAAGCTCGTTCGGTTGAAGATGTTCATAGACAGCCATACTTGAATGAAGACAGATCTGGAGGACCCTATTATTCTGGGGAAAAGTATGATAGACCTGATTCCGGTGATGCATTAGTGCACCATCAGTCCTATCCAGAAGAAACCAGACGTCAAAGACCATATGAAGAACCTGGAAGGAACCTGACAGGAGGTGTCTTACAAGATGACTATACTGAAAGAGATATATATGACAGATCCTATGGAGACCAGTGTGGTGGAAGGAGACCCATTTCTCAGCATGGCTATGAGAAAACAAATCTTGACAGAAGACCATACTCGGGTGGAGATGGGCATAGCCTTGTAACCAGAGATGTACACGAAGATACTTATCGTGATGAAGTGCCTAGAAACAGACATAATGACAAAGATCTTAGAATCCACAGTGCAGCTCAGCGTCCTAGAGACTCCGAAAAGGGTATGCATTTTTCAGCTTTTGAGGGAAGAGGACCTGGCTTGGATGCAACATCAAAACATGGCAGAAATGTACGGGAGGACGAGAGAAGAGACATTGGAAGAGAATTTAACAGAATCACACAAAGTTACCCCCCAAGATTTGAGTCTGAAGATTATTCAAGATCATATTCAGAAGAAATGATTCCAGCCAAGAAGAAAAAGAAGAGCCGATTCTCAGATGCAACTGCTGAGGAAGTAGCAGTTGCACACATTAGGTTTGACTTTTGATTATAGTTTCTAAAAGTTGAATTAAACTATTTGTATATTTGGATCTATTTGAGAATCTTAATAATAAGCAATCCAATATATTGCTCTATACAGACATTCTGACGTCAAAGGAGGACAGAGACACCAAAACCAACAAAGAGGAACACAGATTCGACAGATTCCTCCGGTAAAACTACCAACCTACTTTAATGTTATAATGTTAATGCAAACTGTTTTGCATAAAAAAAATTGAATCAGAATGCTTAAGTCAGTGACAGCCTTATTCTTTTCGTTACAGCTATTTAATAACCCAGTTATGGAATCTGGAAATGCATTGCATTTAAATCCACGTACCGAAAATGTTCTGGATGTTCTCGTAAGTATATAATTGAAACATGAATTGAATCGACAAGAGTTTTCTTTGAAATATTCTGCCCATTTACAGAACAATATTGAAATCGAAAACATGAATGAAGCCAAATATCTCAAAGAGAAGCTATGTTCAGTTTTAAAGGAATTTCAGGCGGCTAAAGCTTCAAGATTTGGGGTAGGTGGATAGTTTAAAACCAGCATATAAATTGAATATAATCTCATTGAAAATTCTTTATACAATACAATTCTAGTATACAATAAATGTTTTTTTTTTAGGGTCAGACTTCACAATCTGTCAGTGATCACAGAGGAGACCACAGAAATGCATATGATAAAAATCAAAGGGATGATCCTGATGGAATCTACTTTGAAAATAGAGACTTCCAAGATGACAGACCGTATGAAAACGGCCCAAGAGATTTTCAAGAATCCAGACAGTATGACAATAACCCTAGAGTGTTTGAAGAGATCAGACAGTATCAGGACGAGCCTGCAGGTCTTAGAGAGCCCAAACGTTATGAAAGCGACTCCAGAGATTTTAGAGAGTCGAGGCAATTTGACAGCTATACAAGGGTTTCTCCTAGTAAAGAAGCAAGGCAAGATGCAAATGATCCTAGAGGGTTTCAAAAGACAAGGTTACAAGAGAAAAAAATGGATTTTCCCGAGAGGAGAGATTTTAAAAATGATCCTCGACGTGGACCTTATGAAGAATATTCAAGAGCTTCCCAAGATTACAAACATCATGGAGATGAATTTAATAATGATAATTTCAGGGGGTATGGCAATTGGAATAACCAAAGAAGGCGTTCATTGGAGAACACAAGAAATGTAGATGAGAGAGGATTTCAAGGTAAAAGAACTTTTGATTTAGATTTATAGCATTGGTTTTGCCCAGCCTTTCAAATTTAATATATGTTCTTGAATTGAAACATGATCAGCTATCAATACATGGATTAAAATTAGTTGTTTGATTACAGAGAGGTACAAAATGTGCTGTGCTTTAAGCCCCCAGAATTCGAATTCCAAAACTTTGCTAAAAAACATTCGTTTTCTGATTGATTCCTTTTACCTTCTTGCTTTTAGAGAGAGGCAATCCTTCTCTTCACTTCCAACCACCTTCTCTTCTCGGGGAAACAAGGATGTATCCAGGGAGGGGACAACAAAGGTTGTATCAGAATGTTCGTGACCAGGGTGAAGAACTCTACGACCCATTCCACCCATCATCGTCTCCACCTCCAGAACCCTCCACCAGTCTCAACAAGATCGCTTCAACTCTGTTAGAGCTTGTGTCCCGTAGATAGGTTGATGTAAAGTGTATCGAGCAAAGTTACTTTATAATTTACAATAGTTTAGCGTTATGGGTGTAATTATTACCAAAATGTTGATTTTTTAATTGTTACATAACAGTGGTTAACCAGAAGGTTCGTTTTTTTTATTTGGGGACTGTACCTTTCATCTCATTTAAGCAATTTTTTGATGGAAGTGTCTGATAAATGAACTGTTTATAGTAGATCGATTTCCTCGATTAATTTCATTGTTGTTGGGTTGTTGTATTCAGTCTTGTGTTATACTGGTTTAACGAAAACAATATGTTGAAAATAAATAGTTCAACCCAGTTTTTGCATTTATTTACTAAAAAATGTACCAATCATCTAAAATATTAATATGAAAAATGTAAATAAGAGAAAATATCTGTTCCACTTAAGTAAACATTCCCATGTTCATTTGAGGTTCAGTCACATTAAATGTAAGTCATTTGACAAGGACTTTCAGTGACTAGGTTTTAACAAATATCATATTTAACAAATCATCATCATACTATAAAAGTTAATATCAAGCATGAAAAATTAAAATAAATGTTTAAAATAGAAACAGTTCGACACAATGATAGCTTTGACCACACAATCACATAACTCAGAGAGACTCCACATGTGATTATCTCATGGCGCTGATCTACGTAAACGTCACAGTCGACGTAACCCTTCTTCCGGTTTGGAAAAGGGGTTGTCAAATCGGCGGCCATCTTGGTTCCTGTAACCGCTTGAAATAAATTAAATATTACATCGAACCGGACTACGCTACGATTTCACCACGTAAAGTAAGTATAATATTCAAATACATTGGGGTGGTATCGTTCGCTTTTCATCTATCGCGAAGTGTATATGCAGCTCTAGGTCTCGTGGTCCGACAAAAGTTTTCATCCAATGGTCGATTGTTTTGGAGGATGAACATAGGCGCCATTTCCCACCTCGCTCTCTGAAGCGCTTATTGGTGGCTAGTGGAAGGGAATGGAGGCGGTCAGGAAACTGTGGGACGCGGGCCGCCATTTTGGATCTGCTGGCTGTATGTTTTCTATTGGTTTGTCGGTTCGTTTTGAGCCCAAATGGTGGCAGTTTCCTAACTACCAGAAGCCTTAGAAACCTTGATTGGTGGAATCTAGTCCGAGGTTTGATTGGTCTGAAGGACAGATCCAAACGTAGTCTTTATTGGTTAGACGGGCTTTACACCGCTGGACAAATATTTAAGGAATAACTCAAACTATCATTATTTTCCCTTTCATATTTTGTTGGGATCACAGTCAATGCGGCCTGCTAACACACCGAGCATGGTCTCTTACATTACTCCATTGTTTATAATGTTCTTATATGTCTAACTTGCATCATATATATGGGTGCACATACTTAAACCAAAAATAATCACATTTTTTTGACAAAGTTTCACATATTGTGTTGTCAGTTAACAGCTGATGCTTTCTGGGCTTCATTCATGACTTTTGCTTTGGGATCAATTGTGTCCTTTAGATCAGATGCTGCATAAACGTTTAAAGAATGTTTAATGTATATATTTGAAGAACATGCTGCTGATGATGTCAAAGGTCAGGTTTAGTGTTAATAAACTTAGTCCATGCAGAATAATGTGTTGATCACCAAAAGCTGTAATTTAAGCATGGTTTTATTTAGGGCATGTTGTCATTTGGTGGTATTTACATTTCATATAATTCATCCTCCATATGCAGACTTTCAAGGTTATAAGACCCTTATTTCTTTTTTAAAAAAGTCAACTTTACCTTGAAAATATAGAGATAGATCCGAAGGTTTAGTATATTTATTGCACATGCCAACATTTGTTGGTTCAGATCTCTCTCTTAAAGTTTTTAGGGCATTGTTTTTATTTTTTGTGAACGATTCTTAATAGTCAAGACCATTTTCAGGATTGTTACATCCATAATTCTACATTTTACAAAACACGTACGTGAAAAAAAGACAGTTATTATAGTATGTTTTATAGAGAACACTCCCTTGTCTATTGTTGGAAATCATTGCTTTGTAAATTTTAATTCACATAAATCTTGAGAAGTTTGCTGTCTCCCAAAGATGGTGTAATTTTTTGTCACGTCCATAACGCAGACAAATTTACAATTCCAATCATTCATTTGCCAGACGCTTTTATCCAAAGTGACTTACGGTATTATGCAATAATCAATCATCACTGCAGAGCAAACAGGGGTAAGATGTCTTGATCAAGGACACTTCAGACATTATGTGCTGGCGCTGGGATTCAAACCCACAACCTTACGCTTACAAGTCCAACTCTCTGACCACCAGATCACGACGGACACCAATTTATCAATTTTTAAAATAGAAAACTTATTCGTAGACTGATCATTTTAATTTAAACACTACCAACAAGTGTTATGTATAATATAAACACTTGTCTCAGTTTACTGGTAAAATATCAATCCTCAGCGCTGTTTTACGTCACCTCCGTAATGCAGGTCAATTTATTGTTATAGAATAGAAAACCTGTTCATAGATTACTTATGTTAAAACACTACCAACAAGGGTTTTTGTATAATATAAACACTCGGTTTCCTGGTAATCCAAAGTGCTGTTTTATATCACATCCATAACGCTGCAATTGCCCAACGATGGCATACAAGGAAGCTGTTGCAGAGCTATAAATAATGTACAATATAATATAGAAGGGTGTAACACTTTTGATGTTTATATTTAAAATAAACAAAAGGTCCATGAAGGCCTTGCTTACATTTCTGTAATATAGCCGTGATGTTTTCCATGTTGTTTTATAAACATCAAGTTTGTTTTGTGTTAGTTCTTACACTTCATAATTCAATGGCACCACTAAAAAAATGTCCTATAGCAGTTATAAGATGTTATGTATCCCTATCCTTTAAAAGTGACTCAGATGTCATGTCCTTTGATTTTACGCATTGTTTTATGTTTATTTTCCATTTTGTGATCATCATTGCTGTAGTGTTCACACCTCTCAGCACACAGATGAGTGACCTGTGTGACTTTCCACTTTAAATCATGCGGCTACAGCATGCGGCATGGCCTTTGAAACAACTCTCATCCAATCACAAGCCGTGAGCTTATTTGCATCACCGCGCCTCTGACCAATCCGCTCCTCCAGGGGGCGGGCCTTAAAGACATTTAGTTTGACATTGTAAATAAGCGAGGGACAGTTGTGTGAGAAGTCAGGTCAACTGAAAACAGACGACCGGCACATCTTTGACTCTCCCTGCGTCATTCGTGCGTCTTTATTCCTATCTCGTCCGCTCACTTTTAAATCTTTCCTCCGTTTCGTACCCTGACCCCTATCCTGCTGCTCAAGGTAACTTAAAACAGGAAGTTGAGCGTCTGTGAAAGGGGCGGAGACCAGGAGGGCGACACCTCCAACGGACAGCCGCATCAGCCAATAGCGGCCGACGCCTGCTCGCTCCGATTGGAGGAAGTCGGGAGTGGGCGGTTCCAGAGTATCATTTAGCAAGCTAGATTGATTACAGCCGAGTGTTGAAGGGAGAAAGCAGCCCGGAGGTTTTCGTCCCGACTTGTTTCTGTTGCTTTTTCACACTTCTCGCTCTTTTGTGTTCGTCTTACTCCTTTTCTTCGTCTCTTCCACACTTTCGCGACTGTTTCCGGTCACTTGCTCTGAGCCAGGGGTCAGCTGAAAGACAAACACCAGGGTTGCCAGGCAGAGGCCAACTCCAGGCTCCGGGGAAGGGATGGGAGGGGGTTGTGTGTTTAGGGACAGGGGGGAGGGGGCGGACGAACAACACGGGGAGGGGGAGGGGTTGAAAAGGGGGCGGTGGGTGATCGGGCTCCGGGCTTTGAACACAGCAGCGGATCTTCTGTCCCGCACAGTCTTTTGTTTCCCCGTGGGACGGAGCCCGTGGACTTAAGACACTTTCTCTGTGTATCTGACACGCAGAGTTTCGGTATGTCCTCCTCTTCTTCTGCAGCGTCCGCTGTGCAGCATGAAGGGCATGGGGTAAGTCTGTCTCTCTCTGTCTGTCTCTCTCTCTGTCTCTCTCTGTCTGTCTCTCTCTGTCTCTCTCTCTGTCTCTCTCTGTCTGTCTCTCTCTGTCTCTCTCTCTCTGTCTCTCTCTCTCTGTCTCTCTCTCTGTCTCTCTCTCTGTCTGTCTCTCTCTGTCTCTCTCTGTCTCTCTCTCTCTGTCTGTCTCTCTCTGTCTGTCTCTCTCTCTGTCTCTCTCTGTGTCTCTCTCTCTTTCTGTCTCTCTCTCTCTGCAGTAATGGGATGCTTCCTCTGTCCTCCGCTGCGCTTCTCTCCTCCTCTTTTCGTCCTCTACTTTTCCCCTTGCTTGATACCCGAATGTTTCTTGTGTTTACTAGTTGTCTCTCTTCTCCTTAGAGATTGAATGTGTCCCTGCACCAGTGTTGAGCATTTGACATTATGTAAACATTGGCACTGAATTTCAACTTCCCTTCATGCTGGCTCATTTGATCTCTGTTTGACCTCTATTTTGCCCAAGCTGTACATTTATCCCAATAAATGGCAATGTTGTTTTGACTTTGCACCTTTTAAAAGTCCGGTTCAGTCTGTGGTTCGGTATCAGTCTTATAGGATGAATGATGCTTGGAAGGAGATCATGATGGCCCTGTTTTCATAGGACGGCAAGTCCTAGTTCACCTTCAAGGCCCGGCTTTCCGGGCTTGTTTACAATTTTATGACAGTGAGGCAAAACAGAGGACCGTGTGGATGTAGCTGCGTGACAGACTTTAGATTAAATGAGTATTGAAGATTATTCTTCAAGTTCTTTAACAGTCATCCATGGAAATCTTAAACCTTTTTTTCGCGCTACTAGAAAGTTTCCATAGGTGACAGTGTTTAGGTGCTTTGGGGATAGGAGAACTAAAAATAACTCTGCTAGTGAGATGCAGCGAAGGCTTTATCAGTCTTTGCCTAAGATTTGAATATCCTTTTAGCTCAGTCGGCAGTTAAACGGTGAATGAAAACAAACACGTTCAAGGGTAAAGTGTCACACCTGGTTAACAGTTTTGGCACGCTTGCGTGTATTCCAACCCAGAGTCTAGTGTGCTAGACTAGTGTTCAAGAATGCATTTGGAAATATCGTGCAGAACCTTAGAAGTTTACAGTTGCGATGCCACCAGGTTTCTAAAGCTAGCAACGGCAGGTCATCACACATCGCTTTGCCGCTGCTAACGGGCCCGTCACCAGATGAAGGTCAAAGGAATGTGAGAGCGCCTCCTGCATTCGAGCTGTCAGCGAGGGCAGTGCATCCCGCATGGGTCCACAAATAAGAGGGTGACTGTTCACCATAAGATTATCTAGAGACAGCATTGTTTCGGTCGCTGGAAGGATTATCGTGAGGTCAACCAAGTTGCTGCGGTGAAAAGTAGACAAACCAGTCTTGTCTTTTCCTCTCTGTTGTGTCTTCTTGGAATTGTGTGCTATAGTATATCCCCAAACCCTCTACCCGCTTGTTGTTTTTCTGTATGCCTACTGCTGAATGACCTTGAGAGTTCAGGGACAGTTTCCTGGAGTTGACGTAGGACCGGACCAAGGGCAACTTTGAAATGATTGATGGCGAGATTACAGATACAGATCAACATGGCAGTGCGGTGTTGTCTGTTCCCAGCTTTTTAAATGCAAAACAAGCAGGTTGTTTGTGGGTTAATTTGTAATTCATTTCTAAGTGCATGGCCGGATTTTGTTGGGTTCCAGTCGATGATTAACTATAAACCGGTATTGGGCTTTCTGTTTTTCACTGGCTCGCTTAACTGTGAGGATGTTTTGGTTGTTAATAAGTCCAGAATGTAGCTTGACAGATGTGCTAAAGGTGACCTTTCTTCAAGACACACAGAGATTCTAGTAAGGTTGTTGAGTTTATGGATTTTTTTATCGTTTAAACTACTAAATATGAAACATATTGGATTTTTATTTGAAAATTGGAGCCATTTTATTTTCTTAACCTGTTCTCTGGTGTACGTTTTTATCAGATAGGATAAAATAAACCTCGTATACATTCATCATTCATATATTCAGTTTTAGTTCTCCTTAACCATAAGTGGAGGAATGCTGGAGATGAGGAATGTAAAGTAAATGTTAACTATGTAACAATGTCCCAATTGCAAAAAGAAAAATATCAAAGCTCTTTGTATCATGATGCCTTGCAGCCCATTTAGTACTGACATTTCACCTAAACATGCTATTTGAGCTGGTGAACCTACATCCTAAACATCAGCATAGATCTCAAGTTCAGGACAGAAATATAGAGGTTAGGTGAGGTAACCAGGTATTTACTTATTAGCATATGTGATTTTAATCTGTCATACTTGAGGAAGAGATTTATGTCACTTATCACTTATCTTCACCCACAAGAAGCTGCTCAGGATCCAAAACACATATAGACCAAACAATGATATAAAAGGGAATTGTCAAGGCATTCTCAACAGCGAAGTGGTTGTATTTGTTGCTCTTTACAGTTGACTATCAACTCCTTGGTAAGTTCCAGAATTTTAGTCTTTGTAAAGAGCCCGTCTTCAATCACCCAAAGTGTCCTCTGCCGAGGTACTGCAGTCCTCCTGCACGGCGAAAGCAGAGCCTGGCAGCGCTGGCATGTTCTTGCTGATTCAGCCTCTGCTAGCAGCATTGACTTTCCGAGAGCACCAGCGGTCGTTGCTTTTGAGGCAATCCGAACGCATCAGGAGAAATCCAACACCTCTATTGACTTACTAAAGGACAGTCTGAGCTTGTGTGAACAGAGTTGCACGTGCACCAAGCATACTTAGCTTTCGTTTCCAAGTGAAAGTCATCTGTTAATGCTTATAGTCATGTGATAATCTGTAGACGTTGTAGTGCTTTTTATGCTAATTTTGAATAGACGTATTCCGTCATCCTCAAATGAACCTAGATGCTACCCATAATGCTGAGCTCCCCGTCATAGGTTTTCGTCTTGATCTGTCTAAAAGAGTCAAAAATAGCTCCTCCTCAGAACCAGCTGGTCTAAGCAAGCCTTGATTTAACCTATTTATGTCTCCTTCAATGGAGTGTTATCTTATTCGCCTCACAATTTCCCAGGTCCGTGACAGTAATTGCTGCTGTTATCGCCTGGTAATAGCCAACTACTTTTCTTTATGGTCTTGCTTGAGATGTTAAATGATCATCTCTTATCAGTCCGGCCCTGGCACATCCAGACTTGCAGATGTACCATGGGAGATTGTCACAAGATCAACACCTGATGCTGTTGCCTCTCACCAGCATAGAAAAATTACCTCGTGTTTTTCTTATTTTAGTTTTCCAACATAACTTTGGACTGCACACATGCATGATGAATTTTACAGTCATCGGCCTTGATCAATCCCAACACGAGATCGGTGACAGTCACGTCACTTGTATGGTGCTTGCTTTAAGGCTATCAATCATGTTGTTGAATTGGGATGTGGTGGCACGATGCTGCTCTTATATCCCTAAATGTAGTATAAAACTAAAGCAAATCGCCTTTCACCCTCTATTCTTCTTGTCTCTTGCATGTTTTGCCGTGTCTCTCCTCCGTTTGACCCACATAGTGAGTATTCTCAGCAGTCCGACTGCACTTGCCTCCATTAAGCCTTTGGCACTTTGTCTTGTTATTGGATTATGGCTGAACTGCAAGAGTACTTTTTTTACCATCTCTCTCTTGCCTCTATGGCACCCCACCCTGCTATTTTTGGCCCTGTGTTTTCTTCAAGCGGGAGAGAGAAAGAGAGAGAGGTGCTGTGAAGCATCTACAGCAACACAAGCTGAGGCAGGCTGGCTGCAATTCACAGCAGGATTCCTTGCATGCCATAGTAACCCGCCAGATTCAGTCGTTGACACTCAAGGCCTTCTGCGTTTTCAGTTTGCATTAGTTGCTGTTTTGAGTGCACGTTACGTCAGTGGGCAGCTCTGCCAGGACGGCACTTTTTGTTCAGACTGTCTGGGAAACCAGATGTGCAGTCCAGGCTTCAGGTCAATGAGGAGGGTTTGGAGTTGTGTACGCTTTGTTCTCCAGATTTTTAACATATGGAATCCTAGATTGATTTTCGATAACTAATCAGCTCCTGGACAACTACTAAAAAGAGGCACTGGCCATTAGTCCTTTAGTCTAACTAAACAGTGCATTTTGTTGTTTATTATATAAAGTGATTTCCTAACAGATTATGACTTAAGCGATCATTAACCTCATCTTTGTTTTTACCCCTGCAGAACTGGAGATGTCAGCAGACTCTTTTGGAGCGGGCGGTAGCGATGCCCAGCAGAGTCTACAGTCCTTTTGGCCCAGGGTCATGGAAGAAATCAGGAATCTTACCGTGGTACGCCCTACTCTTTTTTTTCATAGTATTCTCAGTTGTTCTCATTGGCACTCAGACATGGTCTAGACGTAGCCTCTCCAAAACAAACAGACCAGGTCATAATTGAAACAATGCAGTCACCCATTTAGTTTGCTTTCTGTTTTACTTGGAACCATTAGTGTTACTGCGAGTTCTCTTAACACTGTCCCGCTCTGTTTCAGAAGGATTTCCGAGTGCAAGAGCTTCCTCTTGCTCGCATCAAGAAAATTATGAAACTGGATGAGGATGTGAAGGTAAGAGGCGGCGAGCTGAATCAACACAATCACTGATGGCAACACACTTCCTGTGTTTAATTCTCCAGAGAGCAGCAGCCCTGTTTATGTGCTGGGGCAAATTGTGTAGATCGTTAGTGGTTCTTGTTGAGGCAAACACTGCCACTATTTTGAATGCTTACAATTAGGGTTAAGAATAAAAAATCATATTAATCTTTTGTGTTTTGGTGTTTAGTTCGAAAAAACATCTCCTAGTTTGGCATTGATGACAAGATCTACTTATGAGTTGTGTTTTGTTGTTGCATGTTGCATGTTGAGGTTTAAAAAAACACAAGTAACATTTTTCAAACCAGTGTTGAATAGTTTTTGGGCTTCTCCAAAAGTTAGTGTTTTCAGTGGCTTCAGATTCCCTGATATGACCCATTACAAAGAACTGTATTTTAAAATGTTTGGAGCTCATGAATGGAAGAATTACTCAATCCTGTTGAGAGTCATCTGGCCACTTTCTCCAAAAACCTGATTTTGCCAAACTTAAGAAGATACAAAATACTAAACTATCAAGAGCTGTTGGTCACCTTAATAGAGTTTTTACCATTGGTACTAGGAACACAATGATCAATGTTTATTTCCTAGACAGTTTAACCCCTGCTACATCTATTAATGCCTATATGAACTGGATTAACTTTAATACAGGCTTATTTTGTACTTATTTGCAAAGTACAATGGTGTCATAATGCACAGAGAGTGATCTTCCTACATCGTGTGGGAAGAAGGCATCAGGTCAGGGTGGTGCCCAGACGCTTTAAATACCCTGCAGCTTGAAGTGAGAAGAAAGAAACGAAAAGTCAGTGCCATTAAAAGCTCTAGAACACAGACACGGGCAGGACCCTCACTCAGGCCATGGCAACATAGTCTCTTGTAACATTTTGCTTGTGTCCCTTGATTGGGAATCACATGAAGGCATTCCTAGAATGCATTGTGACCCCATAAATCCAGTGTGGTGCACAAGGCATAATATGTTATTTTGTTAATAAACTATTATTGCATACCTGAAAGTGTTTATTAAATAATTATGATGGATTTTTTTGGCAACCGTTCTGTGTGGATAATATTTTTTCTGCGAATGTTTCGTTAATCTGTTTGACTGATTTTGTAAACCCTCCATAGATGATCAGTGCTGAAGCACCAGTGCTGTTTGCCAAAGCGGCACAGATCTTCATCACAGAACTTACTCTTAGAGCCTGGATCCACACCGAAGACAACAAGCGTCGTACACTACAGGTCAGTACAAGTCAATCCCCTTTGACCGCTTACAGTTTTAAACAAATTTTTTCTTTGCTTTTTATTGAAATGCTTTTTATTGAAATGGAATGACCAGATCTTTAAATGGTCAAAGGTGCTATACAAAGATGTGTAAGAACATAACACCAAAACTTTTTTTCTTCTGATTTTACATGTGTACTAAAGCCAGAAAATAGCTTTAGAGACCCGCACACAAGCCCCCGGGCTTCTTTTGTTCCGGTCTAGGATATAGAGCTTTGTCTAAAAGTACATTTCTCATGACCCACTTCCTTACAGTGTCCCTGGGCTGTTAAAAACACTGTCCTGAACCCTTAATGACACTCTTACAGTGTTAACTTAAAGACACGCAGATACATTGTACTATAATCTTAATAGTGAAATTACACGTTTCAATCCATGTAAAAAAGCAAAATATTTTTCTCTTATTTAAGCACTTGTCAGCACAGCTTTTATCGAACATGGCATTTAAGTCACCGACAAAGCCGTAATGACTGGTGGACCATGCCTTTAATATGTAGATTGTATTATGGCTTAGCCTGTGAGCATGCAGCTGGCCTCAGTTCCATTGTGAAGGCATCACGCCAGCCAGTGTCGCCACGACAACAGCCGTCAATGGAACAACTCCATAGATGTGACCCTTCACCAACAGATATTAATCACAGTGCCAAAAATAGCTGCCGAACTGGGGGGTGACAATGGGTGGTCTTTGCAGCCAATATCCTGTGGAAAATACCACTAGAAGTGCTGTGGGTTGTGATGATGATGATGTTTGCTTATTTTCTTTGCTATACTTTTGTGTTTTATTTAATAGATGTTGAGAAAGGTTTTTGTTGTATTTATTATGGATTGTGTGTGATCAGATATTAAAAAAAGAAGTATACTTAAACTTCATTTTTATAAGCACTGTTAAGTAGAGGTCAATTTTATGGTAAAATATTCTTTTAGTTAGTATACTAATATAAATGTACTGCAAGGTAGCACTGTGGTTTATAAAAAGTATAGTTTCCCATTTCAAGTTTAAAGTATACCAAGGGTTATCTTTGCTGATTTTCGTCCTTGCATTCTTTTCTGTTTTTCAGAGAAATGATATCGCCATGGCCATCACTAAATTTGACCAGTTCGATTTCCTCATCGATATCGTCCCACGAGATGACCTCAAGCCTCCAAAGCGACAGGTGTGAAAATAGAAGCTGGTTTTTACAGATTCATTGTGTCCAAAATGTCTAAACTGTTAATGTCTTGTATATTACGACGAGGAGTTGAGTGCAGTGTTGTCTCTGGTAGCCTTGGGGCGCTGTAAACATCCTTGACTGGAAGCTGAGTGTTGGGTCAGTGAAGGCTTTCAGTCGGATGTTTGCAGCACTCGGCTTCCCCTGATCATCACGATCCATTTTTACGTGTTGCCATACCACCATGTTTGTTACAACGTAAACAATCCTTAAACAATGATAAAAGTATTTTAGACAATTAAATGATTTAAATTATTTGATAGTCGATGTGAATATATGTAAAATATACCAATAGTCGTATAACAAACACCCTGGCTTGTCTAAACTCGTGTCTTTATCTGACCCAAAGCCTTTATGGTCCTCCAGTGTTTGTGTGTGTGATCAGGTGTGTAAACATCCTACACTCTCAGCTGTGACATCAGCGAGCTGGGAGAGGGGTGTTTACTCTCTTTGTCACAGATTTATCCTCTGAACGCATCTAGATGAAATATTAAAATTCACTTACAGCAAAGGTTTAGTTATTACTGTTATTTGCGTGTTAGAATAGCAAGAGTCGATTGTCTGTCATTACGTCGCGATCGAGTGTGGGCGTGTGGTTTGCAGATGGCAGCTGAAGGTCTCGTTTTGGTTTCTGCTGTAAGATTGCATTACTGAGTCTTGCTTTGCTTATAAGTTATTTATCCTTCACTAGGCTCTTATGTTACAGATCTAAAATAATTTATGGAGATGTAACCGAAAGATTGGCCTTGTGTGCATTTGTGCAAATGGACTTTTATATTCATGTATATGATAATACAATGAGTATATTGATTTATAATTGTGTATGTTTAGGAGGAAGTACGCCAGTCGGTTGCCCCAACCGAGCCGGTCCAGTATTACTTCACTCTAGCGCAGCAGCCCAGCGCGGTTCAGGTACAGGGTCAGCAGCAGGGCCAGCAGGTGGGCGCTCCCACTGCCACCACACTACAGCCGGGACAGATAATCATCGCTCAGCCTCAACAGGGACAGGTAATCCTCACAAACCCACCAACAAGAGTATTAAAACTATATAGAAAAGACCTCCGAAAATATTTTTTGAGAAGTCTTGATATTGAATGAAGCTTGCACTTGGGATCACCCTAGTGTATATCATACTACAGTCTGGAAACTGTAACGTACCTTCTCTTACACAGCACACCTGATCCCTGCTTATTTTGATCAGGATCATTTGAAACATGATTGGTGAAGGTTGAAAGCCCACTGGGTGTCATTCAGACATGCTATCGGGTGAACAGACAGTCGAGTTGCTTTCTCATGTAATATCAGTCCGGACTGAATCCCTATTGCCCTCCTTTGTTTCCTCTTTAATTCACTTTCTCTTGGCCTGTCTGTGACTTTTACACCTAACTTTGCTTCAGTTTTTGTGGTTGTTGCATGTAATTTCTCTCTTTCCTTTACCAGATGCAGGTTTTTTATTTATTTTTTTGCTGGACCTCATTCTTTCTCCGAGGATAAGTGCTGGGGCAAAGATCTGCTGCAGTACATACATATATTTTATTCTATAGAATATATATGGATTTTTATGTTGTAATAATAACAGTAATGATGTTTTAAAAGGTGTTTACAAACACATTATAATAGTTGTTTATGGTATAACTTGAAACAACTCTAAAGTTACTAGTCCTTAATGCTCCTAAGCACTCTTCTTACCCTTCAAGTCAAATAGATTTTTAAAGGGTGTTTCATCTTCATACTTGAGACCAGAGTGTTTAGCTTCACTTCATTACCTGTTCATTGCTTGGCTCAGCTGTGAAGTCAATTACCTAGAATACACTACATCCACATCTGTCATTAAAATTACACAGCACGGCTTTTACTGATCTGCCGCAACACACAGCTTCATGACTGCTGTTTCGGCTTTGCCTCTGTTCAGGCATGTTAACAATAAATATGATACAAAATAAATGACATGAAATATTAGCGGTTTCACTCACTTCAGCAGGTCCACATTTTTACCTTTTTTCTGAAACTGTTTGCATCACTTTAAAAGTTTTTCATCATCATCAATTTAAACAATCAATTCCTCCAAATTAAAAAAAGAAAAATGAAAAGTTTTGTAGAGAAAATCATTGTTTCATTATATAATTCTACATTCTGTTTTTTCCAAACAATTAGACCACATCACTCTTTTATTAATTTACACCTCTATTGCTTACACCTTATTGCTTGTGTTGCCTTTCTTTCGTATGCTTTAAATGTGAGATTTAAGTGTGCGCTTTGCATGTGCTTGCTTGTGTTAAGTTTCTCTTTCTCTCTCGCAAAATTTCCTCCACCTCAGGTATTGCAGGGAACTACCATGCAGCAGCTGCAGCAGGTGCAGGTTGCTCAATCACAGGCGACCCCCATCACGGTAAACACAATAAATCCCCTCAAGTCCTTGGTTAAGGCAAAAAGCTCTTGACCGGCTATTTGTGACATTGGAATGACACCATAGCATTACAAACAATAGTTAAGTAAATCCCCCTTTTGGGTATGTGATATATTGGGTGTACATTACAAATAGAAACACACCCAAACAGAATATATAGAAATATAGCACCAGCAAAGCCTGAAGGCCAGTCCTATTTTGTGGCTCTTTATGGGTTAGGTATTTGTTAAAATGAATCATTTGGGGTTTGATGCATCTGTGGTGTATTTAAATATTTGGCCTCATTGAACAATGGAGCAATTTTCACATTGCTTAGGCTGCAGACGTATTGATTCTGTCTTGTGATTGTGAAAGTGAGACCTTAAAAGGACCTGCTGTCTTTTCTCAGTGTAAATTCTTTTCATCTAGAAAAAAATCTAGATTTAGTAGTATTGAAATGAAGTCACAATACATATTGATATGATCTTTCTAATGAATTTTGAAAGTTTAAAGAGGAAGTATAACGCAGTCTCTGCCACTATTTAGTTTTTCTTGAGTAACTGTAGTGTATAATCGCATTGTTCATATCTTTGAAAAGTCTTTGGTTTACTCACATTTACAGAAGACAGATACAGCTTTATGACTTTTTACAGAAAAAGCAGAGCTCTCGGGGGTGGACCATGAGCAGAACTTGTGACCTCCTCACAAGGGCTTCTCCTGGAATGTACACACTGATGCTCGTGATCTTCCGCTCCTTGGTGCATTGGCAGGATTTTCCAGGCAAATGGCCAATAAATAACTAAAAACTATTTGACGCTCATAGTTCCAGATTTAAAAAAAACTTTCCAAAACCAGTTGCAGTGCTTGGGGAGTGTATTGAGCACAGAAATACTAAGCGTCTAACACGCTTTTTTAACAATTGACCGTTGAACAAAAACCGTCAACATGTTTAACAGTCTAAAGCAATTTTAATGCATAAAACAGCATGATACTTCCCCTTTAAAGGATTCAGAAAAGGGCTTGTTCACTACAAACTTAAAATTCTTTGCCTGCCTTTTCTTCATTTTAAACTTGTATGACTTTTTTCTGCAAAAGTAAAAAAAGATATTTTGATAAGTGTTAGTTACCAAAAAACTGTTGTCCCCATTGAATCAACACAAAGACAATGCAAGTCAATGAGGACAAAGGTTTACCCCTTAAAAATTTGTTTTTGTTTTATAGAAGAAAACTATATCACAATATCATCTTTTGTGTTCTGCAGAAGAAAAAGAGTCCCACATGTTTGAAATGACATCGGGGTAATTAAATGAAGAGTTTTCGTTTTTTGGTGAACTAAAACTTTTACATCAAAACTGTAATGTTCCAGAAATAATTTTCGGGTTGAGGTGAGAAATATCTAAGTCTAAGGTGTAAATAAGAGTGAGATCACCGTTTCTCAACACAAAAAGCGTTGTTCATATCCATCTAAATAGTGCATGAGATCTCTGCTCATCTCCGTCCTGATGAAGTCGTGCTACTTAATAAATTGTTCCTGCTATCGGGTGTCAGTTCCTAAAGAGGAGAGATCATCTGTCGCACCTCCGCAGTCAGCTCTCTGCTCAAAGCCACAGGCCCGAGGTCACAGTTCCGCATCTCTTCAGTTTCACTTTCTTTCGGAGTCAATCCCAGGCCATGGCACAGCGTTAGACATGATGCCTGTTGGCATCTTAAATCCAGCTTACTGTTTGAACTTGAAAGCACAAGATAAAACACAGATAGAAGCTTGAAGCTGATGTTCCATCTCATGCCTTTGATGTTTCTCTTTCAGAGTGCTCCAGTGACCATGCAGGTGGGCGAGGGCCAGCATGTGCAGATTGTGCAGGCCGCACAGGGACAGGCGCAGGCACAAGCGCAGAATGCACAGTCAACTGGACAGACTATGCAGGTCATGCAACAGATCATCACCAACACAGGAGAGATTCAGCAAATTCCAGTAAGAACCAAGAAATAATCTTTTCATGTTCAAGATTGATTTGAATTAAAGATTGTATAGGATTAGGATAAGGAATATTTGTGTGCTCATCACTGCCCTCTCGTGGTGCCCCACAGGTGCAGCTAAACACTGGCCAGCTGCAGTATATTCGCTTGGCTCAACCAGTCTCAGGAACACAGGTTGTTCAAGGACAAATACAGACGCTTGCAACAAATGCTCAGCAGGTGAGGATGCAGACCTTTCAAATAAATACCCATGATGATGATGTCGGCTTTGTTTATTCCAGGAGAGCAGTGACCGTTGAAATAAAGCTATACTATAAACAAACTGTTTATTATTTTAAGGAAATCTATTTGACAAGCATCTCTGTTTATTTTAGATTACACAGACAGAAGTACAACAAGGTCAACAGCAGTTCAACCAGTTTACTGATGGGCAGGTAAAGGATTAAGGGCAGACCACAAAAAAAATTAACATTTGTGTCATCATTTATTTCCTTTTGTCATTATAACCCTCTAAGACTTTCTTTCTTCTGCAGAACACGAGAAGATATTTTGAAGAATGTTACTAACCGATCACAAGTAGCACCCATTCATTTCCATTATTTGGACATCAAACCAATACAACATTCTTCAAATATCTTCTTTTTTGTTTTGTGGAAGACAGACACTTGACTTACTAGCGACTGTTTTCATTTCAAATCTTCAAACTGTATTAACAAGTAACACATTTTCCCTGTCTTTCTGTCGTATCTTACAGCAGTTGTATCAGATCCAGCAGGTGACGATGCCCGCGGGACAGGAACTGACCCAGCCCATGTTCATTCAGTCCACCAACCAGACAGCTGACGGCCAGGTTACCGCTCAGGTCAGCGCAGACTGAGGCCGTGGACACTCTTCCTCGCCCGCCAGCGTAGCTCCTGAAACCACCAAGCACCACAGACAGTGAAGGGGAGGAGCTCAACTACACACACCACTCACAAATCAACACTTTAGTCCTTGCACTTCTGTCATTTTTTTGATCCAGTTATGAGTCTTTATTTGGTCTACAAGTTTTTCTAAAAGTAAGCTAGCTTAGGTACCGTCCAAACTACACATGTCTCTATTAGTTTTCTTATTCTGGTCTGTATATTACAGTACTGACTAATGGAAGAATCAATGTGTTGTGTCAGATATCTCACTCTTTGATTAGGTCTATTGCAATAAGGCTAAAGTGTATTTGAACCCACTGTCTTCCTCACAGTGTAAAGAATAAGTCCTTGTATTTAAAGGGATAATGGGTAGGTTAAGATTTTTGGTTTCTTTCTGTTGTAGTCATGCAGTGAGACTTGTGAAACCTGAAGGAGGGCTTTTCTCAGCTCTGGGAATGTGCAGTGGTCTGTAGTCAAACATTTTTTTTCCTATTTCAAGCCCTCATCCATTTGACAGATCATGCCATCTCATGATGTGTAGACTTCTAAACTTGATAAAAAAGCCATAATCTGCACATCTTGTACACAAGTCTCTGTAGTTTGTAATTCGCTAGTAATTGTATTAGTTAAGTTGTAGTATCTTGTATAGTTTTGAAATTTGATAACATTGTATTTGTTAAAGGGCTTCTTATTGTTGGGTTTTCTACATGCAAATGGTCGTCTGTGAGTGTGTGTGAATGTGTGCTGGTAGTTTTTGTGCTTCTGGGTGTCTTTTCAGGAGAGTTGTGAAGATTATTATTCTGCCCCCTAGCAATAGAAATCCTCTTGTAAAAACAACACCCTAATTGAACAAAATCCTTTTATATAAAACATTTTTAATACCAGTTGTAACTTTTTTTAATTGCCCTTCTGATTTTCATTGTTGGTATTATTCTTGGTCATGTTTTGCATGTAGGTATGACTGCCAGCATGATATGCAATACGTAGGTACATATTTTTATTTTTGTGTTCTTTTTTGTAAACAGACCTTGGTTTGTGAGAAAATAAAAAATGCAAAAAATTCAATTGTGGTTTGTTAGAGTATTGTGTTCTGGAAATATGAATATCCTTTGTGCATTACTTGTATTTAACCGCACGATGGCGACATTTCTATCTTACAAAATAGCTTATGGGCAGTTTACAGGTCATTAGGTGTTAGTTTTTGCATATCTTGCAAAATATTACAATCACAAACAACTTAGATTTCTTCTGTTTAGTATTTAATGATTTTGGTTTAAAGAATCACGAGTTTGCAACTTATTGCTAAGCTTTGCAAAGGTCAAGCTACATGTCTTAACACCGGCCTAAATCTTAAAAGAAACAAGTGAATTCAGTTGGATGAGTGGTCAATCCATCCCACCATTTAAGCTTAGGCTAATGTGTTTGTTCTTTATAATAGTAATAGTATTGAAAAATATACATGTATTTATATTTCTGTATGTGTTTATGAAGTATATGACGACTACATTTTCTTATGTCTTTGACATATCTAATAAACAAGAGCCTGTCCTGCATTTTTCAAACTTTGGTAAAATCAACAACCGTTATTATTATTCATCAATTTAACTATTACTACTTGATATATAAATAACAAACAACAGTCTGACATCACTGCTATTATTGTGTTGATTTGTAACTTGTTTTTTTATATGGGGAAATCAAAAGTAATACAAAATATTTGGGATTTTTCCTTGTTGCTATTGCAGGTTTTCATGAAGCAAGACAACCTATAATAAATCCTAATCAAACAAAACACTACATTGACCACACTACGTCCTCCCAAGATGGAGCAACATTCAATCTGGTGTGACATAACATCACATTCTTTAACACACTTGAGAAAGCAGTCACTTACAAACTGGATAGCACAGTAGGGCACGAGCACTGAAGATGTAGAGTTTAGCACTTAAAATGTTTATTCAAAGGCTGTATTTTGTTATTTACCCCACGTGTGGCCTTTTTTTAATCCATTAATCAGTTGATCCTCCTCACATTTTAGTATTTATTGTCGTATCAAACTGATTGAGTACAACACTCTGACTCCGGAGTTCAGTGGAAGTCCAGTAACATTTGAAGTTTGTAAGTTTTACAGTTGTCTGTGATCATTTCTTAATGCCATTTACATTCCAGAAGAAACATCATCATTTGACCTTGGAAGGATTAAATGACCGGGGTTTTATGTTGAGTTAACTCTCTTTATCACTGCGCAAATAGACCTATTCTTACACTTCCGTTAAAACTAGCATTTCAGTTGTGGACCAACATAATCCTCTTATGCTTTGAACAATTACTGCATTAATGAATGTGGATCGGTTGCTTAATGTGAACTATGGGGCCTGGTGGATGTCTGTGCCTAATCCCAGCATGACTTGGATTTATTAACTGTGTTTGTCTTGGCTGTTGCGTTTCCTTAGGTCAAGGAGTCATCTTAAAGATTAGCAGAGACTGGTCATGAGGGACCATGAGAGATTTCAGTTAACACCACCATAAAAATACAACTCAACCACAATAGAACGGGTTCTTGCTTTATACCATCTTGAAGGTAAAGTTACCACTGGCTGTTTGGAGGAACCTTGGCATCAATAGGAAAACCCGAACGGATATGGCTTTAGTTTTAATACATGACCACACTTTGCTATTTTGAAACTAATGTTTTGGTTCTTTAAGTTCATCAAAATCATAGGTGAATCACGCCTCCTTTATAAATCTAATCCGGGAAATCTATGTCACCTATGTAACTGTAGGTGTACTATACCTTTGTGATCTCAAACAATTTTTAATTTGACTGCACTTTACCCCATCAGTAGTGATGAACATGGTAGACTGCTCATTGTTGTGTAAGGTTTCATTACCAAGGTTGCTTTTTATTATTAGTCGAAACTATAAATCACAATTGATTGCATCTGTAATTTTGTATTTGTAAATACGTACGCAGGCATGCATATCATCTATAAGCGTTTATATAATAATGAATATAATTTATACAATAAATATTTCCAAACATATAGAGTATATACAAGTGTATGTATTTTTAAATAATAAGTTCATACATACAGAAAACAGGTGATTACTGTATCATGCAAACACAAACATTTGTTCTGGATGACAGATGGTGAATTCCAAGAAGAAAGCAATAAAAGTAATAAAAACAATGGTTCATTATGTAAGGTCTTCATACAGCTCTGAAGACATACCAGTATTGTTTTGCATTTCTGTCAATGGATCATACAAATTGTTACACCTCTAAAGTGGAAATCTGTTGGACCCTGTACTGGCAATTCATGAGTGGTGAATAACGATGAGGATTAGCTTATGTTTGAACTGTTGATTTCTGTTTGATCCACTTGTTCTAAGCTTTTGAAAACTGTGTAGAGCAGCACCGGTCAGCTCAAGTCGATTTAAGTTTGAAATATTGGGTTTCTTTTAGAAACACACGCTGTTATAAGCTGTAGAATCTAGGGGATATAGGTAGGTTCCAGCTGACACAAAGTGAAATTGAGGGCACAAACTAACAAAACAGCAGTTCCGTCAGACATCAAATGTGTCCATTAGTTCCATCCATATTGGATGCTCCCTGCTTGTGTGATCAATGTGTGAGACATAAGGTGGATAGGTGGTAGGTTAAATTAGCAAGTTAGGCACAAAAGACCTTTTCTGTGGGTGGGAAAACGGTGCGTGGCGAACTTGTTCAACCCTTGCAGGTCTTTGAAAAGGTTTCTTTCATTCAAGGTTTTGGAAACACACCAGTCTTGCTTATGGCAGAAGAAGATACAACTGTGCTAGTGTTCCAGCCTCTGGTCTTCTCTTGAGTGATGACATCATGTTGGAAAAGGAAGTCATGGAATTCTGAAAAAATTGTTTAGAGGAGGACACATGTTTTATTTGAATAAGAAGTCCGGCCCTGTTTCGGAGTTTGGTGTTTGACGAACTAACAGTTCAACCAAAAATAATAGTTTGTCGTCATTTACTAACTTTATATAAGAAGAAAAATCCTTTGCAAAAACATGAGAGAGAGCAAATAGTGACAGGATGATGCTATATTTCAGCAAACTGGTTTAGTTTGATGGGAGAAATTTGTATGCTTTGTACAACTTGAAATGTTTCTCTTAACTCCAAAGACTTTAGTTGGAAAGTAGTAGAAAATATACAAAACAATATTAAGAGCAGTATATTTACATATTTATAAGTTTAAAGATAAGCAGGATCATACATAGCATCTATAATATATAAAAATATATTGTGACAAAGTGACTGAGAGTGTGACATTCTAATATCATTTAATTTTACCATTGACCGACAATCACAATGAAAATACTTATAAAAAAAGAAGTGAAAACATTTTTAATGTGTGGGAAACACGTAGCTGACAACTTCTGTTCCACTGAGCACAGCGGAAGTGAGGACCTGAGGTCTAAGCACTGTTACTGTTGTGTATTTTTAAGTTCTGTTAATGTCCCTCTGAGCTCCACAGTCTTGAATAACAGATTTCTGACTCGTGAGTGAGTGTGTCTTGTAGTTACATGAAAAGAGTTTACTGTTTTGCTTCCCCACATTTGTCGTCTGTTTGCACCCATGCGTCAGAGGAAGACGAGAAGCTGTTTATGTGTTCAATAGACTTGTCACGGCAGTAACATTTGGCACTCTGAGAACTGTGTGTTGTTCTGTGAGTCCAGTGACCTGCCCAGCTGCTGCATGTCATCAGAATTCCCGTCTGGAGGTTTGGGATTGTAAGTGTGTGGGTTTGTGACTGGAGTTAGGGATCTGTTTGGTTATATGTGTGAATGGTTGATTCTCATTTGAAGTTATTTCGGTGAAGGTGACCTTTGTTTGACTATGAAGGTTTAAAATATAGAACCACGTAAGGAATGAAACTAGAGCTTGCTGATGTCATAACCATTGTTAGATACCAACATCCTTCAAAATATCTGCTTTCTCATTCTGCAGAAGGAAGTCATACAAATTAGAAAGACATATGTAAATGGTGATAGACTTTTCCTTTTTGGGTGACCTATCTGATCAATAACTTGCCCTTAACACAAACTAAACTAGCAGTAAGAATGTAAATATACTCATACTACAGGATGTTTACATCTGATTGGTCGAGATGGTTCACAATTATGAATCAATAATGACACTAACAGATAAAGATGCCAAAAGAAATGTCCCATGTTGTTTGTTCCAAATAAATTGATGGATAAGTAAACCAAAGTTGAAGCACTTAATTATTTGAATACATTTCATATTTTCATGTTTTTTCCTCTCTATAATATCACTCCCATAATCTGCTGTCTTGACACTTAAAAGCATTCGAAATTAGCAGTTGATGCACTGCAATGCCATCATGTTAAAAACAAAAGGATTTACCATCAAGAATGTTGCAGGAGTTGCCCCCGAGCGCACGGGGAATAAAGCACACAGCTTAAGAGGCCGAAGACTAATGCATTCCATACTTGCTCGAAAGCATTGCATGCAAGCCATTAGGCCGGCTTGCATAAAATCCCATAATCTAAATGCAAGGTATTGATTGTTGGCGTCCCTCATCTCCCCTCCAAAGCTGCCACTGTCTTATACACATCTCAGACACCAACTCTCAAACTACACCACAATAGACTGCATGGTAATATTTGGCTATTTTTACATAAGCAGTGCCTTTATAGCAAGGTGACAAATAATGTTGGCATTTACTGATGCCCATGCCCAGTTTGGTCCCCAGCTTAAAACATCGTACAGCACATCCCCAACACCTGTTCAAGAGGATAAATCTTGGCCTGGACATCAAAAACACGACCCTTTAATTCTCTGAACATGGCAGAGTGCATGACGTTCACTGCTCCAGCATCAGTCAGATGGATAAAGCTGTGAAGCATGTTGCCACCCAGATGCCTATATGGTTCAATACAAATAACCCCTATACAACCCTCTGTGCATTAGATCTCCAGAAGAAAGTTTGGAAATGATGATCAAGGGAGAACACAAAGCAGAGTCCGTACAGATAAATTGGGTGGCAGTGCCAGCATCCCTCCCTCCATCCCGTGCGCCCGAACTGTGATGCGCACCAGCTCCCATCACACCATTGCGCACCGTTAGGAGGACTACAGAGTGGCACGGACTTTTGGGACACGAACGAACAACATACACGACTTTAGATCCATCTCACCCGGCACCACAGCGCTCCTCCCCAAAAGAACCGGAATGAGCTGCGCTCCGGAGGGGGCAAGAGAGGGGCACGCCGCTTACTTTTACGCGTTTCTGCTGTGCGCTTAGACGACACTCGTCAGACAAACTTGAGTTATGGGATGTATCGGCGTAGATTTTTCCTCCGGTTGTGCTTCAAAACTTTTGAGAGATTTACTTTTGAGTAATCTGCATACGCACTTGGAGCGCTCGGTGTCCGGCTACGGGTCAGGATGCCACAGAAAAAGATATTTATAAGAATGTGCCTGTAACGGATTTTCCAGCGTCAACTATTTGAGTGTCACGAGTTTGGAAAAGTGCACGCGAGCGCAATAATGCTAAGCAGCCCTTCCAATAACGGAGGCGTCAGGATGCTTTCCCCCCCCGCGCCCGATGATGACCGGCGGGTTGAGTTTGTGGCTCTCACGGCCGTGCACACCGAGAGGAGCGAGCCGTCAACTCCCGAACGCGGGCACCCATCCCACCGCACCGGGTTACTGGGCACCCCGCTGCCAGTCCCGCCGGGACCCAAGGCGACCCCCTCCGCCTCCAGCAAACGCTACAGAAAGTTACAGAACTGCCTGTACAACGTGCTGGAGAGACCCAGAGGATGGGCATTTATCTATCACGCCTTCATGTAAGTCACCTGTGTTTCGGGGAATGTTCTTGATGAATGAGTTTGGAGAATAAGATAATTAGAAGAATGTCATCTGGTGGCGCACCTGCCGCATGTTCACCTGGAGTCTGGGAATGTGTGTATCAAGCTGACTCGAGATTTTGCTTATTTGCTGTCCAATAGACAAATGATTTCAACATCATTGATTTCCATCTCTCATAATTGTATTACACCCCCATGCTACCCTACAATAAGGTTTGCATGGATGCAATGTATGGGTGGAAGTCTGTGTGTTAGAAAACACTTACACATTACACTTACCTGTCAATGACCTAAACTATAGTTGAGGATCTTTGAAAAAAAAGGAGTCTGAATATATTAATAAAAGTGACTTTAAAACTGAATATAGAGCGTGCTTGAGACAGCTTTTCCCCCTGTTTGGTTAAGTTTGTGTTTATTAAAAGTTAGTTATGAGGCTGCTTTTCCTCCAGTGAATGCTTACTCTGAAAAAAATTACTCTTTACAATTATCTGCACGAAGAGATTTATGTTTAGACTCTTAAGTTGTGTTTTTAACTTCTAGAGAGCCCTGAGCCAACTGATCATTTTGCATTTACGTTAAGTCATTTAGCTGACGCTTTTACAGCGTTTACTAAAGAAGCATATAGAACCAGAGGCAACAAAGCAATCATAAGGGAAATAATGGCATTCTTAGTTCCAAGTGCCAGGTTTTTTGTTTTTTTAGAAAGAATAAGGATATCAAAAAAGGTTTATTTGTTGGTAAGGTGCAAGCGGAAAAGATCTGTTTTAAAGACGGTTTTTAAAGTCTTAATCACTCATTAGTCATTTAGTATAAAAGCTCCAGCCAAATGCGTGGATGTCCTTTATGGACGTCTGTGTTTATTAATGTAAATCAAGGTCTGCTTGAAGGCGCTGATGGTGACTTTTCCAAAGTTATTAAAAAAGAATAACTAACATTCTGTCCTTTAAATATTTTTGACCACTTTAACACTTAAGCATGTTGTTTGTGGTCTCTGTGGTTGTTAAACCCGTGATAGCCATTAAAATGAAGATAAGCATCGGTTCCATTCCCAAACAGTTTCTTTTCCCATCCAGAGCTTATCTGAGTCTCTCATGCCTCCGCATGTCATTCATCTTATTCACTCAAAACCACAACACTGACCCAAACGGAATGACTTCACGTCTTCTAATGAGTGTGTTTGGTTTTCACGCCCAGTCTAATTGCACATTCCAAAACAATTTTTCAATGATTTCAATTCTGAAAAAATGTCTCTCAGATACAAACAAATTCTGATATTTTTCCATTTTATTACAGTATTCCTTTTAAATGTAAACCTTTAAAATCCATGTAAAAATGTTGTCAGAATGCTTTTTACAAACCTTGGTTTAGCTGTATGAAATGTGCAGCATCATTTGCCCCAAAAGTGTAAGACTTCACCCCTGGTGCCATCCAAACATTTTTCAGCATCCTAACCCGAATGGCACAGCCTCATGGCTTAGGTTTGGAACGGGGCTTTTTTCTTTGTCTTATAGATCGAAGATGGGATAAAAGTTTTAGGACAATCCTCACCTTTGGAATTTTATGTTATGATGCTTGTGTGGCAAAACAACAGACTTAAGCTCAAACCAACACAATTGTGTCTATAAAGTTCATTTACTAAGCTTATGCTCAGCAACTCTTTGTGTGAGATTGAAGTATCTTCATTCTTGTTCATGTCATGGCATTTAAATTGAGTCACTGTTTGTTTTGGTCAGTCTGATGGGTAAACCTCTGGTCCATGGACACAGACGCTTCGGCCTGAAGTTTAAACAAGTATAGCCGTCTCTAAGCCACTGCCACCATTTGTTTACATCCACTATAAAGCATTCTCTCTCTTTCTTATGCTCGTCTTACCCACACACTTACATGCATCTATATGCATATAAAGTGCTGTGTGTTTTGATAAAAAAATATTATAAACATATATTATTGTGTTAATGGTTAGAATTAGGAAAATACTCAGTGGTCACTTTACAAGGTAAAAAAATTTGAAAACCTCTCTGTCCAGTGCATTGAAAACTATGAGGATTTATTGAGAGTACCTGAAGGTTGCGTCTCATTTACAACTCTCAGTTTTCAGATACAGTTTTTAGTTCTCTCTTCTCAGAGCCTGGCCATGTGTGGATAATGTGCTCGCAGTTCAATTCTTTGACAGATATAGTACATTTATATGCATATGTCCTATGGTGTGAAAGGACATTTATTATTAATATTCTATACTATTAACATACATATAATATAAAAAAGCATTAGAGAGATAGTTTTTACCAAGTTTTGTTACAACAGAAAACATCCACATACAGTACGGGGCAAATGGAGAACACCTATATAACCATGTGCGTACCATGTGTAACTCATTGTCTTTATACACCACCACTCAAAAGTGTCGGGACAATTAAAAATGTAGTTTTTTTAATAAATGTTTTTTTTATTATAAATGTGAAAATATATGAATATGAATGCATAAGTGAGGAGGTGATTTGCTACCTATAAATTCCAATGGGAAATATGTGTGAATAGATATTATTTGACACTATAGTTACATAGTGTCATAAATGATTAAAATTCAATCAAAATACAGAGGAATTATAAGTGCTGATATTTGTCAAAACATTGTCAGTCTATCAAAATCTACGCACATTTAAAAACTGTAACAGCAGTGCATGAGCCGGAAATAAACTTATTATTGCACGATTATCACAAGTCATCTTTATAGTAGTCTTTATAGTTATTATAGTTATTTCATAGGTATATCTTTTTTATCTGGTGTTTCAGACCATACTACATGGTTTGTTGAAATATAAAATCACATTGATCATTAAATTGAGATTGTCATTTTGCCGGGGTGTAATGTGTACTGCTTACTTACATCAGGAGTGTGTGTTGCTCTGAGGGTGCTCCAGTTTTGGCAAGATTGTACTAAAGAGTGTGAAGATGCTGCTCTAAGATCTTAACATTTCTCTTCTTTCCAGCAATTAGAACAGGATTTGCTCTTGCACAGTTTTGGTCTGTAGTTGTGTGATTTTAAAACCTGTGTCCTATTCAGTAACGACCCACCGTACAGTTTTTCCAGCCATTAAATGCAAAGAAAAGAGCATTAAAACCGGGCATACGTCCAGACATGCAGTGCAGACAACTGCTTTTACGTCATTTAAATGATCTGATTCAGATGTCTGTGTTGTTCAACAATTCCGATAAGGTATGCCAGGTTGCACTCCGCAATCAGATTTTTTCTTTCTATGTGTTTTTGTTAAACGGTAAAGTAAAACAATTTACACTGCATGTGTGCTTATGTGTATGCCAATAGACAAATGCTTATAACTTTCCTAAACGTTCATCTCGTATGCTCACAGATTGTCATAATGTACTGTTAATACCATACCGGGCATGACTTCAGATGTTGATGTTTTGACCAAAGCTTCATGCCTGGAAAAGTCATTTGGGGAGGCACATGCATTGTTCTCTTCACTGACATGTGTGAAAAAGCAGTTTGGACAGGGAACACCTGCTGCTCTTCCCGGAACTTGCTGCTGACAAATTCTTCCGGAGCAATTGCAAGGACACCAAGAACCTTTGACCTTGTTAGAAGTTTTAGACAAATGTCTTTCAGACTGACCATGGTTGAATTATACCTTTATTGCATGTAGACTTATGGGGTCCTGTGACATTGATTAAGACATCTGGACAGGAAGGTTTGGGAGAAGGAATGTGTGGACTGTTGAAGTGACATTTGTGACAGATGGGGTCAGAGGTGAGTGTACATAAAATGTACATGGGCAGATGCCAGGGATGCAACTGGGGGTTCAGAGTGGCAGAGATGCCCCTTGATATCATCTTTAGCACCCCTTATAGAATATTAAGAACAGCCATTGAACACACATGGCCTTTGGGTTTCACAAAGGATGAGATGTTGTAGGCCAGTTGTTGAATAGTTCTGAAGAAAAACCAACACAGGTAGTGAGAAACATTTGAGTCACTGACCTACATATTATTTTCAGTCCTTTGTTTATAAATTCATCAAAATATATGCAATATGTTTGTGAGGATCTTGCAGATGGTGTTAAATTATGATAGTGATAGTTCATAAATTATTCTTTGTCTTTGTTTGGTTTAACACAGAGAAAAATATTGAGAGCCCTGAAAGGTTTTGCTGCTCTACATTCTTCAAAATATCTTATTTTTGTTCAACAGTTCTTTTTCCTACTTTGGAAGTCAATGGGATCCAAGAGCTGTTTAGTTACAAGCATTTTTCCAAAAATCCCCCAAAAAATGCAATTTTGTTAAGTGATTTTGTGTCCTCAGCACACATGACAGTTTTAAGACAGGGTTGATCTTGGATTTACACTTAAGCAACAAAACTGATGAGAGAATTTGAATATTTATTTAATTTCAATAAAACTGTTTAACCGTCCGTGTTGGATGTATTAAAATATTTTAATAGAAATTTCGAGGAAATATTTTTTTATTAGCAGTTAATATTAGTAAACATAAATCAAATTGTTTAATAAAGTCTCATAATATTAAAACGAGTTGATGGTCCTTTAAGTTCGTGATCATTTCACCAATCTTTGGCATGGCTTTAATTCGTCAGTATTAAAGATATCAAGGTAAACTTTTTACAGAATTTACTTTACATTATGTTGAAGGATTTTACGCAGTTAATCACTATGTGCAATTATAAAAAAAATGGTTAGATTGTTTTTTATTTTATGTCCCTAATGAAAGCCTGACTAAAGTCACTGACTGTCTATGAGAGCACCTGAAACACAAGCAGTTATTGAGGGAAATAGATGAGAGTCAGAGAAGCAGAGGATAAACCGCGTTTTAATTTCCTTTAGGGTTCGGTATGTTTTGGGCTTTGACCAGTTCTTTGACTCAAAGTAGTCAGCCAGAAATAACAGCTTGTCTAGAGCTATAGCGCTCAGTCTCTCAAAGCACTGCGCACATCACTTGAGTTGAAGTATAATACATATATAATAAAATGCGCTCTCTCGGTACGAACCCAACCTCACACTGTGGAATTGCCTTCATGTACATGTGGTGCTGCTACTCTGTTTAATAATGCATTTTTATGCTTTTAAAAAAACTACCCCACAATCGTAAATCCAGTAGAGTTAGGACCCTCTTCTCCTGGGGCAGTTATCAGTTGTCTTCAGGGGTGTTTGTCTTGTCTTGGTCTGGGGAGAAGTCAGCCTGGTTGTGATATGAAGGCTTAGTACAGTACTATATGTACTATTGAGGCCAAACCTCGGACGGTCTATTTCATTCACCTCTGGATCAGGATGTGATTTAACTGACATGCTTTAGGAGGCTTTTAAACGTAATGATGGCACATGCTTTTCTAATAAATAGGATGGTGATGGTACAGTGTGGTGAACAATAACTTGAATGATGATTTCACTTTTGTGTATTCATTTGAGGTTTGTATAATGCATCGGTGTTTTGTTTGATTTATGTATTAGTCATCAGCCTTTAATTCTATTTCTCAAGTTTTACAGGATTTTAATATTGTTCTTGTATTCTCTATCTTTAGTTCTCTGTGTTTTATCATCAGCCTCGGATGCCATGTTTACCCAAACCTATGTCCTAATTCTAGTAAATGAATATCTTTCATACTTTAACAACATGTGCTCATGAGAGCTTCCATGAAAACCCTCATTATTTATAGATGGGGGGGTTGAAGCGGATGTCAGCTTTAGCCCTTTACACGAGTCAAGCAATGATAGACAACCTGCCCAAGATGGATGATGTCCAGAATGAAGGCTAGTTGTTGTGCATAACATAAGTTCTCTTGGTTGGGTTTGGGACCGTAACAACATGTTCTATAAAGTTAAAAGGTAAGACTTCAGTTTTTCCAAATCATTTCTTCATTATTAACACATTTTTTATGTCATTTTAATCATGTATTACTTTCTTAAGATGAACACATAAAAAAGATATTTTAAATAATATTGTTAACCAAATAACATTGGACCACTCTGTAGACACAAAACCACTGATGCATTTTTCCAAATATGTTACTTTGTTTCACAGATAAGAGAGTATACACTGTCAAAATAAGTATTGATCCTTTAGTAAATATCACTAACCAATAAACAGTTATATTAACTATAAGATCCATTTTTGAGTGGAAAATATGAAAACATTTATTTAAAATCCAACATTAAATCTCTTTTAAATTTCATTTAATAAAAAAATATGATTTAGTTTAAAAATACACATTTTATTAATTAATTAAAATAAACATATACATTTTTATTAATTTATTAAAATATACACAATATTAATTTTGGGGAATTTTAAAAGAAGTATTTGAGTTAATTAGATTTACTTTTTTATCAATTTAAACAGTTTATTTAGATTAAACTTTATTAATCATAAAATAATTTTTTTACCCACATCATGATTTGACCACTTACTATGTTCATTTTTGTGACGATAAAAAATAAAACTTTTGATATAGAGAGACAGTTTGGACAGAAGTGTAACTTTCTACTTGGCCTCTGCCTTAAGGTTGCCCATTTGCAGTGTTGCTTGTTTCCCATTAGACAGTTTTATTGGTTAGCGTCAGTGAAGTGTGTAAATTCTGCCTCATTAAAAATACCCAATATTTATTTGGCCATCATTGCCCATCCCATAATTTTCTTCAGTACCAGATTATCTCTTTCTCTCACACCACCTTTAATTCACGCTCAAGCTACAGTACAGCGTACATTTTGGCATTTCATCTCTTGCACTTACTATTTATCTGTTTGACTTGTTAATAAGGCAAATTGGGCAAAAGAAGAGGAAATGCCTGCTAAGTGCTACTAAAGAACATTTAAATCTTTCTAATTATGCCTTTCTTTACTGTGCAGAACACAAAAGAAGGTGTTTTGAAGAATGTTGGTACCCAAACAATACTAGCCCCCACTAACTTACATTCTATAGACACACAACTCAATTTGAGAAATATTGTATTTGGTGCTCCGAAGAAAAAAAATTTAATTAATTATTTTCGCGTAATTATAACATGTGCAATTTTTAATAAATTTCAAAATATTTGCGCTTCTTAAAGGTGGATGCTGTTTTGTGTTTGTGTTGTTTTTCTTGGTAAAGAACTAAAAGATGTTCCTCAGCAGATTGAGTTAAATGAGGTGAATACAGAATGTGTTCTCCTTATCTACATTACTCCACACCTTTTATTAAAGCTTTGAGTGACTTCATTATTGTTTTATTCTCACTGGAACCACATCCAGAAGACGCTGTTCCTTTGAAATATGTCCTTTATTTATTTTTCCTAGGCACATCATATAAAAAAAAAAAAACATCATATAAAAAAAAAAATATATTAAATTAAGAAAAAATGAGACTAGCTTCGTAGTAATTATATTTAATCGGAGAGGATGATTATGCAGAATTCACTTTCACCCAGTTTAGATCTGTGTCTGGGTCGCGGGTGTACAAGATTTTCAGATTTTTACATGATTATTGTGGTCACAAAAGTTTATAGCACATATAATATCAGAATATCTTTTAAATATTTTTTAAATATAATGCTCAAAGATTATTATCACATTTTTTTATTTATGTTATGTTCTCTTTTTTGGTAAATATTAAATATAAAAAAATTAAAAACTCAAAATTAAGGCTGTGCAAAAATAATATACAGCAAACTATCGCAATAGAGATTCTTTCATGATAGTGTATAAATATTCCAACCTATTCATACTTTAAATAAGTTATGCTTTGAATAGATTCAAAAGTTGTACTGCATTTTTTTCAATTTTATAGAATTTTAACAGGTTTTATATTTTATTTGTAACTCACTGACAGTGAGTCTTCTGTAGATTACGAATTCAATTTAGTGTTTAGTCATATTATATGAACTTTATACATTTGTTTAATGTTTAGTAACACTGTACAAGCAAGATGACAAAATTTGCCCTCAAGAATATGCTGTTTATAAATTGCAGTGTGAATCCTATCCGGTAAAGCTGTGCAAGATGACAAATCCCTTCATAAATACACTTGTTAATAAAATTAAACTAATACAACTGAAGGAAACCTTTAATTTGTCAGCATAATTGTGAAACAAATACCAGATTTAGAATGCCAAAGATTGTACATAACAATGTGTTTTTGCTCACAAAAACAAAATAATGTATTATATCAAGTTCACATTCATTTTTATATATCGTATCGTGACCCAACTACCGTGACATGTATTGTATCTTAAGGCCCTTGCAAAACCAAAACCCTTCTCAGAATACGAGTATATACTATAACAAAGGGTTGAACATGTGTAAATCAAATAATACTGTAGTAGATATTTGGGAAAAGTTATATTAAATCAATAAGCATGATTATTGTCAACACTGGCATATTGTGACAAATCTACAACATAATGTGTCCCATATGTGTGTCTTTGGGACATCAAGGGCAAAGATTTATGTTTTTTGTGAAGGGTTACTTTAGTTTTATTCGTCATGACCACTGGTGGGTGTTCCTGCATGGTGTCTCATGAAATACCCGTCACATTCTGGAAATGGCGTCCTGTCCAGTTGGCACTGTTGGCTTTACTTTGGTTGTTGATAAATTTATAGCAAGCAGGGTTGTTTAGTGCTAACGTTGTGTGCATGTGTGTAGAGAGAGAAAGAGAGAGAGAGAGAGAGAGAGTGATAGAGAGAGAGAGAGAGAGAGAGAGAGAGAGAGAGAGAGAGAGAGAGAGAGAGAGAGAGAGAGAGAGAGAGAGAGAGAGAGAGAGAGAGAGAGAGAGAATGACAGAGTGGTGTTTTTTTCATTTTTAGGTATCCATGCTTGACAGCTGACAACATGAGTAATCTCACATGTTTTTTCACATGGTTTAAAAGAAACCACAAACTCCCTAAGGTTGCCAAGATGCCAGAGGTGTGATAAAACACTAAATGACTCCAATGAAATTATTATTCATGAGAACTTTATCATAACATGAAACCAGAACCACATCCATTCCCAGTTGCTGTAAATAAAGACCAGAGGAAATGTAGTTGGATGTTGGATGTGCGAATGATGGGATGCATGATGCAGCGTTTCGTCCTTGTGACAAAACCCTGGTGAAGAAGTCCTGATGCGGTGTATTAATTTCTCCTTTCAGGGCAGAAATGTTTCCCGTGGGACGACCTGTCTCTCCCAGGATAAGGCGCGATGGGTTTTAGGTTACCAGGATAATGACAAACAGGAGCTTGGACTGTTCTTCAGCCTCAGGTCTAGTGTTCGCCTTGTAATTTGCAAAAGCTGAGTCAGGGTTAAGATTGTGTGTGTTCTGCGTTTTGTTTGTGATATTTTTTCCCAGTGAATTGCAGTGATTAATTGCCACGTTAGCGTGTGTGTAAATGCCAGTAGAATCTCTGCTTTGGCAAAGCCTGTCTTGCTTAACAGATGTTCTGGTGGTAAAACAGTAAAGCAACGAGGTTGTATTACAAATCTGCAACGGTGCAACTTTGTTAAGCGAGGAAAAAATGCAGAATTATTGACCTAGTTCGTAACCGGGTGAGCATCCCCTCCAACTCTATATATGTGTCCACATCAAAAAGACACCAAAGACCCTCAACGAAATAGCTGGAGTGTAACGTGATCTGCGCTAATCTGCTGTAATCTCTGTTTATGTAATGTTATTTTTTGCCAGGCTAGACTCAGAGTCTGATGCTTTTGTATGTTGGCCTTTGACAGAGGCTTATTTGAAGTGGAATTAAAATCTTACTGCACTCAGGAAGTTTCCACAAGCACGCATGGGGATCCATACTGTACATGTGGGGTTATGTGATGTGTGTGTACACAGTGCCGTCAAATACAGAGTTCATCACTGACATAAGAGGGATGCTTCACATCATTTGTACTATATGTAAAGTGAAGCTGAGGGACATATTGGGCATTTGACCTTGCTTTCACAAACACTGGGAAAAGGAGAAAATTCTTTAGCATTAAACGTTTTTTATATACTTATGTACCGTAGTAATATACATTTTTTATAAACAGCAAGTAATTTACTTCCAACCAAACCTTAAGCCATAAACCATCATGTGAAGTGAAGAAGGGTCATCACAAGGGTTTCTTTTTTAGATTTTATGTGTTCTATCTATAAATATTGTGCTTGAGTTGATGAATTGCTTTGTGGCGTCCCAGTCTATAAAAGTGCTTTTTTGTATACATGACCCTGCATGTGAAACCCAGCTACGGGCATTTTTTGAGCTTGACTCTTTTATTCATAAAATCCCTCTACACAGAGTAAAAACATCCTGTGAATATATAACATTGATATCTTTAATATCGACTGAAATTAAATGGTAAAATCAACCTTCACGTACAGGGTTTTTCACATACACGTTCAGATATTTTAAGCCTTTTTTTGCAGGGTTGACAGTTTCATTTGCCATTGCGAATCTTGAGCTCAAGGTCATAAAATTAGAAAATACTTTGTACAAGGTGACTTTAATGCAAGTATATTGACTGAATATTGAATAAGACCTGTTCGTTTTTGTAGAGTGACGCATGACATATTTTAAGAGGTCATTGACAGTAAAACATCTGCTCATTCTGACTGGCACAACTGTTAAGATTGCAGGCCATGTTAAAACATCATTAGGTTGAAAGGTCTGGAAACCACACTCAGCAATATCAAATGCTGTTTATATAGAGTGCACATGACCTAGAAAGTGTTTCACCCTTATATCTGTATATGCAAGGCTGGAAATGAGAGGAACCAGTCCCGGGGGGAGTACTGGGCTCTAGTATAAAAGGCAATGTGTATTAGGTTTTAATGCTTTTGCTTGTGCACGGACACTATAAAAAAATATGTGCACTTTTATCTATGTATTTATTTAAAAAAGGTTGTGAAAAGGACTTGTCTGTTTAACGTAAGGTTTCAATTGTAAGTAGTAATTACACATTTAAGTCATATATTACAATGTAAGCAACTACAGTGTTTGGAAACCACAGTCATTCATGGGCAGATTTTGCATTCTGGTGAGCGTGCAACCTGTAAACACTAATGTGATGGAGACTCAAAAGCATGTCGGGGGTAAAATTACTGGAAAAATATGATCGAAAATTTCACACCGGACATTGTTCGTTGCACTCTTATTCTGTTCAAACTTAAAAACTTGATGGAACAGATCTAAAATAACATTGCGGTACTTTTGATCGGATAAATTATTGATAACAACATCCTGTTTTTTTGTTAAACCACTGATAGTTAGAGAGTCTGAAAAAATGCAAGTGCACCCAAAAATAAAATGTCTTTAAACGTTAAAGGGACAGTTAAACCAAAACTGTGATGTCGTTCCTACCCTATTATTTATGTTAATGCAGAACATAAAGGAATATATTTTGAAGAATGTAAGTAAACAAACAACATTGAACCCCAACTTCTGATCTACGGACACAAAATCCTTGAAGCATTTTTCTAAATATCTTTTGTGTTCCACAGATGAATGTGTCACATGTTTTAAATAAACAATAACTTTGTGAACAATTCCTTTGTGTCTTGTGTTTCAAAGTGGAAGTTTTAAGCAGTGTTTGACATGACGACAGCATCTTTTTTGTGACTGTCCCTTTAAATGGCAAGCAGTAGGAAGAAATGGAAACTCCTGAGAAAGGATGACATGTGTAGCCTAATAGGGAACCCCTGTGTACATCTTCAGATAGGAACCACTAACCTTCCACCCCCACCTCTGCCGTCTTTGCTGCCGCTTGCTGCTGATGTCCCGTGTATGTCGCCCTTAAGTGTTGTTAAGGCCCTTTATTTTATAATGGCAGGTTCTGTAAACATGTCGGGAAACCTCTCCATAGCAACAGCACTAAAACAAATTCATAATATAGAGAGGTATTTATAAGCGCTAGCTTCCCGGATACTCTCACCAAAAGTCTTGGGCTGTGTGCTGTGTGGGACGGTATGAGCGTGCGAATAAACCCATATCACATGGCCCAACTGCTTTTAGTGAAAAATTAAAAGAGTTTTACTATATATCTTATTATGAAATCGTCCTGGGCATTTTGTTTAAATTTATTGTATATATTTGCAATAAATATTCATTACTTATTTATATGTTATATCTAAAAACAATCACTTTATTCACTGTTTTTATGTCCTTTTTTTCAAGTAGTCTAAATATTTATTAATTGAGACATAATCTTTAAATGTAAGTGTGTGTTTCGACTTTTTAAACTAAATTTTTAAGTTTTATTTCACAAGATAAAAGAAAGTGAGCAATGCATAGGGCTGACATTTGCTTTTTTTTGGACAGGCAACAACGAGGTAATGTATTTACCCGTTGAATTTTAGAGTTGACAGATGTAAGTAGGTGTGTGTGTACGTGTGCATTTATCTGTGGATATACCATTTGCAGTTATGTATGTCTGTGGGAGTTTGTGGGTGCATGAAATCTTTTTCCATATGTGTGTGTGTGTGTTCTTATGAGAAAGAGACACATTGCTCTGTCCTGTTTCTAGATGGTCTTATCTCGGCTGTGTTTCTTAGAAATGTCATATGATGAATAAGAACAGCTCACAAGTGTCTCTGTCTTATTTCTTCATATGCCTACTGTGACACTTTATTGTGAGAAGAAGAAAAAAAATATTTTGAAAAATGTCTAATGGTTTTGTGATGATTTTGTAAGAGCACTAAATAAGATACTTTGAGTATTTGTATTTGTTTTTGTCCTTATTCTGAGGAACAAAATAGAAGATATTTTGATAAATGTCTTATGGTTTTGTTATCATACAATGGGAGTCAAAAGAGGCCAATGTTGTTTGGTTGTCAACATTCCTTTTTGTGTTCTGAAGAAGAAAGAACTTCATACAAGTTTGGAAGACAAGAGGCTGAGTATATGATGAAAGATTTGCCATATTGGGTGAATGAGCCCTTTAAAACTAGAAATGGTAACAGAATCTTATAAGTTGTGTCTTGTTTTATTCATTTTTGATGTAATAATGTTAGAATTATGTAAGAATTATCCTTCAATAATTCCTAAATTGTAATTATTATTTTGAATTAAACAAGAACATTTAGACATTCTTAAACCACTCTGGGATACTGCAGGAGGACACAAGTGAGTATTTTTTTACGACCCAACGGCTAAGAAGAGCTTTTTTCCATACTTTTCATAAATACAATAAAAAAATCCAGTACACCAGATAAAGAACTGGCAGAAAATGTAATTTCTTTCAATACAAGAATACAGTTGAACGCAGTGAAAATGTGCAATAGAGGTTAAACAACTGCAAAAATAAACACATACAATTCTTTCTTCATTCCTTCATGTTGTGTACATCAAAAAAATATTTTGTTGTCTCTGATGATCCACAGCAATATTAAATGTACAGGTTATTTGGGCCATCAGCACCACTCTGACATAAAAAGATACACTGGAAATGTTCTTCCTGGACATCATTGATTAATATTATGGACATTTCCATTAACCCTAAGACACGGCGCAAGACAGGGCAAAACTTAAAATACACATTATAGCTGTTAAAAAATCAATATTGACAATTCCTTTGCATAAATACAGTGCATAGTGCCCTATTCTTTGATTTAGGTGTATTGGCTGCAGGATAAATCTGGATTAGATACAGTCATGCTGTGGTCTCTGTACTGTGTTTTGTGTCAGTCGCAGTGGTGTTGACAAAGTGCTGCTCTCTTGACTTCACTCCAGCGTGCCACAGCAGACCTTCGGATGATCCTGAAGCTCCATGTTTGAAGTCTTGGTCAAAGATGGTAGCCTCGGTGAACTTGCAAATAGTACTGCTGATGATAAGCGTAATGGAGAGATAGCATTTGGCGTGTTCTTTAAATGTCTCTTCCTAGCTGCCAGAAGCCCTCATCACCTGTGTGTTAATAAGGCTAGTGTCTTCAAAAGAGCTTTCCACCAGAGGGTCAGAGAGACAGTTCTGTCATATCTCAGCTGAAGAGAGATTGGCATTGATCTTATTATAAAGCATGTGTAGCTTTCAGGGTTAAATTATACGCTTAATGTTTTCTTGCTTGTTAGATTCAAAATATATATTTTTGTCTTTATATGACAAAGCAAAATGTGAAGTTATTATCGACTACATAAAGTCTCCGACCACCAAAGCTGTAACCTCTTACTCTTTCTCATAACATCTTAATCCAGTCATCCGTGGGTCAAATGTTGAAGCCACTTCATTCTTTTACTGTTTTTCAGTCTACTGGATAGTTCTGTTTAATCTCATAATCCACTAAAGGAAAATCCTGATGAATGAACAGAAGTTATGCCACATTTTAATAGTGCCGTTTTGCTTCTGTAGCCAAACAAAGACCGGATCTTAAAATTGGCATGTTCAAAAGTTGTCCAATGTGCAGTTTAGGCTGATAAGTGTAAATCAGAGTTGCATTTGTAATCACTAAGGGATAGTTTTTCCTAAAAATTAATAAACACAGAGAAAGATATTTTGATGAATGCTTGTTATCCCATGGACTACCTTTATAGGAAAAGCCATCTTACAACTATTTGTTCTGTTGAACACAAAATGTGATAATTTGAGAATGTAAGACAGCAAAAAGTGTGATTTCGTGTTCCATTTTCATTTTTCTTGATTGTCAAAAGGGTCCATGAACTATTTGGTTACCAGCATTTGTCAGTTATCTTTTTATATAAAATATCTTTGTTCAACCAAAAAAAGAAATGTACACTGTACAATGTTTGGAACAACAAGTAAGAACAAGAGAATAATAAATAAGGAATTTTCATTTTTGGGTGAACTACCCCTGAGGTTGGCCATTTTCCCCTTTAAAGGTAATATTGACCATCAAAATTGCATTTATAAAGGTTTTCCGTGTAAAAGTGTTTGCTCCTGTCTTAAAATATGTAACTCTATTAACTCAGCTTCATTGTTAAGTATATGCTAATACAAAATAGAAATGAGCTCCAGAAATCACTCTCAGCAGTTCAAGAGAAACTAAAACTGAAAGTGAAACTGACACAACAATATTCAATATTCAATATTCAAACTCGATCTTTAATGACACAGTCTTATGCTGTGTAGTGTAATGTATGGATTACACTTATAAAAGGTTTTTATTGTTCTTATCAAAATGACCTTCGTCCCGCAATCTGTAATCCGCTCTGATCAAAACATCACACTTATGTGTAGTTTAGATCAGAAGTATTTAATGTAATCAATACCTACAGAGCATAAACTTGTGAAGTGACTTTTAACTGAATGTTGTTCAGATCATGTTTGTCCAGCAGAGAGTGAGATAGAAAGACAAGAGCCTGAAATCAGAGCTACTATTCACTTAAAGTAGATAACACTCTTTTCCTTTTTTCCGGCTCATGTGTACATAAAAGCATTATATTTTTCTAGGCTCTGGCTTTTGAAGTGGTTTTATCAGTGCATTGAGCTTTGAAATGTCAGCATATAAAATCAGTAAAGCTGGGCAATGAACTTTGTGCAAGATTGTAAAGTGTTTCTGTGTGTGTTCTGAAAGCATTGCTTCAAATATTCAGCAAGTATGCATGTTTGAGTATTTTTGGATCAGTTTGTGTTAAGTTGCATGTTTTTGGGTACTTTTTTGACCCCATGGACTGTAAGAAATTCCTTAGCCAGGAAACTTCCCTCTTACATATTCAAGAGCTGCAGGATCACAGGAATGTAAATCTGACCTGGATCATGGTCTGATATAATTTACTTGTTTCTCATTTGAATCAAGGCCTCAAACTAAAACAGTTAAAAACATTTATTTTTTAGAAGAAATTTTTTTTTTATTTCACATGCTGCTGTTCGATGCATTCAAAAGTTTTGGGAGTTTTGGGTGTTGTTTTTTTCACATTTCATTATAAAAATAAACTCGTGAATTTCAAACGAACTATAAGAGTTATGTTATAACTTAAAAAAAAGTTAGCTTCTTAAGGTCTTACCTGAGATGCTTTATGAAGTATTTAAAAGGACCTGAAACATTGTCTATTCTGGGCACTTATTGGCTGTTCCTTTGGCAATATTCAGTCATTATCCCCCATAACGAAAACATTTTTATGAAATAAAATGTAAGTTTTTACATGAAAAAATGTAAAAAGTTATGTTTGCTAAATTATTATTATTATAATTATTATAAATTATTACTTAATTAAATAAAATTTGCCCATCAAATGAAGTTCTGACATTAAGGCAAACACCTTCAGATTTTTAAAAGTAATGAATCGTGTCACCCAAAACTTTTCACCGGTAGTGTGAACATAATACATAATATACAAAATTCTGAAAAGCAATAAATAAAAAAAATACCTTAACAACAAAAATTAAAAAATAAAAAACCATACAGTATAGTCATATTTTTCCAATGATGCACGTTTCAGTTTCAATTTAAATGTTGTTCATCAGTGTAATGTGGTAATGTGTGGTTGCATTACAGCCAAATTGCACTCAAAATTAGCATAGATCATTATTGTGAAAATGCAAATGTGTTTGTGTGTAACCTCCCATTCGTTCAGGAAGTGAAGAGGTTGTGCGGATGGTAACTGTATTGTCTGTAAATGTCAAGCCTCTAAGCACACGCTCGCCGTCCAATTAACATCTCTTACTGCTCCAACCTTCCACATGCCAGCTAAGCATATATCCCCCTTATAATACTGCGACTCATGGCCCGTGATAATGCACACTGCCCTTTTTAAACTATAGTCTCTTGATTGCTGAGTGTTTGGTGAAGGCCACAGGGCATTTATGTGACTTGTATATTTGGATGAATGGAAGTGTAAAGCAAACCAAAAGAAAAAAGCTAATATATACTGATTGCACTTGGGCAGAGTAGTATATCAGTGATCTGATGGCAATTTATAGCGATAGTTCATTAAAAGAAAATACTGTCACCCTTTTGTCATTTCAAATGTGTGTCAACTTCTTTCTTCTGCAGAACACATGATTTATTTTGTAGAATGTCACTGACCAAACCAAAGAAGTGAATGGGTGTCACCTACTTAAAATATGTTCTTTTGTGTTCTTCAGAAGAAATAAAATTGTTGACAGTTAGTAAACTGTAATACATTTTTCATTTTTGAGTGAACTATCCCTTTAAATGGGGAAAAAAATCAATAATAATTAATTACTAATTAATATAGTACTAATTATAATAAGAAATGCAATATCTGCAGTATTTCTGTTTAGCTACTGATATCAAAATTCAGTCTGCTTATTTCCGGAAAGTGTCAGTGCTTATGGTATTTGAATGATAGTATTTCTGTTTGTTTGGTAGGATCAGTTGTAACCCTGTTTTGCTGACATTTTGGATTTGCTTCTTCCAGATTGATTGCAGCATGGAATTTTATTCTCAACCCCCGCCCCACTCCCAATTTCGGATGCCCTTGCTTCTTCTTTGTGATATATAACTGTAATCTGTACAGCAAATTAAACAGTCTACTTTACCTTTTTGATTAATTGATTTGTTATGGACTCTCCTGACAACGGGATTTCTTAGGACAGTGTCATTTTTTATTCACCATTGTAATATTCCAAACCTGTATGTGATACTTTCTTTTGTGGAAAACGAAAAAAAAGTATTTTGAGAATTTCCATACCATGGAAGTTAAATGGGTTTGATATTGTCAATTACCAACATTTTTCATTCTTGTTGTGTCCTGTAGAAAAAAGAATGCCATACAGGTTTGTTTGAAATGAAAAGAACCAATTTGGATTTTAGTATTCTGTCCATCAGATGTTACTCTTTGTTAGGCCCTGTGATCCATTACATTTGCCCTGTACATTCTTCTTGATTTGATCCAATGATTTTTAGATGGAAAAGATGATGGATGTTTCCTCTATTTTTTTTTCTTACGTTACAACAGTCATCAAATAGCACTATATTAAGCCTTACAGTATCAATGCATTCATCTTTTTCTGCTTTCCAACTTCCGCCTTTAGTTTCCCATATTCCCAGAAGACACCATGCTTCTTTCACAATGTGGTAGTGTGAACAAAAAACGAATTTGCAGGCTGCCACAATTTAAGGCAGGCCGATATTTATAGTGTTTTCTGGCACTACCAATTTTATCTTGTTTAGGGGCACAATAATAATCTTGGTATTGCCAAGATTTACTTGATAGAATATAACTACTTAATATATTAATTGTGTTATCTTGTTTAAATCCCAAATTACTTTTTCAGTAGAAGAGAGCAAGAGAAAATCTGATATTAGTGATAGTTCACCCAAAAATTAAAATTATGGCATCATTTACAAATCTACTTATCATGTCAAAGAAGAAGATATTTAAAAGAAAGATGGGAACTAAACAGATGTGGCACCCATTCACTTGTATGGACACAAAACCAATGCAACTGAATAGGTTCCAGTTCAACAAAATATTTTTTGTGTCTAAGAATAAAGAAGGTCATAAACGTTTGAAATGGCAATGGAGAGTTTTAATAATGACACTTTTATTTTTTTCTGTAGACTAACCCACTAAAATAATTAAGGGGTAATTCACCTAAAAATAAAAATATTCATAAGGTTGTACAAAGGTTGCATAAAACCTGTTGACTCTTTTTATGGAACAAAAAGATATTTTGAGAGATGTTCCATATTTTTTTGTCTTTACAGTTTATTTCAAGATCATGTTCATGTTGATAGGTTACAAACGTCTTCAAACTATCTTTTATGTTCCAAAAAATAAATAAAGTCTTGAAATTTTTAAGTTTGACCATTTGGATTTTATAGTAAGAAAATAAAGGATAACATATTGCAGAATAAGAAATACAAATTAAATATGGAATACAATTACAAATATGTATGAAGAACAAGAATAGGAGCTTTACTTGTTCATGATCCCTCATGTTGGTTATACAAAAAAATAAAAAATATTTACAATTCACTACAAAATGGTACTCTACTAGACATTTTCCTAGTAAATTGTGAAGTTAAATACATTTCTGTGTTTTGATCTCATTGTGGATACAACCTGTAACAGTCATGTTTATCTGTGTCTGCTCCTCTCTCTCTTTCTCTCTCTTTCTGTGTGTAACTGATACCCGCTCTATCAGCCTGTCGTGATTGAATTAAGGTCACAGTCTCTACCATTATGTGCAGATGTTTTGTGCTGTAGGAACAACGATGTCCAGCTCAGCAATGTGAGAAGTCCTCACCATTCATCATCCCCTTTATTTGCCCACATGGCCCATATCTCTGTCCTCCTGCTTTCAACTCGCCGCGGCTTTTATGGCATATTAACAGTCAGAGCGATGAATTTAGCCTGAGATTTAGTCTGATGAGCATCACAGTGGGTTCCATTACAACATGCTTTATCTTAATAGTGTGTCATAGGGAAAGAGCAGGTAGAAACAGCTTTTGACTTACATTCTTATAGAACCTATAAAGGCTTTTGTATGAAATAGGAAAACAGTTTTTTGTCACTTTGAATAAGAAGTACTATCATTATATTTGATATAAAACAATATTTTTTTCAAGTAACGATTGAATTGTTTACATTTACACTAACTTAATTTGTCATTTTTTATGTGAAACAGTTTACACTCCGAAAAATGTGTAGATTTAAACGTTTTTAAATTAAGTAAATATACTTTTTAAATTGTTGTACATGTAAGTAAAAACATTAATAAGACTCATTTATTCAATTTATTCTTATCAGAATTTAGTTCAAGTTCAAGTTCAAGTTCAAGTCTGCTTTATTGTCAATTATTCCACATGTACAGTACATACATACAGAGAATCGAAATTGCGTTACTCTCAGACCCCTGGTGCATACAGATAACACTAACAATAAATAAGATAAAAAGATAAAAACTATACAACTATACAATAAGGGAATGTGAAGAAAGAACATAATAGAAAAAACATTAAATAAAAATAAGGTTAAATAAAAAAATATATATATATTTATATGCAGTATAGATTTCATTAAATACTTGATTTATTGAATGTTTTAAAAAGATTTTTTTTAAGTTAGTTCAACTGTTTATTGATGTTAACTGAGCCACATTAAATATTTTTGCAGCGTTGTTTAACATATTTTCCTTGCATTCTTTAAGTTTCTATGAAATCCAGTATCTTTGAAATTCTGATTTTTAGACTTCTGCAACAGAAGCTTTGCATCAGAGAATGGTTTACAGAAAGACTGCACTTATTTATGGGAAAAAACTTGCAGTTGTTGAACTGCATTGTTTTAGCCTCACGAGACCATGTTTTCTGCTGATATGAGGATTTGATTTCTGGTTTTTTTCTAATTGACTTTTGGGCTTGGAGGTTGGGTTCAAAACTCGCCTCTCAGCTGAAATGCTAGCCGCTGCACATGGTCTTTGCATAATATATTTATTTTTTACTGCATTCATCGGTTTTGATGGAAGGGTATTGGGGAACCTAAGCAGTTTCTGTCTATTTTCTTCCTTTCTTGTCTATCCTGTAGGATTGTTGATTATTCAGGTCTGGGACTCTGGGCTTGCAATGCATCTGGATTTGTATTTTGATTTATTTTGATTTTTGCTTATTTGTCTTTTTGTTGTTTTTTGTGGGATCATTTTACCTGTATTAGTTTGCTGCTAATCTGTCACCCTCAGCAAATGTGAAAAACATTATCCAGGGATGAAATAACCTCTTAGTCTTCTCCTGTTTCCCTAAATGGTATTTATCAGAAAGAACGTTTAAGAGCAAAGATAATGGAACGCTAATGCAAATTAATGGTCATGTCAGTGCTGTATTCGCACTTTTTGCACATTTTTGAAGCACATGTATCAGTCTTTGAAACATGTAACACAGCTCACAATGACATTTTGCTTTTATTTAACACATTTAAACTATGTCTGAACTTCTGTTGTGCAAATGGGTCATTTGGAACTTTTTGGGAAAGAAATACTTTGGAAAATACTTCCAGACAGTGTTATCACAAAAGCTTTTCTTAAGAGTTTGTGCATGTTAAATTAGCAAATGTATTTATTATTTATTCTGTTTGTTGGCTTAAAGGAACGGGGGTTTTCACTTACCGTGATTTCCAAAATGGCCTTTTTTCTAGTGTTACCTTATTCATAGCTCACAAATGCATGAGTTGATGCTTATGTTAAAGGTCCAGTTTGTAAACTCTAGCATCATCTACAGGAAAAGTTATTAATTTGTAATCAAACTGCTCATTGTTCATTTAAAGATCCAGTTTGTAAAATCTAGCGACATCTACCCGTAAAGTTATTAATTGAAACCAACGGCTCATTGTCCATTTACGTCTACGCCATCTCATACTTTATAACAACGCGGAACAGACACAAACCTCCTCCAGACCTTTGCATTACAGTCTCTAATCCATCTGAACTGTTTCATTCTATCCTTGAGTACTTAAACTGTGAAACACATACATATTGCATTGAATGATTGTACGAGCCAGCTGGCCAGATGTGTCGGCTCGAGTCCTCGTGAGATTTGGCATTGTCCTCAGCAACAGCTGCTCAGATGGTGTTGTGGAGCAAATTCAGCTTTTGTTTCTGGAGCCTTCAGCTGGTAACACCTGGAGCGATCCGGGAGCCCCGGTTCATGCGAAGGGCCCGTTTTCTCTGAGTTTCAGCACTTCCAAGAACTGGCAGGAAGTGGGTTTAATCTCTGCTGTTATCCACTCCCTTTTCGAGAGTGCATGCTGGGTATTGTGAGCGGGTCTGTGACAGTGGTGATTAAGAGCATCTGTGTGTATGAGCTGTGTGCCAGCTGGGATTATGGGGTGTCAGTGCCACGGCACCCGAGTTTGTCCGTTAAACTGTGGCCAGGATCATTCAGTACATGTTGTCACTTGTTTGTGTTTAATTTTGGACGTTCTTGCAGCGTCACCGTGGTATGTTTGTGATTGTTGTTGAGTTGTTTCGTTGCTGTTTGTTTTTTAAGGTGTCATAGAATAAAGTCGATCAAGTTATATATAAGCAAACTGACCATTTACACACAAAGTTGGCGAATCCACAACAAACACACATGTAATAATTCACAAATTAAAGCATACCATAATAAATCAAACACTCACATTCAGTCAGATTAGAATAGCTGAAGTCACTTTAGTGTTTAAAAAAAAAGAACACTCACCCAAGTTGTGTATTATATTGATCTGTTAGTTTGTGTGTGTTTGTGTTTCAGTTTTCTTCTGGTGTTCAGCTGTCTGGTGCTTTCTGTTTTCTCCACCATTCCAGACCATCAGAAATTCGCCAATGAGAGCCTCTTCATTCTGGTAAGGTGTTGAGATGTCACAATGCCATTGATGGACTTACAATCACACTCAAAATATCTTTCTGTTTAACCAAACATTGTAGGTTATAATATTCTTTACACTTTAAAAAAGAAAGAAATGTTTCGGTCCAGAGCTTTAGCGTGTATTGAAGTCATTGATCTTATTTGGTTTACTGCTTAAAATCATTCAACACAATGCAAAGAACATTATATAATCAAAATATAATCTTGCTATATTTAATATTGACTAAGTATGATCATGTCAAAGATTGAAATTATAGTAAAATGAATGTGATTTTCTGACAGATTTTCACACGCAGGGTCACTTTGTTGGATGTGTAAATTTGCAAGAGAATTTAAATCCTTTATGCAATAAACAAAAGCTTTAGAAGGATCCTATAAACACACAAAAGTACACATATCAATCTTTCATTTCTCTCAAGTGATCTCTAATGTTACTCTTTAAATATAATATAATACATTAACTTTCTTATAACATTTATTTCATTGCTCCACCAACTACATCTTACCTGCTGTGAAAATGTTTCAAGGCCTTCCTATATGTCGTGTCCATGTATGTACAGAGAAAAAGTCAAACTTGGCAGCCGGTGAGCAGACTGTCTGATGAAAGTATCTCTCCTAAGTCCATTCACTAAGCAACATTCACATTACATTGTCTTTGCAGTCTCTAAACACATTCATAATAGCACTACATCTAAATAATTCATTTCTCAATGCTTCCTCTGTGGCTGTTGGTCTGACCAATAGCCGTGTGTGTCTGTTTTCGAAGGTGTGACTACAAAAAAGGTGAATTGGTTGAATTTTTCTGTTTGCCAGCATTATGATTCAAATCTGCCATGCACGCAAGTCTGTTTTGCTGTCCTTTGTGTGATACTAAGAGGTTTATTTTATTAGTCAAGCCGTGCATTGAAAATCCGTTATAAGCATAGACGTGTGCTGTAGTGATGGGCCATTTTTAAATCACCTTTGCAAAAATCATATTTCCCCTCTATGTCTTGTAAAATTCTTTGTCGAATAAGATATTGTTTGCATAAATCTTCTTTATAACACACCAGGGGAACATTTGCTCACCTTATAACTTTACAGAAATACATTCTGTAAATTATTTTCATGACAGTTTTAGAAACATTTCATCGCTCATCTGATTGGCACACAGTAAGCATTCCTGTACGGTCTCATGTCTCCCCATGGCCGCGTTAAGTGTGCATTTTGTGTTCCGCTGGGATCTCTGCTCTGGGAAATGGCGGTGTAAGCACACGGCAGGATTCAGGTGTTGTCGAGTATGCAAGAAGTCCCCGACTTCATCCAGTAATCTCAACTGCTATTCCATAATCACCCATTCAGTATGAAGTGCTGGCCCTCTCATGCCATCTGTCTCGCCCCCTCACGCTTTCGGCTTTCTGTTCATTTTTGTCTGCTCACCTGCAGAACAGGGCTATGTTGTCAATCTGGTCACTTCTAGTATTGACTCTTCTCAAGTATTGAGCTGAGAGAACTGGTGATGCTCCAGGAGTTATAATCAATACAAGCATGTAGGAATGAAGCTTGTCTGTGACATCTGTAGCAGGAAAACATACAGTCTATATATAATTTTACACACTTTAATTTTTTAAATGTCAGAATAATTATAAACATACAAAACCACGGAATAACACTTTTTTACTGTAGAATTTATGTGGTGCCTAAAATAGTTCCAAAATAAATTAAAAATCCTATGTTTCATGAAAAATACGAATGAAAGTTTGTTTTGCTTTCTGTTAAGTCAAACTTTGTACACAATATGCAAGCTTTTTATCAGCATTCTAAGATATTTTTTGACATTATTAAACAGAATCTTATCTGGGTCAACCCTTGAAAACATTTTTTTGTTAAGTGGGAAAAATTAAAACATAATGTTTATATATGTCAGAATTATTTTTGTTGAGATTTTTATAAACATAATTTTTTCTTAAGCTATATTGGAACACTGTTCATGATTGAATATTGTCAAAATGCATATGTCAAGGAAATTTGTTCATCAGAATTTGTTCATTGTTAATCAGAAACAGCTCTTGTTTAGTTTGTAGATGTCGCTTATTTTTGCCATTTTTATTCATCAATTTTCAACACAACATGAAAATAAGAATAATAAAGATAGGATAGAAAAACTTCACATGGGTGGTGAGTGCGGTAGTAACATATACTATTTAAAACTAAAGCTAGACTCATTATGTTGCAAAATGGGTATTATGTTTTATTTATTTTTTTAAATGCTAAGTGTAGAGTCATTTATATTCTTTTTATAAACTTCATTAAAAATGTATACTTTAATAATATGTATATATATTAAATTGCATTTAAAAAAAGCTAATTTCAAGGTTTTTTCCTGTAGGAGTTTGTGATGATCGTGGTGTTCGGTCTGGAGTATTTTGTGAGGATCTGGGCTGCCGGATGCTGCTGCAGGTACAGAGGATGTCAGGGTCGATTACGCTTCGCCAGGAAGCCCTTCTGCGTAATAGGTGAACCTGAAGCAATCTTGCACATAAGTATGCATACTAAAAGAAATTCATTTTAAGAAGCCAGTTTTGGTCTTTACTTTTCTGTCTGTTTATAGACTTCATTGTCTTTGTGGCATCGCTGGCAGTGATAGCGGCGGGCACGCAGGGAAACATCTTTGCTACATCTGCTTTGCGCAGTATGCGTTTTCTGCAGATTTTGCGCATGGTGCGCATGGACCGCAGAGGAGGCACCTGGAAATTACTGGGCTCAGTGGTGTACGCTCACAGCAAGGTGACAAACTAACACACGTATCCCAAAAACTTCCAGGCCCGGCACGAGGCACGCTTGACTAGGGAAATAGAATATTCTGTTGGGCAGATGTACCATATTGAGAACAAGAGATAATACAAATAAGTGTCACATTTCATTATTTAAATTTGGATTGAGATTTTAGAGGGCCCGAGATAAAATCTGCCCTCAGACCCATCCTATCCTTTGTGTTAATGTCTAAGTGGGCCATAAACATAAAACTACTGTTAATGCCAGTGTTTATTATTCACAATTTCTTGTGGTACCTACTGCAACGTCTAAGGGATTCCCTGCTTCCCAACAAGCTGTCTGATTATATGTTCTCTTCAATATTACATTTGAACAGACATACACAATAATAAGACCTTTCCCTAACCTTTTGCCTATGACTTCATCTGTGTTTCTTTACTTCTGTTTTTTCAGGAGCTTATCACAGCCTGGTACATAGGCTTTCTGGTACTGATCTTTGCATCCTTTTTGGTCTATTTGGCTGAAAAAGACAGCAACCTTGAGTTTTCCACTTATGCTGACTCCCTCTGGTGGGGAACAGTAAGTACTGGCTCCTCTGAACTAATGAACTCTTGTCAATATCTATTATTACAACTGATTTGAAACATTTAAACTACTTTGTTTGATTTCAGCTCTTAATGAACATAGTTTAACTATACATTTAGTGAATCTTTAAGACTTCAAGCCATTGACTGTATATACAGTAGACTAAATAAGGTGTTCTTTGGTATACTTTCTCATGACATATGAAAAAAGTTATGTTAAACAACTCTTTTTCATTATTTGGAACTGATGTAGATGATAAAATGAAGTCCAGTACATGTTCAAATTGTTGAAATAAAAAATCAACGCAGAATAGAAAACTGTACTCTGCGAGCAATTTCAGTCTTTAAATAAAATCCCGGATCTGCTGACTGTGAAACTATAGAGCCGTATTCTGATCTCAGCTTCATGTACTCAGATAACCCTCACTACAATCGGCTACGGTGACAAGACGCCACACACCTGGCAAGGTCGACTTTTAGCAGCCTGCTTTGCCCTCTTAGGAGTGTCCTTCTTTGCACTGCCCGCTGTAAGTACCTTTGTCGATATCGGCCGCTGACATTTCTCTCTGCCCTTATACCAAATCAGCTGTTGGCTTTCTTTACATTTCAGGGCATCTTGGGGTCAGGTTTTGCTCTGAAGGTTCAAGAGCAACATAGACAGAAACACTTTGAGAAGCGAAGGACCCCCGCTGCAAACCTCATACAGGTATAGAACACTTAGCGTCACTTGCCGCACACAATTCCATTTGACTTTTGTATTTTCACCTCCAAATACATGTGTGTTGTGTTGTTTGTCTGTGTGCGTGTGTGGGTCATCCTGTGCCATGATATTTTCCCAGGCTGCATGGCGTCTCTACTCTACAGATGCTCAGCATTCTTATCTCACAGCTACCTGGTATTTCTATGACAGTATGCTGCCTTCTTTCAGGTAAGTATTTTTTGGAACCGGGCCTTGCCGAAAAGACTCACCCGTGCCATGCCTTGTGTGTGACTGATATGATTGACAGGTGCCTTTTCAAGGTCATGATTCCAAACACAAAGGTTTAAAATATCTCAGACATGTCAGCATTAGACAGATCGATTTGATAAATTCAATTCATTGTCAAGTTGACCAGCATTAGAATTTTTTGGTATTAAATCCTCACCCATAGACTGCTAAATCCCTTTCACTTGAATTATAAATGGTTCTTTGACCCAGAAATCATGATTTAATAGACAGTTTTGCATTTTTGTTGTTTTTTGATTCATGTATTGCAGGGATCATTTTTGCATGTATGAAAATAAGAGATTTTTATGATTAGTTGCTATTTAAGCTAGGTGGGGGAAAGGGGAGAAATAGAAATTATAATCAGCTTTTGTTTTACTAGTTTTAATAATCAGGTTAAATTATTATTTGGATGTTTTTGAAACAAAATATACACAATAATTAAATTTTAAATTTTTTTACTTGCTTTTTATTAAATGATTTAGCTCAATTGAAATATTTTTCTCAAAAAGTACCTATAGTGTTCTCGTACAGTATATGGAATTAAAAATACATTTTTATTTGAGTTATCAATAGTAATTGGATCCAGAATAAAAGTTTGTGTTTACATAATATATCTCTGTGTTGTGCATATTTTGTGCATATATGTGAATATAACACATTCATAAAAATGTATATATGTTTATTTTCTTTACCAATACTCAAAATATTTGTAACATTTATTGATTTTTTTAATTTTAGATTTTTTAAATAGATCAATGTATGTGAATGTGTTTATAAGTAGAAAATTACTATGCACAATACACAGACACGGAGTAGTATGCAGTGAACCAACAACATCTCTTACCACAAGTCCACAACTGGCCATATATCATATGTGTATTTCTATTTTTCCCCAATTTAAATTTAATCTGGGTTTCTTGAATTAATTTGACTAATTATGATTAATTTAAAACGACAGGGAGGTGCATAGGAGAGTACACAAATCATTATTTCACATTTTTTAAAATATTCAATACAGATGTGTTATCCCTGTCTTTTTAAAGTGTTTGTTCATTTACCATTGTGTAGGTTTTGTTGCTTTCCATTTTATTTTGTTTTGTTTCTTTATCATGTTTTATTATTTTTTTTCTTGCTTGTGGGTCAGAGAACTGACATTATTGTTCAGTCACCTCCAACGGCCGCGTAGCGCCAAGAAGGTTCTCCACAACTCCTACCACACCTTGCTGTCTGGGCTCCGGCCGTATAGCTCTCCCTACCTATCGGGAGACAGGTACTGCACTGTCAATTTGGATTATTTTCCTAGCAAACACTAACTGTACACAACTGTCATACATTACATTCACAACACACTAGACTCCTCACACTACTGAGTGTAGTAAAGTCTCAGGTCATGGTATAGAAGTTACACCCTACACAATTTCCTGAAGTCTACATATAACAGTATACAGGGCAGCTCAAATAAACTGCAGTCAATGCTGTGGTTTCTCTTGTGTGTTTTCTGTGTGCTACTTTATTTGCTTGTGTTTTCTGTCTGGTTTTTGTTGATACTAATACTATCTAACTCTACTGGGTGATTGAAAGATTTATCAGATATGTGATTAAGTCACTATTTCATTTTAACAATTAAAAATAAAAAAAATAAAACTGTATTGTTTTTTAATATAGATTTTAAATGGTGTGTTTATGTATATAAAAAGATGAGTAAATCTGATGAACCAAATATATTAGGTGTATATAAAAATGCATTAAATTTTTTCATAACATAAAAAAAAATTATGTTCGACAGTTGAGGATATTTCAGTTAAAGCAATTTTCATTTATACATGTATCATTTATTTTGTCTTGTGTAAAATATACTAAATAAATTAACTCAAATAAAACTAAAAGCATACAAATTGATTAAATATATAGATAATATCTATAATTTAGTTCTGTAAGAATAAAATGAGTTCATTTTAAATCAAATGTATTTTGTGATTTTGAAAACTTTGGGATTCTTTCTCTAAAATAGCCAAAACCAAATAAAATTATCCGTTGTTCTCTGTTTAATCTTGTTTTCTAGAAGGATGCAATTTAAAGAAATTAAGACTGTTTTTGTATTTTTCAATCCTCAAAAAACAAGAAATCTTCACCATATGATATTATATTATCTGAAACTGATCACATATCTGGTTTCTATCTTGTACAGTGACCTTTATCTATATACAGTGTGTTTGAGTGTGTATTAACATGTGTGAGAATTTGCAGTTTCACCCTTTGACCTTTCAGTGTCTCTCATGCCCCAGACATCTTCATTCTACCCTTTCATTGAACTTCTCCATTCTCCTCCTCTGCTCCTCATTTCTCTGCCATCACTTCATCCATTCATGTTCCCAGGAGGACAGACGTTACATGCAGGTTTGTTTATAGGCCTGTATTTCAGAAAGTGATGTTTGTCCCGCTGTGTTTTTAGCTCGGGTGCTTTTTGTTCACAGTGACAGTGATTATATTAACCTGGTATACAATTCAACAATATTGCATCTGCAATAAAGTTCAATATATTGAACATGCCATGCATCTACACGCCACCCTTCTCTCCACCCACCCGCATGTAAGACTTTCTCTTTCCACTCTATTATTATCTCACCTTTCACCCTTACATGCTGCACAATTGTATGTCTTAAAACTGATCCTGAGTCAGTTTGTCATTTCAGTGCAATGTAAGTCAAGATGTGCTGAAAGGCTGAAAATGCTGATCCTGAATCCAGTGTGTGTGTGTGTGTGTGTGTGTGTGTGTGTGTGTGTGTGTGTGTGTGTGTGTGTGTGTGTGTGTGTGTGTGTGTGTGTGTGTGTGTGTGTGTGTGTGTGTCTGCGTGCGTGCGTGCGTGCGTGCGTGCGTGTGTGTGTGTGTGTGTGTGTTAAACCCTTTCTTCATAATCACTTAATGATCCACTTTTTAATAAGTTACAATTTGTTTTGAAGTGCATGTGTCATTGTTTAAAAAAAAACATTCATATATTTTATATATTCTTAGTAACCACACAAAACATGACTTGATAGTATTTTATTATATTAGAAACCCTAAATGTGTTTTAAACTATGTATATTTAATTTTATTATATAACAATTAATTTAGTGATTTACAAAAATTCTTGTACTTTTTATTTCAAATGACATAACAATTAATTTATTGGTTTACTCAGATTCATGTATTTTTTATGTTATATTAGATCATAATTAATTTAATGGTTTACTCACAGGTATTTGTTTCATTTTTTTTTTATAAAAATGCACTCTAAAAACAAGTGTAACCCCTGTGTCCCAGCACAGGCGACTAACCCTCACAGCCGCTCACAAATCCCTCCCTCTGCTTGTGTGTCTCCTCAGTCAGCTCATATCTAAAAAGCGAGGTTTCTTCCGGATTCATGCTGGCAGTAAGCAGAGGTATCCATGTGCGATGTGCCTATGCACACTGGGCACGATCTGTCCTGTCCTGAATGCCTGAAACTCTCTGAGCCTTACTGATCTAGTGCAGCTCTATACATTCAGTGAGTTTGGTACACATAATAATGCATTCGTTGTTTATTTTTATAGTGCATATATGTATGAAATAAATTTTAAAAGTATAACATCAGCAGACTAATTCAAAGACAAAAGATTAGACCTTTTTGAAGGAAAACATTTAGAAAGGATAGTACATAAAAAAACTGATGCCATCATTTATTCAACCTTACGGTGTTAAAACATGTATCACACTTTCTTCTGTGGAGCACACCAAAAGATATTTGGAGAAAGGTCCCAGTAAAACCATGGACATCAGTGGGGTCCAAGGTTTCTTGGTTACCAACATGTTGCGAAATATCTTTTATTGTGTTCTTCTTTTGTGAAATAAAGTTGCATTTATATAAACAATACATTAGGGTGAGTGCAGGTTTAAATGTACACTTTGAAGTGAATTGTCCTTTTAGGATCAAGGATACACTGAACATGCATAGTATTATTTCCTTATATGACTTTATGTAAACATGTATTGCAGTTTGCAGCCCATTTACTTCCATTATATGATACTACAGAAACAATGCAAACCTGCATTTAAAGTGATAGTTTCCCGAGATCTAGATTCTGTTATCATTTACTTACCCAAGCTTGTCTTTTCAAACATATTTGACTTTTTTTGAAGAACACAATAGTAGATATTTTGAAGGATGTTGTTAACTGGCACCCATTCGCTTTCTTTGGTTTTATGCCAGTGTAATAGAAGTGTATGGGTGCCACTGCTATCCGGTTATTAACTTTCTTCAAAATATCTTCTTTTGTGTTCTTTGGAAGAAAGAAAGTCCACAGATTAAAAATGTAATGAGGGCGAGTAAATGATGAAACAAATGTCCTTCGCAGTAAATATTCTGTATATTTCAGGCATATATTCAGTATTATAAAAAAATTGAGTTTGAAGCGATGAAATGACCAAGCACACTGTGAAGGGATTCACGCGTAATAACATTTTTCTAGCAGCTGCACTAGCTCAATATCTCACTGAGGTCTGTTCTATAATCTGTAAAGCTGACCACAGAACTCGAGCCCACCAATGAGCTCTGCATGTGCATACAGGTCAAAGATAAACCATGCGCTCGGGTCTAAATGAAACCTGAAACACCTTTCTTCATGGTTTATGTTGCTATGCATGTCTGTTATCATGATAAACCAGCAGTCTTATGGCATGGTATAGTATTTGAAAGCCGGGATATCAGACATTTCAAGCACTCCACAGAGTAGTGAGAAATATTTTGTGTGAGCTGCATTGTCATTCTTACAAAAACATGCATGTTTAGGTTGAGATGGATTTTTATAGAATATAATCATCAGAACATAATGCATTTAAAAGCATGTCATAGTGTAGTTTGAGTCGGGCATTTCTGGTGTTAGACAGAGAGAAAGTGTTTTGTGCATGAGGTTTATCACCTATACATGCATGAAACACAAATCTTGATGATGATGCTCCATATCAACAATTAGGACTAAACTAAATTTGCCATGTTTAATTCTACTATTGATTTAATGTTATTGAATAATGATCTTTATTTACTTTAGCTTGTTTCTTTGTATATATTTGTTGTTTTATTATCAGTCATTGGACTGTATTTGCACATTGTATGATTTTGTGGATTCCTTAAGTTTCGATTTTCTACTGTTGCTCATTTGGTGAGCTATAAGTCAAGAAAACATCAGGACTAATCCATAAAGTAAAATAAAAAAAGCTCTAAATTCTTTCTTAACTTTTAAAGATTAATCCAAAGGCAGACTATAGAGTGTTCATATCACAGCAGTCTTGCTACTGCTTTTTAGTCATGAACCCACAGTTAAGAAGCATTATATTAAATATCAAAAATAATTTGAATTAATAATGTTTCTCAAAAACCCAATGAAAATTTCTAATGCACATCTTATTTTTTTACAAAGATTTTCTAGAACAATTGATTTAGTAAATAATTACAAATAATGTTGCTGAACCTAATAAACCTTGTATGTCCAGTTTTGCAGTGTTTTTTTGCAGTGTTTTGATACATTTTTGTTTAAAATTCTTACCTGGACCTGGACAAGTAAAACCTAAAAAGAATATTCTGTCATCCTTTGCCCACTCTCATGTCATTTTAAACCTATATGACTTTCTTTCTTTTGAAAAATACAAATAAGATATTTTGAAGAATGTTGGAAACTGGCCCTCACAACATCCATTAGCACTCTGTAGAAGTAGAAGTGAACAGTGGCCACTGCTGTCTGTTAACCAATCTTTTTTAAATATCTTCCTTTGTGAGCTGCGGAAGAAAAGTCAGACAAAAGGAAAATTTAATTATGACACAGTGTTCATTTTGGTAAACTATGACTTTGGCCTTTTTGTAAAATTTGATTTTTTCAGACCACTGTCAGTATATCTCATCAGCCTAACGTTTCCTTCTCACATACTTAACTGTTTATATATAGGTGTGTGTTTTCAGTCTCTTTTGTCTGTTTGTCTCACATGAATAAACAAAACCTAAACAAAAGTGTATATGTTTAGGAAATGATGTCATGTCATTGTTGTCATCAAATCATATTTTTCTTATTCTCTTGCCAGTGGGAAACTTGGATTCCGTGACCGAATAAGGATGAACAATTCCCGTTCCTCTCAGGCCATCCGCAATAAGAATTCTCCTTTAACCCCAGGAAACGTGCGACGCTCACCCAGCACAGAGAACATCCCAGAAGTCACCAGCCCCAGCAAGGTCCAGAAAAGCTGGAGCTTCAATGATAGAACTCGATTCCGTACCTCCCTCCGTCTCAAACCCCGGCCTGCTGCGGATGGTAGCTATACGAATGTCCAAATGACTTTATAAAATTAAACATGTTATGCTTCTCTCATCAGAGTTTGATATCTCATAGTTGAGGGAGTTGGAGAGGAGAATACTGAAGACAAATCTTACTGTGATGTTGCCATGGAAGATGTCATACCAGCTGTAAAGACCCTGATACGAGCCGTTAGGTAAGTCAAGAGAACTTCTACAGAGGAGAATCCTGTAATCTATAGCTCATTCAATAGACATCTTCTATCAGCAAATGTCATAATTGTCATTATGTGAATTGAACGAATGGTCTTTTGCAAACTAGACCTCAGTATAGAATCTGCTCTGTCAGCCTCGACCTTTTCACAGAGCAATTATATCAGCTGAACGTTATGGAGACAAAGCAGGTTGGACTCATAGAGGGCATGGCAACCTTCCGTCGTGGATCCTACTTCTTGCTTAAACAAGCAGAAAGTAATACAAAATGTTCTAAAAATATCGTCCGGTTCTTACTGAGACGTGAGAGCCCTGTTAAGAGCGCTCAGTATAGTAATATCTCATTGTTTAGTAATGTACACAAGATTGCGAGACCAAAAAATGTTTTCTGTTTTTCTGAATTAACAATGTATGTGTTTAAGGAAAATGATAATTTATTTAATTTTGTAAAGTAATGACAAACCACAAAGTTTGGCAGAAGATAAATGGATAAATGGGCCAAAATAACAGAAAAATATTTTTTACATTCATGAATTCACATTTATGCATTTTGTAGACACTTAAGATAATCTCATGGCATTACAAAAAAAAAAGGTTATGAGGAGGTGCAATTCCTAGGATTGAACCCATGGTCTTGGCGTGAAAACAAATAACCTTTTATAAACGCAATGATAATATTCTACATGTATTTTGAATCATTTTATAAATGAATGTTTGATGGACAACTTTTATGCATTCTCTGTATCATACACTTTTCTTACGTTTCTCACTTTTTTTTGTACGTCTTTATGAAAGCCTAAGTTTAAACTTGCAAATAAGCATTTTCTCTCTTTATATTTACTCAGTACAGGATGAAATGATTTATCTTATGTTCAAGATAAAAGCGTGTACATACGCACACGTGCGTCATCAATGTTGGCACTAAGACTCTGGGTTTTACACAAAAGCTGTTGGATAAGATTGATGTTCTTAAAGAACTGGCAAATTCTACCTTCACGGTGCTGAGGTTGCGCTTTCAGGGGAGGCCCACATTTTCTGTTCTGAAAATAAAAATGTTCAGTGCATGCATTTCAGAAAAAGGACAAAAAACTGATTTTATATTAGTGATGCCATCTGCTTATTAGAATTTATCCTAAATCTGCAACAATACCAATAGTAAGACAACAGCAAGTCATATAAAATCTTTATTTGTTCATAATTTTATATATAACTAGGATATAAGATATATGGTCGTTAAGTGTTTATTAAAATATTCTTGTGCTTGAGAATCCCTTGTTAAACGGTTGTTCTTACTGATTTAATTAATAATATTGCTTTTAAACCCCCTTAAGCAGGTTCAAAGTTATTCAGTTAGATTGCAATCAGTTATTCTCCTCTCAAATATTTGTCATGCGTACGTATGATTGTACGCACGTTGCTGTAGCTATTCTTAGAGATGGCATCTAAAATGCAGCTGTGGTCGGGGGGTATTCTAAGGCTGACCAACATAATGATACACCCATACAGTGCGCTGCCGTCATAAGAGAGCGTCAGCACTTTATAGAAACCCTTGGGGGATAGAAATAAATGGGATTTCTTTCTTCTCTGCCCTCTCTCCTTTTCCTTTTTCCTTACACTCTTTTTCATCCACACCTGAGACCCTTTCCCGCGAAATATGCAGCTACCTGCAAAAATTGCAAGAAGGAAAAAAATATACAGACAGCAAAAAGCCTAAAGTCTTGAGTCATCAGGAAACTTGTTTGTTCTGTATGGAGAAGGTTGACGTGTGCAGTGGACCAGCTGTGGACTTCTTAGCTCCAGCTGAATTTGCACCATCATCCGGGCTGAGATGTTTGCACATGAAAGCTGTTCCCTTTTAACAGTGGGTGTTTAAAATAAATTAGGAAATAATGTCCACCTGCACTTATGGCCAAGCTCATTTACTTCCTGCTGGTTGCTAATGAATTTAGACCTCAAGAAGGACAATTTGCTACTAGTGTTTTTTTGAGAAAGGATGTTTCCCATAAATGAGGTGAGCATAGGACAAAATACCTCTTTCCCAAAGTGGGATATTTATTTCACTCTTAGTTTTTTGGAAACACTGTGGTTATGAGTGTGACAGCAAAATAGATGTATCTAGTTTTCTTCTGTGCTCTTATTGTTTAATAGTGTCATGTGACAGTTATAAGAAGGTAATAAGTAGGTTTATTGGAAGTTATAGTCTAGAGAAGACTCACCTACCCCTGTTTCATCTGCTTCGGTACTGACACACTTTTAAACATTTGGCCAATGCAATTTAGGTTAAAAATTGAAATCCGTGGCGTGTGACGGCCAAGGGCATTAATAGCAAGCATTAATGTGTAGTATTTTGATGTTCTACCTATGCTCACAAATGGCATTTAATAAAGTTATTTTTATCTTGTGTATTTCTTTCAAGTATAATGTTGCTCTCTGTTTTATAGGAAACATTTTTAAGATTTACTTTCCTTGACTATTTTGGCCTAAAATAGTGTTATTATATTATGTTTCAAGTCCTTGCATCCATGTATATAAATATGTAGAAATTTGCAATGGGTTTTGATGAACATTATTCATTCAAATAAATACAGAATGTTCAATCACTTCCTAACTAATGTATAGATAATAGTGAATAACAAATGAATTAAATTTTTTTCTAAGATTTGTTTAAATGTATAATTAGAGAACATATTTTAGCCTGTATAATATTTTATCTGTAATGAACAGCATGGTTAAGTACAGAAAATGCAGGGCCGCATATAAAAAAAGGTAATATATTCTATCATATGCTTTAGACCTGATCCTAAAACACATGTAAAATAACATTTGCCGCTTTAAAGATAAAAGAACATTGCATTATTTTTTATGTTAAGTCAGATTTGCACCATTTTAATTTACTGATCATAAAAATAATTTATTCATTTCATCGGTTTTTATTTTACTTAAATAATAATGTTAATAAAAACAAATAGTCGTATGTCGTGTGTGTGTTTGAAGAAATGATCAAGTCCTTATGCAGCAACATATGCATTATATTTTGTCCATGATAGAAATGTCACCAAAAGAGAAAAATAAGTCTTTGTAATTAATATCCTTATTTGATGTTCAACACCAAATCTATATATCGTTCTATTTCAGGCCTCTGTAAATTTACATAATGACATAAAAACTGAAATCTCATTATTCAGAATTGGAATATAAACACTGATGCAAAGGCTTTCCACTGTGTCCAGAGAGTATCATCAGCACAGTCATTATTAGTTATGGGCTGTGTGTATGTGTGGGGGGTTGTGTTCTTCCTGCAGTGACTGTGAATGAGTCACTTCTATAATTGATAAGCTCTCTTTCTGTAATTAATCTTGTGCTTCTAATTAATCATTTGGTTCATTTCACAGCGATTTGCTTTTGTTTGCATTATTCCTGATTTATCTTCTACCTCCGCACTCGTGTGTGATTGTGTTTCTCATCCTATGCAGGATTCTCAAATTCCTGGTGGCCAAGCGGAAGTTCAAAGAAACGTTACGGCCGTACGACGTAAAGGATGTGATCGAGCAGTACTCTGCGGGACACCTCGATATGCTTGGCAGGATCAAAAGCCTGCAGATGAGGTTTGGTCAATCGAAATAAAATAAAGACAAGCCAGTGTTTAATGCCACTACTTTAAAATCACAAATACATTTGGAAAATGCATTTTCTAATTGGTTGTGTAAAAAGCATTCCCTCTTTTTATTTTTTTATTTGTAAGGGTGGATCAGATTGTGGGACGTGGTGCCATTCCCACAGACAAAAAGTCAAGGCCTGAAAAAGGAGAGAAGACCCCTCCAGAACTGGAACAGATGGATGAATTTAGCATGATGGGTCGTGTAGTTAAGGTGGAGAAGCAGGTGAACACAAAAACTTTTACTGTGTTTTGACGTCAAACAAAAATGAGCACTTTTTAAAGTAAATATACTGTTAACATTTTGAGTATATATAACTATAAAAACAATTAAAACTCAAATATTTCTCTTAAAATTCACCAAAATATTGGTGTATAATACAAATATTTATTTGGAAATGAATACATATTTTTGTATTACATAAACTCATTTTTGTAAATGAACTGTGTGATTTATAATCGATTATTTTAATATTTTCCACTGATTTTTTTTTCATTATATTTAAAAGATTTAAGTAAGTTAATATAATTTTATGTTGTGATATTTACTCGACCACATAAAAATACACTTTGCATAAATTTTCAAATCTGTAGTTTATATGTCTGTTGTGTGTGTTAGTTTCTGTTTGAGACTTACTTTGCCAAATTAGGTTATATGGCATCTAATGTGTTCTTGTCTGGAGTACGTTGCCTTTCACATAATATTGTAGCAGTTTTCAAAACTGCTGAGATTCAATAACATTTGCCCCCCATTTCCCGGACATTATCGGATTGTTGAAAAAAAGCCCTTAATCCCACTCTTTATTCTTATCAGGTGCAGTCCATTGAAAACAAACTGGACCTTCTGCTCAACTTCTACTCCCAGTGCCTGAAAAAGGGCTCGTCCCAATTCACAATCTCGTCCCTGCTGGAACCCGACCTGACCTCAGACTACCACAGCCCTACTGATCAACGTGACCTCTTCCCTTCTGCCAACACCCTTAATATCTCCCATTCTGATAGCGGGAACATTGAATGACCCCCAGGAAAAACTGTGGGAAGGACTGAGATCAGCCAGCAGACCCACGCTGACTGTAGCATCAGGGCACTCATCCAAAGGCTAAATACCTCCCTACATTAACACAAATCATATCACACACTCAAGCAAAACTATTGCGGCATCCTTGCACGGGTTCTTCCTTTCACAGCTGGATATTGGCCTCTTACCCTGTTCTTACGAATTGCAGACAAATGTTATGTTTTGTTTGTTCTCTAACACGCATACGGTCCTCGCTTGTGCCTGTTGCTTTTTATAAATTATTGAGGTTTATTGACTCGACAAACTTTTCAGTCTTCTGAAATATATGTTGAAAAAATCAACTCCTCAAGTTTCTTTGTCATTGCATCATGTACGGTCTTTCTTTCTAGAACTCTTGGTGCCAATATCGTTTTCCGTTTTGGGTTTTGATAATCATTAGGCCCAACAGAGCAATTCTATTTTTCTGTCTTTGTAAACCAAAAAAAATCAGGGCATTGTGAATATGAACTGATTTTGATTTTGGACACACATCCTTGGCCAAGGCCTTACACTTTTACCTGATGCAACAGACCCTCTGTGCCACCGAGCTTCTAATGAATGTAGGGCATACAAAACACGTTCTCCGTCTATGTGTCACAAACTGTGTCCTTCAAGAAAATGAGCTCACAGAACTTATACGCATGTGTACCGAGGGTATTGGACAGCATTCTCACCAAAGCATCATCTCTTGTCATCTTGCATGGTTCCCCAGCTCGTGTGTGTTGGCAGTTTAAGGAAGGAACTTAGGAAAATGAGATAATGCGATGAAGCCCTCAGGTGTCCTTCCTGCATCTCTGTAGCTTTTTGGGTCACAGTCTCGCAGTTTAAAAAAGCCCACAGTGCAAAAAAAGGAAATAAAGACAAATAATCTTTGATGAAATAGCCAGCATTAAAGTGCATGTTAGAGGCGCGGTGCCTTAAAATAGTTCAGGCAAGTTTGTTTTTTTATTTAGTGGGATTAGTTCTAATAGAGGGAATTCATATGCCCTTCTCTGTTCTATGCCTTGATGCCCATTTCCTCATTCTGCATGATCCGACTGTGATCAAGTCCGAGGGTCACTGCTTCTCTTCTGAAGTCTATATTTCAAAACGTGACTCTTGATTTGTTGAGATAAGATTGGGATTCAGGACTAAGGTCTTTCTCTAGATTGTAAAGGTTGACTTCACGACGACCTTGCTTTTGCTTCTCTATTGTCCTTGAGAGATCAATGGGTCATTATTTAGCTTGAGGATTAAATTGATCCGTCTGGCATGGTCAAATACTTATCATACATCCATTATCTCTTTCGCCAGAATAATTTCTTTCAATCGTGCCCTTAACCTCAGCTATGTACAGACGAAGCGTTTTTCAGGACTGAGAAGATTAAGAGTCGTTCAGAAAGGCATTAGTCTGAGTGCATGAACCCGACATTAGTATCTATGCATGCCGTTTTGGGAAAGGTTCCAGCTTTATAGGAGATACAGCAGACAGAGGTGATCGTAGGGAACACAGCACTCCTCTGCCTTACTGACACAGCTAGAACACACTGACCATGTGTTTACGGTACAACGGTGGACCTAACATTGTTTAGGCCATCGGTCATGGCATTATTTCAGCATTCTAATGGGCAAAACTGGAGTAAAGAATTCAAACATTCATTCTCTGCTTTTCCTTTGCACCTTCGCAGATACAAGTAACTTTATTTCTGGAATACAAACATTTCCTTGAACAGTTTTGTATTTGATTTTACTGTAACATTTGTCATTCCTTCCTTTGCGATCCGTTGTTTGGTTTACTCTTTGCTTTTCGGTTTTCGTCTACACATCCTCAAACTTCTCTGTCCCTTTAAGCAGAACACTGAACCTTTCAGCCATTAAGTGATATATGATATATTTTTGTCCTTATGACATGACTAGTAACTGCTAATGTGAGAGATGACTTGATCCATAATGTTTATGTTTAACTGACATGATTGTAAAAATGAATAAATCCAGATTTTGGTTACGAAACTACAGATCAGTCATGCCTGTATGTCAACGTACGGTAAGCACAGCAATGAACACCAAGAAAGAAAATATAAAAACACATTGAAAGACTCAAGGAATGAATGGTAGAGTAAGGTAAGTAAGTAAAAAAGTTTCCCATACACACATTAACGTCCACACATGTTTGTCAAAACTTAATACTGTATAACGGAAGAGTCTACAAAATTCTTTGATAAAGGACTCACCATGTTGACAACCATAATAGAAAACAATATGTTGTTTTCTTTTGTGTTTAACAGAATATGCAAAAAAGTCCAAAGTTGTGTTAAATCTCAGTTGCTATTTTTATTTCAAATACATTTCTTTGCGCTCAACTAAGTTAACACGAGCTTAGAACAACTTGAGATTTCCATTTACCATCCCTGAAATATCATTTAAAACAGAACCAAACTCTCTGAACACTTAAACTACACCAATGTCATTGCATTATAAAACAACATATTTACATTTACATTTACATTTAGTCATTTAGCAGAAGCTTTTATCCAAAGCGACTTACAATAGTCGAGGAGACAATGAAGCGGTAAATAGCCGATACAACAATAGGTGAAAAAGTGCTACAACAATGTTACAAAGTTACACAGAGCGAGATAAAAACCTGAAAGTAGATAAAGTTTTTTTATTTTTTTTTATTTTAAGATAGAGAGAGAAGTTACAAAAGTTTTGTTTTAATTTTTTTTTTTGATAGAGTGAGTAGGTTAGAAAAGAAGGTACTCCAAGTGAGTTAGGTGTAGCCGGAAAAGATGAGTTTTTAGGTGTTTTTGAAGATATTAAACGAAATATGAAATCAAGTAACTTTTAGAGTAATTTATTTAAAATCTCTTTGCTCAGCTGTCATAAAAGGCATCACATTATACCAAATAACTTCAAGTTTTGTGGTTTCTGTTTCATTTAAATATACAGACACCAATCAGCTTATAACAATCAAACAGAAACATGTTATAGAATAAAAAAATGAAAAAAGAAGTGTTGTTAAATGCTCAGAAAGCTCTTTAACACGTGACACACGGATCCACTCCACACTGCGGCGCTGTACCTTTAAAAACCCTCCCGGCGTGACGTCATCGTCTGTGCACCAGTATGGCAGGCGGGCAGGCCTGTGTTTAAAGATCTGTGTGAATAAGAGCACAGTTACATTTAAAGCTCATGTATGTCGTCATCGACCACGAGGTTTAGATGTTAAACGTCACACAAGTGTTGTCAGAGCACAGATTCGGATATTGTGATGTTTGGTGAGTGTTACGTGTTTTCTGGTGATGTGTACAGTTGTTGTGTGTTAGATGTGTTGTTATTAATATTGTTTGGACATGTAAAGAACAATGTGGTTAACGGTTACATCATGTTACATTTGTTATTTAGAGCTTATTTATTTAACATTGTGGATCATTTGTTTGTTTTGGAACGTTAGCTTAGCAAACTTGTTTATTCATATCTAATCTTTTCCGGTTGGTTACGTAAACAGCGCAGGTGACGTCATGTGATTATATGGGTTTATATATTATATATATATAGTATATAAGTTTCAAATGTGTTATTTGTTTCTTAAATATCTGTCTCTTGTTTGTGTATACCATTTGTCTGTTAGTTTAAACTTGTATACATTGTGTTGTTGTTTGTTGTTTTGATGATGACAATAATAATCATAATCATAATCATAATAATAATAATCATAATACATAATAATAATGCATACACATAATAATATTAATATTAATAATAATAATAATGATAATAATGCATAACAATAATATTAATAATAATAATAATAATAATGCTAATCGTAATAAATAATACATAATAAAAAATAATAATACACAACAACAATATTAATAAAAATAATAATAATGCATAATAATAATATTAAATAATAATAAATAATGCATAGCAATAATAATAACTATAAATATTGCATAGCAATAATAATAATAATAATAATAATAATGCATAGTACATAATAATTATAAAAATAAACATGTCTCCACAGAGCAATGAAGCATCAGTGAACTGGACTTGTGCTTCTTGTGAATTGGAACAATGGAAAGTGACTGTAGGATTCCCATGTCTTGTCTTAGACCCCGAATCCTGGCCCTTCACGCCTTGTTTTGGGGTTTAGTTTCTCTCAGGTGAGAAACCACGTATGACAGATCTGATTCTATCTTTTATGTCGTTCTACTTGAATCGTGTTTATATTTATTTGTTGTTTATGCTTTCCTAGAGTATTTGGAGCAGCTCTTCTTAGTGATGAAAAGGCCACAGGTAATAAAACATGTATTCACAAAATGTAATTTTTTGCTGGTTTGTATAATGTTGTCAGGATTTGTACGCTGACCTACACAAATCTTACATATTTACAGTAAGGTATACGTCACTAAATGCTAGCTTTTAACTATGTGAGGCATTGAAACACATATATACACATAATAGAGCTGTGAACGACAGCATCAAATTGGAATAATTATTTTACAGCTTTAGTGAATAATGTAAACATGGACCACAAATAATTCTTATAGCATGGTCCATGCAATGTCAAGGTCGTAGGGTTTGGTTCCACGAGAGTTAAAATGTAGATGATGTGGATCTAATCATTTTCTGTTTTTTTCCAGTTGCGGTGACAAAGGCTGCGGCAGCACCGTGTTGGCAGGTGGAAGAGTTCTTAGTGGCGAAAGAATGCAGTGCATGCGATGGATTACAATTGGTAAGATTCCGTGTCGGTAGTTAAACGGTCACTAAAGATTGAAAGCATAACCAAAATACATATTAATAATGAAGAAATGTGTAGTGTAATGCAAACATTATAGAGAAGATTGATGCGTTGTATGGTAAACTTAATGTAGTTGTTCCAGAACAGTAGTTTATTTTCTCTCAATTCTGAATGATTGTAACCCAAAACAATGTAATCTTTACAGAAAACTGTACCAGCTTGTGTCCAGACAGGATATGTAGAAATGATCAACTGCACTAAGTCTAGCAAAGATACATTTAAAAGGTGAGTGGCTTATCCCCAAAAGTGCCCTTATCTGTTTGCACTGCCTAAATAAATAATATGAAAGAGATTCACAAATTGCATCTATCTAACAAGCTTTCTTTCTGTTTTGCATTCAGCTGTCGGTCTACCAAAATGGAGGAACACCTCTTTTGGAAGTTTGAGGGTGCTATGCTATCTCTTAATGTTTTTTTTGCAATAGTGGTGGTCGCTAGGCAAAGGTCACTAGACCGCCAAGCCTCAGATAAGGTTAGAAGACAGATCGAATCTATTTAGTAAACTGAACTATACTAAAGGACAAATGCCTGTCGGGGGCTTGGTGTCACAGACATGCCGCAAAGTGCGTATAACAGTCCATGGAGGCTTTCAGACTCAGAACCACTGGTTTTTATCATACTGAATGCACAAAGACTCTTTGAACGACTAGAGCCAAGAGGCAGGATTGAACTTTTTCAGAAAGCTTGTGAAGTGGAGTTCATTTAGATGTAAACATCAGCAACTTGTACAGTGGAACACACATGGAATCAACAAACATTATGCAAGAGTGGGAGTTTATAGTCCCAGTTTGGTTAAAGAATTATGCTAAGCTCTGCCTCCACCTATTCTGTCAAAAGCTGTGAAGGTGGTGTGCATTGAGGCAATATTGGGTATGCGTGTTGCATGTTTTGAAAAATCCTAAAGCACATCAGGTTTTTTGGGAAACACAAAATAATGAATGGAATCATAAAGCAATCTCGACGGTTATATAATTTAAAATGAAAGTTTCGGCAAATATGACATTTTGCAGTTGTTTAAAAATGAAGCAGTGATATTCAGTTACTGACATACCTGTCCATCTACTGACATTGGGAACCGTAAAACGATTTAATTTTAAACATGCATTTCTCTCTTGTTAAATCCTTTTTTCAGTGTTTTGATGCTGTGTAAATACGTTCATGGTTATAAAATAATTTTAGTTTTTTCCTCATTGATGGTGTTATTTTACTTTATTTTCTGCTTTCTTGAGTAAAACAGATTTTATTATTTTAACAGATAATTGTGTGACAAGGTGTTTGTTCATAAAGCTCATTTGAAAATTCCAGGTCTTTACCCGCATATGACTGATGTGTGCAAGACTGCATTGTAGTGTACTTGAAAAGTAACTTGAATAGTTGGAGTGTTGTTGGTTACGGTACATTAAATTCAACCCAAATTTCCCCTTTCCTGTAAATATTTTCTGCAGTTATGTTGATGTTTCATGTGCTTCAAGGGAATTTTAGTTCATTAAGGTTTTTTTTCTCAGATTTAATGCCACCATTATCTGTTTTGAGGTGAAGAACCAGGTTTTCAACTTTTCTTTATATGGTTTATTAACATTTGAGGGTGGTTACACAAAGCAATGTCTTTTTGTGAAGACATTTGTTAATTACCTGTTTGTTGTGTATTATTTTGTTTACCCTTAAGGAAAGAAACTGTATTAATTTAGTAAGGCTTTGTCCCATAGTTTATTTTAATGGTATACCTGAATTGTAAAAAGTGTATTTTTATGAAAGCCATGTGACCCTAAACATGAGGAATAAATTGGGGAAAAACAAATCTTGGTTTATACAAAACATGTTTATAAGTCAAACAAAATACAATCTCATTTTCTGTGTATTGTCACAAACTCCATAATAAGACATATTTGCACTTTGATCGTTTTGGACAGGAGCACATGTGGCCGTGTAGGGAATATCTTCTGGCCAGACAGAACTTTGACATGTTACACTGTGGAAAAAATGGAGAGAACATAAGATATGATTTCTATTAAATCACCCCGGCACAAAGTAACAAATATTAGTCTTAATAAGGTTTTGCAAACCCCAATTAATTGTTCTTGAAGTCATAAATTAACATTCACCTGTTGTTTAAAATGTTTCGGGAATTAACAGTTAACAATAAACATGATTGTTTTATGAATATGAACCAAAACTATAAGTGTCTTACATGTCATGTAAACCTTAAATGTCATGTAGTTCACATTGCTACTTTCACAAATTGACATTTCTTTGTAATATATTTGGAAGAATTATGTTTCTAGTGCACTATTGACTACCATAGCACATTTTTTTGTTCTGTTTTACATTACAGTTCTCCAAGATGATCAATGGTTCCCAGTTGCTGACATTCTTCTTAATATGTCTTGTATATTAATAGTATCATTAAGTGTTTATGATGTAGTGCTTCATATGAACTTCATTAAGGATGTTTTGAAGAGGTTTTGTGCCATCAAAAGTTTTGTCTAAAGATCTGGATAGCATCTGTTTAATTTCATAACAGTTTCTCCCTGCAGATGAAATTGCAGACACAGATGTTTTGTGTTTTCTAGCCTTTCAAAATATTTTGCATGCGTTTTATATGCGTAATAAAAAACACTTACCAAAAGTGTTATCCTCCTCTTCCTCAGACGTCTACAAACACCTGGAAGACGACTGAACTTTCTCTTCAACAGGGGAACGACCTGTTTCTGTTCTTGATATCCCGTCACAGCTCTTGTCTGTAATAAAGATCAATGTTTCCTGTGATCCAGCCATCCTAAATCTTTCTAAGTCACATGTTTCTTACAAGCACCCACTCACCTCTTTGTCAATATCCGCTGAGATTGGTAAATTGTCCGGTGGTCTTGAATCCACTCCACTGATTTTAGAGTTTATATAAAAAACACAATGAAGAGCAACAAAAAGCAGAGGTAAACTGGTCATAGTGGGTTTAAAGCACAGCTGATCGAGGATAAGTGCTTGGTCCGAGCAGAGGAAATGAATCTGATCCCCCACACCATCCACTGATATAACCCGAGGTTTGATGAGATTTCAGAGGGGTTGTTGAGCTACCTGTATGTAAATGTTAATGTGTGCCAATCACCCTCATCTAGTACCACTGTTGTTTAAAAGGGTGACCACATTATGACCTGTTGATGAATCACACTTAATCCTATTTGTGAAAAGAGGATTGACAGTGTTGGTGTGGCCTCGACATGTCGAATCTCTCCATTAAAGTTTGTGACAATGTAACAAATTCTGTTTGCTACAAGTGTTGCAGTTCTGTTTTCTATTAAGGGAGATTGACACAATTTCGACACTTTTTTCAAATCCATTTATTTTAAAGCAGGTATTCAAACAACACCTGATCCTCTTCAAGTTCAATTTAAGGAAAAGCATTGCATTTGGTGTTTTAAATTTTAAAGTAACCTTCAGACCTTGGTTTTCCAGTTTTATTGAAACACATGCATTACTAAATAGAAACAATAAGGACATGCATTTCAAACAAATAACAACTTTACACATATGACACAATTGTGATCACAGATGTTGTTGATGTAGTCAAGAATACGAGCATACATCAGTGTTAGAGGATACAGAATTCGGCTTCTCATTTAATAAGCTGTCTTCCACGGGATCTCATACACCTGATGTGATGGAGAGTCGTTCAGTAGCAGCGCAGGAAGAAAGTGTTGCAGGCGGTTCCTCTTAAACAATCACACAGGCGGCCGATGCGTGGTCCATGCTTCATGGCACAGCGCTCTCCTACATCACACTAAGAAACCTCATTTTATCAGTATCAATGATGTTTGCTGTATGGTTAAACTGATAAGAAAAGCTGAACATTGGTGGAATGTTTACCCTGGGTATGATGCTTGCCTTTTTCTCCACGGATAGCCGAGTGTCCTGTTCTCCATCCAGAAGGTCCTCAAGAGCTTCAGCCTGAGCTCACAGAGAGTAAGTTTTGTACATTTTTAAGCATTTTTTTTATAATCTCTATGTATAGCAGTGTTTAAGACTAGCTATTTAAATTCTGTTAAAATGTAAGGGTTGAACTCAACAATATTAAGGAAGAACTTTACATCCACTTGTTGGCTTCTTACCAGATCTTTTTTGATGAGTTGTTCCTCTGTCTCAGACAGCTGGTTGACCATTGACATCTCCCCCTGACAGATGCACAGCAACGAGAGGCAAATGCTCAGGTATACTGCCACTCTGATGCTGTCCATGGTGCTGAAGGATTTGGCGGATAAGTTCAGTTTTTTTCAATGTAAAATCTTCCTTGGTTTAGCAATCCCAGCCTTTTTTTCTCTTGCTGTGGGGTTCTTGCTTCTTGCTGTTGCTTTACTGGACTGCTGAAAATCTTTCTCTATTTATGCAATGGGAGTACCTGATGTATTCCTGAAACGTCATCACATCTGTAATCAGTCTTTTTTTAAAGAAACTCTAGGCTGTCACTGTTCAGATCAAAGATGAGATAGCTTTCTCCTCCTACAGGGATAAGACAAGGTTTTAATGACAAGGTTTAATTTCTTATTTAAAGAACGAGGAAATATTTAATGAATAAATGCAATCAATGTTTAAATGTTTAAATGGAAAGATATTAAACATTAAAATAGTGTCGAGAATTACTCACCTAACATAAAATAAGATATTTGGAAATATATTTAGCATACTACCATTGATAGAATAAAAAACTGTGTATTTATTTTTCATCTGAACACAAAACAAGATATTTTGTAGAATGCAAAATTCTGATGCACTTTACTGCCATTTTCATTTTTATAAGGATTATTTTAGTCCTTTTAATAAATAGTTTTAGACACCATAAGTGTTGTACATCTTCAAGGGTGAAATGATTTTGTCAAGAATGTCCCATGATTAAGTAAATCATAATAAACATTTTGTGACATTTTATGTTTCTCTATATGTACCATGTTAGTAACTTTTAACTTAAATGACCTAAAATAAAAATAAAATAATAATACAGTTACCAATAGCGTTTCAATTAGAGATCTCTGGATGAGCAGTGTGAGTGGATAGGCACAATGTCACTGATGTGTGGAACGTTACACCTCTAATTGGCACCTGTTGATCTTACATTGATGTGCATTCCCCCAAGGAATGTTAACTGGACCAGGTTGTCAATTTTCATCAAACCCTGACATCGTGACCTTTATTTTGAAGTTTTCCCTGCAACAAATCGAACATAACATGAACATTTTGTAGTTGAGTCTGAGTAATCAAGTATGATTTTTTGCTAGTCCTGAATGTGAAAGCCAACAAATGTCAACAAAATAAATCGCACCAGAAATATTGTCTATTTCTTAGATTTTTCAGATCTGAAAAACAGAATGGTAAAAATCCTCTCACATTTTATATTATAAGTTCTCATTCATTTCTTATTGGGATCTTGAGCAGACTGTGTAAAGATGAGGATGAAGAAGTTCTTCACAATGTCTTGCATTCTGATGAGGTGCGGTCAGATGTCTGACATTTTCACCACCTCACCTGTCTCATATCTGTCCTCTAGGGAAGACACTCATCTTCAACTCGTAATTAAAGCTCTGTTCTTTCCACGCCAAGGCTCATGTATGTGTGAAAGCGAAAGAACTAAAGGCATCGAAGCCAAGATATGAATGAATGAGTGGAAGTGACTCATTTTAATATGTGCTAAATCTGGACATGGTAACCACATTTTGGAGAGTTAAGTCTAAGAGAAAACCCTTAAAAGTGATCAGTTCACTTTAATTGATGTGAGATTTTATCCTTCATCGTTTAATTCCAATGGGTCACTGTTGTTCATGTTGTTTCTAACATTCTTTAAAACACCTTATTTTGTATTTAGCAAAAAACTTAAGTTATGCAGGCTTAAGGAAAGGAGGGTAGTAAAATATCACATTAAATTACTTTTATAAATAAATATAAAATTACTTATAAAATGCTTTCCAAAAACATTACTATTGTTTTTTATTTCAATACAACCGTTTCTAAATCTATACTGATGTGTAACCCAGTATGAATTTTGCCAAGAAACAAAACTCTAATATCTGCTTTTATGGTAACTTCAAGTACATTTAAAAGTTCTGTATGTGTGTAGACGAGTGTGTTAATATGCTTCTTGCATTATTCAGGAGTGTTGGGCAGTTTCGTACCTCTGAAGTGTCAGACCATTACTCACCTGGCTAGTTCAGTAACCTTGAGAAGCACAGGCTTTGTTTATACGAAGTGTGTGACCTGGTGCATCTGGAATCAAACATACAAGACGTTACAGACAGGAGACAATAGTTTAGGGAACTCGTTTAGAAATCACAAAACTGGCTGTGAATTTGAATGCCAATATTTAACAGAAACATGTGATTCAACATCCTATGCCTTTTTGGAACTTGAGGCACATTACATACCACAACAATACAAATAAAGGTCAAAACAAATGATAGAAAAAGGAAATAACACATAAAACACATAAAATATAAATTAAAACCGAGAGCAGTAATCTTTATATAAGCAACGTTAGTGTTATGGATATGACGTAAAATACTTAGAATATGTTTTAGTTCCCAAAACCCTGAACTTTTTACTGTTAAATAGACACTTTCTTCAAGCAGTGGCACAGGAAAAAGTCTGCAATTTCAAGAAGACTTTTATTTTTATGCAAGACAATGTTCTATTACATACATCGAAGTACTGCACTGCGTGGCTGGCCAGTAAAGGCCTTTAAGATTAAAAACGATTGACATGGCCACAATTTTCACCTGACTTAAACCTTCATGAACACTTGTAGGCCCTTTTAAGCAGGAGATTTACAGTCTTGGTAAACAGTACACCCTGATCAGTTCCTAGGAGGCCGTGATTGCGGAAGCACAAAAAGTTGATTCTGAATAGATCAAGAAACTGTTCGAAAAGAAAGGGGGCTATATTGGTCACATAGGCTCTTTTTTTATTTCAAATCTTTTTGTTATAAATTTTGAGTTATTCTATTGTTCTCTTTAACGGGTGAAAATGAAGTAGTGAGCTGGGAAAATCTTTGTTTTTCAATTACTAGCATAATAATTCTGCACACTAATAGTTGCCTAATAACGGTATAGATATAGATATTCTCTTAAGAAAGCCAAAACTTCACTTTTCCTATTTAAATGTTCAGATTTATTAACATTTTTGTTGTACAGTAAAAAAATAATCCTCAAAAATACATCTTGCCTAATAAATTTGCACACAGTGTAGTTCAAGGTGTAAATATAGGGCTTACAGTGGAAACTCAAATAAAGAATTAAAGGATTATGATAAATGATAATGGTACCGTCCATAAGACACACAGTGAGCATCATTGTACACTGTCTGTAAGACTTGAACATATGTCAAAGAAAAACCATTTATCCAAAGCATTTTACATATATTCACAATATATTTTTAACCCCAGTTCTTCATATGAGAATGTGCAAAATGCATGATGACTACGATGCAGCCTTGCACACTGTTTTTCTGCATTGGACAAATTCAGTTGAAAGGCACGTTTCTGATTTTGTTGTTACCTGGGGACTTTGTCTGGTCTGTTTGGTGATAAACAAATAATCTAGTCAGACTGTGCAAAGTCCTTACACAATTATTTTTCCTTCTGTTCGCCGCTGGGTGCAACATTATGAACCTCAAAACTGATATGAATGTGCAACATGGAAACACAATGGGGGAAGAAAACAGAGAACATGAGTAAAATTAAGCATGACCATGACTGTCAATGATCACTTATGCTGAATGAATGTTAACATCTGCCTCACCATATAAAGCTACTAGTTCTTTAATGAAATTTAAACGGAAAAATAAAATATAAATTATAATTTACTAATACAATTGAAAATGTTCTACTGTGAATCTTATATAGATTTTATTTTATGAAACAAATACAACTAATTTTAGTTATAGTTTAGTTTTTATCTTAACTAAAAATCATACTTACAGTTTTTTATTAAATAATAAAAACTTTTTTTATCATTTTTGCATACAAAAATATTCTTTTAATTAGTTTACATGTAGCACATTTTAAACAACAAACCTATCAGATTTTAACTAAAGATCCAGGTTTCTTTAGAAAACGTGGGATGTTTCTGCAACCAATTTTTCTTAATAATTAAGGACTGATCAGAAAAATCATAAATAATTAACAATGTATACAAAGTCATCAGCACAAAATAAAATAAATGATTAAAATGAGATACCAGCATTAAAAAAAACACTAAAGAAAATGAAAAGAAACAGGATGTTTTTGCAACATGACACAGGCCGATTCGCTTAAAGTGAGCTTGCAAATCTTAATGACGTCATAAATATGCTGATAAATGCACGTCGTCAATGAACAATGTTTGAGAACTTTCCAGGCTGGTTTTCTTTTGAAAGATAACACTGAAGACACGATTGTCATGCATTTAGAGTCAGGGCACGTCCATTTTGGTTTACTTAAAACACATGGCTTGAGTAAAACGTCAACTTTCAAGATTTCTTGATTAACTTTATCAAAATATCAGAGGCACTGTGTCCAAATAAACGTAATATAGAGAAACTGGCCGAGGCGCTCCGATAAGGATCCGTTTTAGATACCGCTGTCGTCATCACCGTGACACCCAATGATGTTGGTTCTGACCTTACTTTATAAACACGCCAGAAATCTCTGTCTGGGTTTCTCCTACTGACCAATTGACCTAGGCCTCTCTCTCTCTCATGGCAGAAAAAGCGTCTAGATGCCATGAATATTTTAACAAATGTTGCTTAAAGGGGTTGATGCAGGCGTTGCTGTCTGCATGACATTTCTACTTCTGTTTTAATTACCTGATTCGCACAGGCTGAAGGGAAATAAATGAATTAGTGCTGAGAAGAGGCCGGAGGTAATACACGTGCTGTTGATGTCTTCACACTTCACCACGAGCAAGCCTATGTGACCAGCATCAGGTAGAGTATTACTGATACCTTTCATGTTTTCAGGCACTTTAATTGGATAATGCAGGTTGACCAATGGCTGTTTGATAGAGCGTGACATGAAAGTTAGTTGTCTCGTTGAGGAAGACATGAGAGACATGGCTGTGAATACAGAACAACCTGATATAGAAAGATATAACATCCTGAATACCTAAAGGCACTGCTTACATATTCATGAATCCAGGGTCTGTGTTTTTAGAAGTTTGCTGTTAAAAAACAAGTATATTTTTGCTTATTTTAAAATGACCAGCCCTGAAAGCACACATACATCTGCATTTTCATCATTAAGACATCTGAAAGACATTGGTTGCCTAGCTGCAATACATCGTTAAGATGTCTGCTGTCTGATGACATATAGACGTCCAGAAGATGTCATTTAAATGGTCATGATTTAGAATGGATGTACAGCAGCTTTTCAAAAGATGTTTAGCTGATGATTTTACACAGTAGATGTTTTCAAGATCTTCAGATCTTTAGAAGACATCTTACAAACATACCTGTGCTATATGGTAAAATACTGAGTGGTTTACACATTCAATTGGTCCCTGGCAAACTTACCATATTTCATATTGAGAAGGGACTGATCGTGTTCTGAAAATGATGCACAGCAGGTTTTATACTTTACTTTTTCCAAACATCTTTTGTATCTTGTGCTTTGTTCGTTTTACTGCGGCAACGTTTTACTGAGCCAAACAGTTTCTTATTTTTCAATTTTAAAGGCATAGTTTACCAAAACAAAGATAATGTTGTTAACATATATTCACAGTCTCAGCCTCAAGTATTTAATTCCACATATGTGCGTCGTTAAGTCAATCATCATGATTTAACTCCACATTCTTGAAGTATGCAGGTTCAGGACATAAACTCAAAAACAATGTTGCTGGTAACTTTTGTATGACTTTCTTTTGCAGAACACAAAATAAGTTATTTTAAAGAATGTTGGTTACTGGCAGCAACTCACTTGCATTGGTTTTGTGTCCCTCCAATGTAAGGGATAGTGTGCCACAACTTTCAAGATTTTCAAGGTTTGTGTTGGGCAGATGAAAGAAACATGGGTTCAGAAAGTTTCATTTCACTTGACAACACTGAATGGGTAAATGATTTATTCCTTGATTCAACTGCATCTATGCTTTATAAAACCAGTTGTTGTGAAGTCAGTCATCAAGAGACACGACAGTGAAAAAAACAGGGTGTTAATTGAAAAAATATTTATTCAGTATCTGCAACAACATAAAATTTTTTCTCACAAATCAAATTCATGTGCATTTTGGTGTTGAGCACCATCTCTTATTTTATAACTAATATAAACATTTTTAACAGTAATATTAATCCACCCATTACAAAAAAATTGTGCCGCTGTCCTAAATGGTATTATTGAGGGAGTGAGGCTTAGAAGTGCAGTGGTTAGGAAAAGTGCCCATATTGAAAGGTCATGATACTGAAAGGCTAGACATTAAATCCAGGATACATTTATAAAACGACAGATGAAATTGGCCTAAGAAAACCTTCAATGGTGTAAAATTGATGTCCGCTCATTTTTGGTCTGACAAGTGGAAAGGCATTGTGAAGAAATACAATGGTTGCTGCAATCAGATGAAATGCACATTATATATAAACAGGGAGAAGTGTAATAAAATCCCCTGTTTTACAAAAACGTGCTTTGTAATATTTTTTCATTAAACTGAAGAGTTTGCACATCTATAAATGTCTACATTCATCAAACGACATAAAGATTTTGTTATTCTCTCACATCACCTCATATTAATCAGAACCAGAAAAATAGCACCGAAGAATATGTCATTTGGTCTGGCCCTATGTCATATTCATATGATCTATTCCAATGTCTCGGCCTATGTGACCTTGTCACTGTGCTCTTTCTTTGTTCTATTATTGCATTGATTTAGGTGAAACATTGTGTCTTTTAATTGACAGCTTGCATTGTCATTGTTCATCATGGATGCTGTTCACTCCGTGCTGAAGCTCTTTGTGGACATGCGTGTCTGTGCAAGAAGGTCTGTCTTCCTGAAGGTCCAGGTTATCTGTACATCTGCTCTTTCTTCTCCGGTACTTCTGAAATAATTGAGAAACAGAAAGCCGCTGAGTGAAGTATTAAAAGATGTTATCGCTAGTTTATTGGCTACATATATTTCATGATGAGTGCTAGATGGAGCGCAGAGAACAGGTCAGGTCATAAAGCAATAGGAGAGTTGCGGTGACTTTTAATGAGTGTCAAAAATTCTTAGAAAACTCAAGTCTGACACTCATTTCATGTCACAGTATGGGCTCTGGGTGATCCTATTACACCCACACATCCCATAATACTGTTTGATAAAGGACATTAATGCTCGAGCGCCCTCTTCTGGTTATTTCTTCTACATTAGTAGAGTAACTGCAACAAAATAACAGATCTTTTAATTGAAATATTGTAATTGCAATTGCAATTATAATTGTTAATTAATAGATTTTACATTGTTGTTTTTTTTGGAAACAGCTGCATGGTAAACTCTAAACATCTCAAACTAAATAATATAATGAAATAACATTGTACATGTCAACTTGTCAATTTTAAAATCCCTAATTCGTCAATGTATTTGCCTTAACTTTCTATCAAAATGCAGAAAAATAAGCATAAATGGACAGCTATTAATTGGTTATTATGTCATTTGTTTCACCCGTAATTGTAATCCTAAAAACTTTTTCGATAAATTTGTCCAGCCCTTTTATGTATGTTTTTATTTGTTTTAAGTGTTATGGTAACATTATTATTTAATATTTGCTTTTCATATTCTTTTTCTTTAAGAAATATATTTTCTCTATTTGCATTTAATTATAGAAAATGAAAACTGGATAAACAAGTCAAAGTAACAGAAAAGATTATCTGTATTTTTTAGACTTGAAATTATGCACTTTTTAGAAATAGAAGTCATATTTGTAGCTACTTATATTTAGAATTGTCTTTTCTCATATTTAGCCTTTGTTAACTTTAAAGTTTTCTTGTGTATTGTCATGTTGTCAGTCTTTCAGATTGCTTTTGGATGACTTTATCATTCCTGAGGTTCAATTTTGCTAAAATTCAACAGACACTGGGCTGGAATGACCACAATACATCCACAAATGCTTATTAAATAAAAAGTAGAAATGATCTCTTCGGTGGCTGCACATTAGTGTATCAGTGTTATGGATGTGACATTTGCAAAAACCTGACATATTTTTAATGTAAAATATTGAGCGTATTTCATAATTTTCAGAGTCAAATACAATTTTGAGCATGTAGGAATTCTGTATGTTTAGAAAGCACAACCCAGAAGCACCAATAATCAATTAGTTATATTTAAATTTTCATCTGCCAATTTATCAAAAACATAGAACTGAATAATAATAGATTTGCTCAAATGTTATTTTGTTTAAAGAATAATTACATTCTTAAGTCAACAAGTATGTCAAATGTTTCTCACCTCTTTGTATGTGTGATGGTGGTAAGTCAAATGATGAGTATCTTCTATAGTAGTCTAAGTAGTGGAAAAACCATCATGACCAGAGGAAAATGTAAATATACAGGTGTCCACCTAGATGCCTAAAACAGAGAAACATCAGAAATCATGGTATAATGTGCTGCTTATATTACACACTGTCCATTACATTGCTCATTTGTATAAAGCATCTAAAAAAAAATCATACCATAAACCTGTAAGTAACGCATATCAACATTAAATTGAAAAATTGTGTTTTTTTTCTTTATTTTTAGTTTTGCTTATAGTGCAATACATTTGTATTTAATTAAATTAATTAATGTAATTTTTTTCTTAGTGTTATGTTTCATCATAATCATATTTCTTTGCACTATAAATGTAATGAGTACTTTCTTATGCTCTGAAAGATCCTGTTGCCAAATCAATTTAATTGGTGAACAATTTAACATTATACTCTGGTAATATTTGTATTAATTTGTAATGACTTCAAACCAGATATTAATATTGGGATGAAATCAACTCGATATTACATTGTATTTATAACACGCTTTCAGATGGCAGTCCTCATCTCTTTGTGTAACCTTATCAAAACATTGTTGGATTTTCCTTTTTTATCATGTGACTCCAACTGTTTACAATTATATGAGATGATAAATTGAATACTGCTGAATGAATGATAGTTCCGTTTATTAGTTCATACGGATCATGTGCCTTTGTTCTTCATTGCTCTCTCTACCACATTTTCTCTTATGTGCCTTTAAAGCAGATGTTACAAATGTAATGTCAGGAATTCAGATGGCTTTGTCGAATTAGTGTCTTGTTTAATGAAACTTGCATGTTTGAATGGACCAAGTGCAGAACTGTTGGGATAGATCAAAGGATGCCGTTCCCTACATACACATTTCCTCTATGTGGATAAGCCTTCCTTAAATGTAAAGCTATTGTTTAACTTCCCAGAACATTGGGACTAGGGAGCAGATGGAGTTCTCAAAGGAATCCATATTCTTTAAATAAAAAGAGCACCTGTTTACACTCATGTTCAATGCCAGAGTGTTTGGTCAGCAGGTCCGTGGTGTCTCAAACACAGGCCATGGCATTTCAGTCAGCAGCGTTTAATTGAACATGAATGTAATCTCCTCCGCTGTAATTTTTCTCAGAATATTTCTCTGATATCAAATGTAAGATAGTGTTGTTAAATGCTCTGCTTTTGCTTTAATGGCTATGGAGCAAAAAGTTCAGGGAATTTGGATTTCACACACTTTTATCAAAGGTCAGCAGCATTCTTTGTTTTGCTACTATTTCAAAAGTTGATTTTCTACACTAAGCAGATTATTGTTTATATCTGTGTCAAGCTTGTGATGCTGAACATATAATCATGTGTTCTGAATACTGTGTGGAGGAGTTCTTTCCACCCCCAGAAATAGGAAAGCACACCAGCCGGTCATTTGAAATCCTATCTTAAAGAGACACAGCCTTTATATCTCAGAAGAGACAACAGAGTAACAGCAGGATTTTGGTTTTGTATTTGGTTTGTGATGTTTCTGGGTTGCTTAGATTCCCTTCGAGTCTGAAATTCAAGACATACCTGGCTCATAACAGTGATCGTTGTCTCAGTTGGTTTTTCTTCTGGTACTCTTTCATCCTTTTCTGGATCGCTGGTGTCAGCATCAGTCCCTCCTCCCATTAGAAAATGTTCTAGGTCTTCCGTGCTGCCATTGCCTGGTGGGACCATAAAAACAGTATTAAACAAGTTAATTAACTTGTGATACATCCTAACTTTGCCTATTTTACTAATGTTTTTGCTGATAGTTCATATACTTTCTTTTCAAATTAGATCTGAGATACAAAGTACAAAGAAGTCATGAATGAACAATTCTATATCAAGAGTATATATATATTAAACCCTCCTTCCATTACAGTGACAGTATACCCAAAAATGCCAAACACACCAAAGAAGATATTTTGAAGAATGTTGGTAACAGTAGAAGTGATTGGGTGCTTGAACTGACAATTAACTTTTTAAAAATATCTTCTTCTGTGATTTGGGGAAAGAAGAAGTGACGAGAGGGTTGAAATGGTGACAGAATTTTCTTTTGGGGAGTTTAAGCATTAAAAAAAAGTGACCGCATGCCAAACCATTTAAAACTTACTGAAGAAACTGTACTCGATTGTGGAATTGTCGAAGTAATCCGGTGAATGAGTGGAATCATAGTCAAAATCATTATTGTCACCTGCCAAAACAGAAGAGATTATAAGATAAAATCTGTTTTGAGAAATAACTCCTATAACATGAATAAAAATTGAATTGAACGAATTTCTATCTAACAAAAAATTAGGAGCAACTTATCAGATAATTGTGTCTTGTATTGTTCAAGCCTCATTGAACAAATGTAAAATAAATTCCTATACATAACAATCTTTTAGTGAGTCCATCAGTGAGTATGTAAGCCAGTGGTTGTGACCTCACAAACACAATACAGACTTTGAAGTTTATCTACCAATCTTTATTGCCAGACACAGCTCAGTCACCTCACCGAACCAGAGAGGACATTGTTCCTCATTGAAAAGAGACAGTGTTGGTAATTCGAGATCTTTGAATTGCTCCTCACATACAATTGCTATTCGTCAGTTATGTGAGACAGCTAGAGCTACTCAACAGGACACTCTTTCTTTCCATGTATCCTGTCTTCTCATGATGTACGTGACACTGTGGGATTACCGGAGATTAAATGGAAAGACAACAGTGACATCTGTGTATTGAGAAGATGCAAACCTGTCTTGAAGGGTTTTTGAGAGCAGATATTTTCATATATTTTATTAAATGCCTCAGATTAAAGGGTGTTTAATGCAATATAACATCTGTTCATATCTGCTCTTATATAAAGAAAAAAAATTTAGCTATAATTTGTGTCTGAAATATGTTCCTGTTTAAGGGGAACGCTTGAAAATGAATCCCACATACAATGCATCATGATATCTATTAATAGGACGAGACGAACAGGCCACCTGAGACATGTCGAATGCCTGAGATAAACATGAAAGTATGTCTTGTACTGTAAAAAACATAAGTCTCTGGATGATTCTTGGATCATATGGAAATCTTCTAAAGCAGGTCTCTGTGTTTATAAGACTCAAAGCCTCTGGAGGCACATGGGCCCTAAAGTGATGACCCTTCTCTAGAGCTAAGATTTAAAGTACAGGATGGGAATTGACCCTGAGATTCTACATCCCCAGGCTGAGCAAATAGTCTGTTAGGCCTTTCCTTTATAAATCCAACTCATTTATACAGCTGTTTCAGTTAGATGATGATTCACTTTTTGAGAGGATATGAAGTATATCTTTAGCTGGAAAATGAATGTGTGATGAGACGTCCCCCCTCATATGCCTCAGGCCTATCTGGGTTTGTATAACTTCATTACCTTTGAAGCTTTTTGAGATGAAAATATCATATGTCCCAACAGGATACAGAATATGTCTGTCTGATTTAAAACCATTCAGATATTGTGTGAAAGGAAAAGCTTTGGGTCTACACCCCATAAGACATGTCAGTTTGAGTTATGTCTTCTTTAATGTATGGCCTACTATTTAAAAAATGTACAAACTGTGTTTTTAGTGACTTCTGTGGAACACAAAGAAAGTGTTCTGAGAAACGACTCTTTGCTTTATGTGTCTTTTCCTGTCATGCATTGGAAGTCAGTGGATCCTAGTGTTGTTCAGTTTCGAAACATTTTTCTAAATATTTCTTTTGTGTTGTGCAGAAAAAAGTTTGTCATAAAGGTTTGAATTGATATAAAAGTAAATGAATGCAAAAAGTTTGTATGAAAAATCAGTTTATTTAGAATAAAAACTCAAACGTTTTACCATGCTTGGCTGTTTGGCCCATGGCCAGTCCCATTAGGCCTTAAAAACTTTTCCCAGATTTTCCTCACTTTATCATTTAAATCGCCCTTGAAATGTCAGGTAATGAAAAGAGAGATATCATTGCTGTGGTTCAATGACGTTCTGGATATTTTTAATAGGTCTTTTTAAACTAATCACATAGTAGCTCAAATGCACTCATACATCTATATCTTTGTTGCTGTGTCACTAGTAATCATCCGTAAGAAGTCAGTCTTTCCTTTTGAGATTCATGGAAAACAGAGTGAAGTTAATACCTGGATTTAAACCAATGAAAAAGTCGAATCATGAACAGGGCTAAATGCAGTCAGCTTGACCCAATCTGCGGTTCTGTGGTTTGTCTTTTGAGTAAGGGATGAGTTTGTTTATTTAAAATACATCATCACTTGTCTCTTTCACCTATAGATTTCATCTAATGAACAAAAAACAGGAATTGGATCTCATGTGCCACGATGTTTTGCAAAGGGCTCTTGTCAAAACACTGTTTTGACCTTTTAATCAGATAACTTTGCCAAATAAAGAAACAAAAATAGCAGGGCTATGTTTCTGTCGGCGAGGGTAAGCGCGCTGCATGGGTTTAAGGGTGAAGTTATTCACACGCCCTGTGAAATATGCATTTCTCTTTTAGAAAGGAAAGATCTGTGGCACAAACACCATTCACCCAATTAAATGGCTTTTACCCATTTCACATGTTCTCCATGTGAACAACATTCCAAGTGTCTGGAGGTTGACACATTGTTTGGCCTTTGTCCAATCCTTGCAGTCAGTATAAACTATAAAACCAATCTGGTCACAGTCACACACACGATCACATGTTCCTTTAAGTGTATAGTTCACCCAAGAATTACATTTTTTCATATTTCTCGTCATTTAAAGCTGGATGACTTCCTTCTGCAGAACAAGGGAAGTGCAATACATGGAAATATCACTAAAGTGCATATCCCAATGGTTTGCAATAAATGAGCTTATTCATTTTTCAAAAAGTGATTTGCAAAATAAAGTATAAAAAAAGTAAAAGAAAGGTGGAAGTAGATATGACAAACCTTTTGCTTGTATGGCAATCTGTAACAATTTTTGTGTGAATGCAAAAATGTGATTAAGCAAGCAAGTCATGTTGAGAAAGCAACAACCTTAAAAGTTTTAGCGATGCTTCTTTTTCCCTAAGTAAAGTAAAACATATGATGGTTATATCATATTTAAAAACATTTATATATAAATATACATTTAAATGAGTTTACAAAAATAGATATCAATTTGCATATTGAATATTGCATTATTTATTGAGAAGCCCAATGCCGAACACAAGAGAAGATATTTTGAGGAATGTTAGTTGACTTGCATTGGTTGAGTGTCCATAGAATAGAAGTGAAGGGGTGCTGTTGTTATTCAGAAATTTTCGTTTTTGGCTGAATCTCTTTAAAATTTTAAAGTTTATCAGTGTGTTTTTCCTTTGGATCCCATGATCTTGGCATAGGATGAAGCTGAGGACTATGGTAAAAAGAATCAAAAAGATTACTAAATAATTGAATAAACCTGAAAAACATACTATATGGACAGTACGCTGAGTTTGCCATTTCATAACTTCTACTGTTAAACAATTGGGTTGGGAAATTAGTCAGTCAGAACATGACCCCTAAACTCCCATCAGGAGGAACGGCTGAGTTACCGCCATCAGTCATTCAAAATCCCCTAAACTTGTGATTTCAAGATATTATCCTAAACAAAAGTCAAAATAAGCATGAACACTTACAATAATATCCTAAAGGTAAAACATCACTCCCATACTGACTTTGGCCAGCTTTTCAGCTTATCGCTTTTCACAAGTCTGATGGTGAATTCAGTCTAAGAGTGAGACCTCACCACATGTTACTCATCTGTTTATTCATTCTCCATTTTCTTTTAGTGATTAAATCCTAAGGCCCCTGGCACAGTCTGTCATCCTACTGGGCACATTCCCAGTATACGCTGCCAAGCTTTTTAGTCTTAACACATTTCAGCATAAACACTCGTTGTGCCGACCCCAACATTAAATTGGGACATTTATGTTCACCAAAAAGTAATTCTCGCATTCACAAAGTTTGCCAATAATATTAGCCCTGAAGTTTAAATCTATGCTGTCAATAATTGTAACAATGTACGTTAAATCATTTAGCAGATGCTTTTATCCAAACTCACAAAATGACTTGTTATTATAAAAGCACACATCCACAATGGATGCTGTCCATATCTGTCACTTCCTTAACACAAAAGACCCAATTCCTGCTCATTTTTGTTGTTGGTCGATGGACAAGAGAAGGAAGTGAGAACTGTGATCATGAGCGATTTACAAACATGTAGACAGAAAACAGCTGTGCGGGGAACACAGTGGGACTGCATTGCTCTCGAGATTGTTATAACCTCTTGGGGTCGTCTATCATGCCAGAGAGTTGTGGAGTATTAAACAATTCAATTAAGATCCACTGGCCTTTGAATCGCTTCCCTGGGAATTTCCAAGATGACATATTATACCAAAAAAATTAAAAAGTAAAAGTGATAGTTCATTCTAAAAAGATTTGTCATTTGTATACTTATTTGCTTATTACAAAAAGAAGATATTTAGCTAAATGAACAGCAGTGGCACCATTCACATCTATTGTATGAACACAAATGCAAGTGAATAAGTTGCAGTTCAGATATTCTTCAAAATATCTACTTTAGTGTTGTAAAGAAGAAAGAGGGTGGGTTTGAAACGACTAGAGGGTTAGTAAAAGATTGAAGAATTTAAATTTTTCAGTGAACTATCACTTTTACAAACAAGATGTTTCGCTTTTTCTTTCTTGATCGTCTTACTCTTTTATTCCCTTGATAAGCGATTTTTCACCAAAAACTCATCTTCGGCTCAGTTTCCAAGTGTTTGCATGTAGTTATCAGACAAGTTGTAACTTGCTGTAGATCTATAACAAGATTTGATTATTTGCCTGTAGTCAAGGTTGCCTGGCTTTTGTAAGGTGCTGCGTCTTAAAAGATAAAAATCAAATCCAGATGCCCCCAGCACTTACCTTCTCTGTCAGGGGGTCTCTGCATGGCTCCTTAACACATGTTTGCGTGTAAATACTAATTACACAAAACAAACCACTAATGTTTTTCATTAAAGTGTCTTTCTCCACCCTTTGTCTGAACTTTTTCCCACTACATGGACTTCTGCTGTCATTCCAAACATTATTAAAGTGATGATCTTGCAGCTCAAACGTGCACTCAAATACTCACCCCAACAGAGCGGAAGCAGCAGGAGCGCTCCTGCCAAGCACGCTGAAATGGTCACACAGGGGTGAGGTATCCTTGCCATGTTGCCCCAAACGTGATGTTGTGTGTATGTGCAGCCTCCACGCTGTGCCTCTGAATGACTGCGGTGTGCGAGTGTGTGTGAAGGGAGGAAACAGCTAAGAGAAGGGGTGGGAGGAAGGAGAAAGAGGGGGTGGGAACTCCTGTGTTTTTGATAGTCCATTCATCTGTAAACTAGCACCTCCTTTAAATAATACAGCTGTCTTAATCTAAAGAGTGGATTGCAAGATCTACAAATGTTGAAACTGTTTTTATTAAACTTTTGTGCTGTTATCAGATAAGATGAAGAGGTGACCCGGGGTTTGAGATGTGGTTTGCAGGGCCCACTGGGAGGTTTGTAGGTCAGCATCTTAACGTCAACCAGACAGCTGTGTGACACTGGTATTGTGTCTGCTGATTGTCCAGTGATCTTGATTTAAGATAAATGCGGATGCCTGCTGTGCGCTCAATTATTGGAGAGGTGGTTTCAAATTCAGTGGATTGACAAAAGCATTTAAAGTGTGCTCTACGAAGGTCTGAACTTGTAAAGGCCTCACACAAAAGTTCTACGGTATTGCTATGCATTTAAGAGCGGGGAGGTGATTTGAAGAACTGCGGCTCTCTTTAAGGTGTAGTTTACCCAAAATAGTTTTTTTTCTGCAGAACACAAAAGAAGAAATTTTGAAGAATGTTGAAAATCGAACAAAGGCGGTACATTTTGACTTTCATTCGTTTTGTGTCCCTACAATAGAAGTCGACGACTACTGGCATTGTTTGGTCTACTGACTTTCTTCAAAATATCTTCTTTTGTGTTCTGCAGAAAAAATCTATTTTGGGTGAACTGTCTTTTTAAAAGTACACACAGAAATTTAACAACATATACACAGTTTTATTTTCACGTTAAGTAGTTCAACGGAAGGCAGCCTGAATGTCTTTGCATGCGGGTCCCACAGCACTCCGCTGTGCCAAGTGCCAGATGTTTTTGAGTTCTGGAGTGAGTAGGCAGGGGGGCTTTGACCAGCCCATCCTTTCTACTCAGCAGGCGCTAAAGGAGAGTCTCAAGGTATAGAGATGGACATCAACGGCAGGAAAGAGTCAAAGCGCAGGGGGTGTTTGTTAGCCAAGCACTTAAATGAATGAATATTCTTCCCCTTTTAACTTTTCTTTCCTGTCTTACAGTACTGATGCAGGCTTTTTGCCGGTTCTCACTCTGAGTCATTGACACTTGGCCCTGAACCCTATTCATAACCCTCAGCTGTGTGAATAGGGATTGTGGGAGCGTATGGGTGAGAAGATAAGCGACTCAAATGACCTGTTAAGATCTTTCTTTTTGCTCCAAAGCAGACCTAGCTCTTGTCTCAAGGGTGACAGTCTCAGCCTGTGCCCACGGGCTGCAGACACACCTTTGGATTATACTGAAATCTGAGATGCCTCTCTTTGTGAAGAATGTTATACAGGGTTGTGACTGTAAGGCACAGTCTGTAAAGACACAGGTCATGAAGAATGGGCATGGGACTAGCTTATGATGTGTAAGGTGCAAATGTGCGTGCATTATTGCACCTCTGTGGACTGAGAGTTGTTTACTATAGTATACCCAAAAATGAAAATTGTTTCTTCATGTACTCAGACTTTTGACATTTTAAGCCTGTGGGACTTTCTTGTTTCTGCAGAACACAAAAGAAGATTGGCTTTAATTCTATACAGGAGAAGTGAATGTGCCAGATGCGAACATTCTTCAAAATATCTTCTGGTGTGCTTTGTAGAAAAAAGCAAGATTTCTACAGATTTCAGTTGACGAGCTTTAATAAATTATAAGACAATTCTAGGTGAACAATCCATCAAGATTATGGCCACCTTTTAAGAGCAAGTCTATAAATGTTGGTCTATGTACTTAATCTTGGTCCTTAAAAAAAATGCTTTGTATTTATGAAACAAATTATAAAAATTACATTTAACCCTTTAATATGCAAATTAAGAAACCTCTTTGAATATGAAAAAAAATTATCTGGGTCTGAAAATAACACACATTGAGTTGAATGCTGGAAACTGTTTCTTCAAAGCCAAGAAATGGATTTTTAATAGCTGTTTGATAGCTATTAAACTCTATGCATCTACAGGATAAAGTGACCAGCAAATATCTGCCCAAGTTTAATTAGGAATTGTCGACAAATATCACTTGTAGAAAATGTTTTGGTGTACAATTAACATAGACATTACATGTTAAGTCATTGATCACATTTTTATTCTAGTACTTTTCCCTTTTTGTCAAACTTTATATAAAATTTTAAATTCAATCCAGACTCTACCACAGAAAGGCATGCATTAAAATTGGAAATATTCTTTGCAGCCATTATTTTAAAGAACTGTCTAATCCATTACTCTTTATCCGTAACGCTTTTGAACTTTGTTTGCAGTCACAATGAGCTTTGGAGGGATGTATAAAATAGCCCTTTTTAGAAGGGGTGTGCAGGGGTTAAGCCACGATGTTAACAGAACCTTTTTTGGATATTAATGTCTTGTTTCACAGGCACTCTAAAACTTAATCTTCTGTAAATTGCTGGGCCTTTTCCTGATTTACATGTGAGCAGGATGTTAGCTACACTCCCACTAATATCACAGCGTGGGCACAGCTGACCAGCGCATCAAATGGGACGTGTGTGTACGTGAGAACAGAGAGAAGATGAGCCTCAGGGGTCACAGGGGACCCCTAGGGGGAGCAGGGATGGATCTGCAGCTCTGGCTGTGAGGTCCCACAATGGACAAGCCAGTGGGAGAAAACATTTGTGAGTGTTTAGCAAAAGAGCATTTGCATGGAATCTGGGCTCTTATCCAGAAGCTTTTTCCATGCACACTGTAAGACAGACCTGTGAAGAGTTCTACATGATAAACTGCTTACCCAGAAAACTAAAACAAGGTTATCTTTAATAGTTGGCGATTAAGCCCGATCACAGCGCTATTGCTGACATAAGTAGATCATAAAAGTTTAATTTATCATATATTTTTTTGCATAAATGGTAGGTTGCGTTAATGGTTGGTTGCTATAGAGTTATGATTTATGAAAAAATATAGCTGAGAAATGGAGATACAGGATTTCAGTCTTGCTGAAGAAATTGTTAAAGGAAAAGTTCCACGCATATAAAAATTATCTCACAATTTTCTTAAAAACACAATCCATCTGGGTTAAAGCACATACATTTATATCATTTTACAAATAATAATTTTGCTTCAGGAGATGTATAAACCCCTCAGTTGGATTTGGGTGATGAATACATGTGATTTCTGAGCTTGAATTGGGAAGAATTCAATGGTTCTACAGGGCTATGAAGACTCTGATGATTATTTATTGTAAGAATGTATTAATACCAAATATAATAAACTAAACTGTCCAAGTCATTTTTTATAGTATTGGATTGTATAAGGGATTTCGGGGATATGGGCGTAAATTATTTTTTTTAAAGTGTACCCGATAACTAAAATTCTTTCATCGTTTTCTTACCCTTATATCATTCCAGACTTTCTGTCTTCCGTAGAACAGATCTTTTTTATGTTTATGCTGGCTTTTACTCATCACGTGTAAGTGAAAAAGGCAGTCACTAACTACATCTCAACGGAAGAAAGTCATACGGGCTGTGAAGAACACAAGGGCAGGTACAGAGTGATAGAACTATATGAAAGAAAGACTTGAAAAAAAATATTTTTGTTTGTTAATCATAAAGTTCATGATATCAGAATTGTACAAATCTGTACATAAGAACTAACATTTCCAAGATGGTAATAACCAAATATATGAACTCATTTATTTTTCAGTAAAAACACAATATTTTACCCATTATTTTTTAAACGCAACACTTGCCTAAAAAAGAACAAATTTAAAAGTGAAAAGCAAACTGTTTATACTCTTACCCCCTTGACAGATAACTCATGTAATGCTGGCAATTGAGATTTTCTTCACTGATAAGAGTCTTTTTGTTACAAACTATAGATTCCTGATAACCGAAATGGCAGGATGCTCTTGCCGGTGCAAACGAAATATTCTATTTTACAAAATATCTGTTTTTTACGTTGTTAAGCTTGCAATAGTGTGGCATTTAATGTTTTATACACAATTATATATTTTAAATTTAATTTTTCGTTTTCTAAACATCATTTTATATTTCCTTCGTGTGTGTGTGTGTGTTTGTACCTGTAAACAACCTGTGATGTCACAAATACCAAAGTTCACGATAAAGTAAGATACTGTCTTTAACAGAAATCAGATTCTTGGACTAAAGAAAATGCCGGACGTGTTGTCAGAAAAAACCATCTTAAAACACACAATGTTCATCTCGTCATTAGTGGTGATGCTGTGACTGAAAACAGAGTTGAGCAAGGGACTGGGAGTTAAGGACTGGGATCCTTAAAGAGTCAGAAACTAAATGCGAGTGTTTTTCAGGTAGGAGGGAAGACACTAAGCAACAAGGTAAATAATAAAACGAATAATGTGCTCTTTTGAGATATAATGGCATTTGTGTGTAGTTGAGGACTCGAACAATTTAATTAATAATATCTTTATCATCACAGAAGAGCCTCTTTAAGGAAATTACATACATTTCCATGTGTTAATCGGATTAAGATTATCTGCTGTTGCCGAATTTTCTCTTTTTGTAAGGAAAGGTATCTCGGACAGAGGCCAATATTTGGGGTGCTTGCAAGGTCTCTGGTTGCCATCGTTGCTTTGCTGGAAACATGTGCAGGAAATGAGCTCACCAAGAAAAACAAGGGAGTACAGCACAGGCAAAGTGATTGACAGTTGGCTGTAAATCCACACGACTATAAAAAGTTCAAATATGTAGGTTAGAATAATGACTCTCTAAACAGTGCATTTAGTAGTTAACCATGATGTTAAACAGGAAGGTTCAACGATGATATCTGGCTCAATATCTGACTACTTAGTGCTCTTGATTGCTAAACACATCTATAAACTAAGACAAATTGCCCGAGTTATTTTAAAACCTTTTTATAGCCCTCCAGGAAAACAGGTTTGATACTTTTTAAACATAACCATATTTAAACATGCACTGTATGTTTGTGGGAACCAACGTGCAACTATTCAGACAACGGAGGACTTACTAAATGTCTTTAAACTAACTGAGCCTAAAGATTTATAGAGTACTAGATTTTCCTGTATTTCAGCATGTGTAGAAAAGGCTATAATGAATAAGTCCCAAGCCATCACGCAGGATAAGTTAAGTCCCATAAGGAGAAGTTATAGACCTGTGACACTGACCTTCAGCACAGCATTCAGGTCTTTTGTAAATCAGTCGTGGATTGTAGTAAGATCACCCATCCTAAGAAGCCTAAGAAAACAGAGGCTGGGGATTTTTGGGCTGATTTGTGCGTGACCCCAACGTTATCCTCCCTGAGTAAAGGAGCTCTATGTGATCACTTTAGTGATTGTTTTGTTTTCACTGGTGCCTACATTGTTTCCTAATTATTTCCTAATGGTGGGAAGGTTTTTAAGAGGCGTTTGTGGAGTTGGAATGCAGTAAAGACTAGATGTAGATTACAGGGGGATGGGGGCAAGTGAATCGCGCTTTGAAACATGGGCTTAGTCACTTAAAAGATCATTAATCACCTTCGCAAATATCTGGGTTTGTCTCTTGGGCACTTCCTTGGGACCAAATAGTCATTGGTAATAGTCTGTATCTGTTCGATTTTTGCTCTGAGTCATGGCTTCTGTGCGAAGGGCTTCAAGGCAATTTGAGAATATAAAAGGAGCCTTGTGTGATTGAGAATTTTTAATCCTCTGATTTGACTCATCCATGTGATCATAGGATATGATTTTAAATCAACTTTTTATTCTCAAAGGACACAAGTGGTAACCATTTACTTTCAAGTTTCTGTGGTTTTTGCACTGGAAGCACGTTATTCAATTGTTTCAAACCTGTTAACAAAAAACCTCAGTTTCCTTTTATTTATTTAGTTTTTGTGCACTCATTTGAGATTTATAGAGCATTGAAGAGATACATATTATCATTGTGTGTTTACTCCATCAAGCCGTATTTACAACCAGATTCTGACACACACTGCAATGTGTAAGACACAAGCACAAATAAACATTTCAGTTATGAAAAGAATGAATTAAACGGGCTCCAGTGCAGATGTTGTTTATTGATGTTTGCAGTCTCTCTCTCTCTCTCTCTCTCTCTCTCTCTCTCTCTCTCTCTCTCTCTCTCTCTCTCTCTCTCTCTCTCTCTCTCTCTCTCTCTCTCTGTCTCTCTCTTCATAATCTTTATAGCACTGAATGTCCATTCACAAAGAATCAGTGTGTTCATTGAAAACATAGGCTTTTGTGGCCTCACACAGCCACATGAAATAAGTCTCTCTGTTTGACTGTGGTATCTTCGCAATGAATGAACAGTGATGGATCAAAGACCTTCAAAATCTAATATTAAAGGCATGCTACACTGATCTCTGATTTATGACAGAAAATAATCTGAAAAGATGAAAACAACACAAGTAAAACTAGAAAGCTATGTTTTTTTTCAAATAGCACATTCCTGATTCTATGGTCAATGGTTTATTAGTCTCAGGATCGTGATGAATCTTAGGTTTCTCTTTTCATTAAGTGCAACTTTGTCGCGCTTCCAACTTTCCATAAGTGATTTACAGAACATTATCCTGAGGACTGAAGCATTTATCCAGAATTTGGTATACATTTTCTAAACCACTACAATTCTTTTAAGTTTCCCACAAAGGTCTTGGATGATTCATACATCATAACCCCACGCACACTTGACCTTGTTTGTGTGGGCAGACAACTACACCAGGAAACAATTAAATATCTATCAACCCTCTCCTCGTAATTCTTGTACCCATAACATAATGCCATTGTTTTGCTTGCTTGTGACTGCTGTGCTGTTTGTGGAACTTGATTATTCAAATCCAAGTACTTTAAAAATAACATATATAATATATTTTTAAAGTGTAGTGCATGCGTTTCTGTTCTTTAATAGATGGTTCACCCCAAAGTCATAAGTTACTTACAAGTAAAAAAATTATGTTAGTCAAAGAGACCTTAGAACTGTTTACTTTATAAAATATCACAGTTCTTTTTTCCTACTATGGTAGTAAGTAGTGCCCCAAATACTCGACTGACATTCTTCCAAATATCTCCCTTTGTGTGACACATCTGACATGAAGTGAAGTGTGGCTAAGTATTGTGTCCCATCCTTGGAAATTGTGATCTGCATTTAACTCATCCAAGTATACACACACAGTAAGTGAACACACACACACGCTGTGATCACACACCCAGAGCAGTTGGCAGACATGCTGCGGATCCCCGAGAGGAGTTGGGGGGGACGGTGCATTGCTCAAGAGACTCACCTCAGTGGTGGTATCCTCGCTGGTACCGAATATCAAACCAGCAACCTTGGGATCAAGAGTCCAACAATCGAGCCACCAGGCCACGGCTGCCCCCAATTTGTTCTGCAGCAGAACAAATAAAAGTAAACAGGTTTGGAACATCTTAAGGGTGAGTAATTCATGAAAGGATTTTCATTTTTGGATGAACGATCCCTTTATAAAGCTCTAACAAAACCATAGCCTTTAAAATCTCAGATCCTCTTTTGTCTGGCTGTGTATTTTCTTAATCACACCCAGATTTACAATTGTCTTGGACTCCCAAAGCGGTCCATTGGCCTTTGACTCATTGTCTTCTTTGCATAAGAATCGGTTGTGTGCTTCTCCCATTATTGAGGCCTGAACGTGAAACCCTCTCCCCCATCTGTCTATACCTTAAGTGGGCCAGCATGCATTCAGAGGACAAAGGAGGGCAGGAAACATTGAGAAGACTTGACAATGGCTTTCAATCAAGGTCAGGCACAAATAAATTCAGTCATTGGTTGTGCTATTGGTTGACGATTTCAAGTCATGTGTTAAACTGACAGAAATCTGAAGCATGCATTGATTTACTATGTGCATGATAATGATATAAAACCTGTTTGCTCACCATTGGGTTTGTGGATAGCTGAAGTGCGCCATCTAGCGATGACTTCTCCAAACACAAGCAGCTCTTCTCGTTCTTAAAGCGCTTTGGTCGTGCATGTGTGTCTCTGCCATCTAGTGTGCAGATCTGGATCTTTGCTTGGACATTCGTCTTTATTTATTCATATATTCATTTATAGACAAAGCTGGGTAGCTGTCAAATTCTGTACTCAAGTAGAAGTAGAAGTACTAATGGAAATATCGATGGAAAAAATACTTAAGTAACTACTAGTCACTTCTGAACAGATTGACATGAGGCAATAAGTATTATACATTATAAATAAAATAATCAACAAACTGGTTGTTTTGTAAGTTAAGGCACTATAAGTAACAATTCCATAATGAAAATTATATACAGTATATACATGAGATCAAGTCACATAAACAAATGATTCTTAAATGTGTGTGTGTGTGTGTGTGTGTGTGTGTGTGTGTGTGTGTGTGTGTGTGTGTGTGTGTGTGTGTGTGTGTGTGTGTGTGTGTGTGTGTGTGTGTGTGTGTGTGTGTGTGTGTGTATATATATATATACGTGTGTGTGTGTGTGTGTGTGTGTGTGTATGTGTGTGCCTGCGTGCGTGTGCGTGTATGAGTGTGTTCGTGTGTTTGTGTGTCTGTATATATATATATATATATATATGATATATGTGTGTGTGTGTGTGTGTGTGTGTGTGTGTGCGTGCGTGCGTGCGTGCGTGCGTGCGTGTGTGCGTGTGTGCGTGCGTGCTTGCGTGCGTGCTTATATATACACTGGTATATATATATATATATATGATATTTATAACAATTTCATCAGCTATGCAAAAGTAAAGTTTTTTAAACTAAAAAGGAAAAGTAAACGTACCTATCTTTAAATACTCTAAAAGTACAAGTGAGTTAAATAAATGTTAAGAAGTAAATGTAATTAGTTAGGTCCCACCTCTGAATTTCTACAGATAAGTATGACTGTCCCTTAACAACACAACTCAATACACGTGTTTCAATACAACTGAAATAACATAACACATTATAAACACAATCACATATATGCAAAGCCTTCTCCTGTGTGACGTATAAGTGCAATTGTACTTCAGCCCCACATCTGATCACAAGCAGGCATCCCCTGAGATCTATATCTGTATGTTTGCACACAAGGGCACTATGGTGAGAGGACTTATTCACTGGACATCTGTGCTGTCACATGATATACAATATAAACCTGATACATTGGGTCTGCTTCAACCATTCGTAACATGTGTATGGGGATATCCTCGACGTCTCTTCAAATAAATAAATAATGTAGTTTGAGACTGTTTTGTGCCAAAGATAATGCACATGTTTATAAATCAGCTTGGTGGCCATTCCATTTTAGGGTCAGTGTGCCAACCTAGTGGTCACCTTGAGCTATTGCACAGTGCTGGAGGCATTCGTTTTATATAAGCACTTGTTTTATGTAAGAGTGTGGTTATTTTATCAACTTTAAGTAAAAATAGAATATACTTATCAGCTTAATAAAAGCAGGATATATAGACCACCCGTTGATCAAATGACACCCTGCCTTTGTGGGTTCATCATCCAACACAGAGACAGATGGCTTGGCATGCTTCAATTAAACCACAATGGCTGGATCAATGGAGATTTTTCTTAAAATAAAAGTTTATTGATACTCTGGGCTTATTTCAACTCGTATGTATTGAGAAAACATTACTATAAAGAAAAAGTGTCAAAATTAATTGTTTCACAATTTATCTTAAATAATTAAATTACTCGACCAATGAGAACGAAGAACGGGCGGATTTACCGCGTAAAAGTCTCATACTGACGTCTTCACGAGCCCGTCTAAAATCTCCTGCGCGCGTATTTCCAGCCAATCACGTCACACTACAGTCGCCGATTATGTTAATGAGCGCGATCTACTTGAGTGACAGCTCGTTCCACCGCTCAGGCGATTCAAAACAAACGCCGACCAATCGGTGCGCATGTGGGCGGGATCACAGAAAGGGGGTTGGGTGCGAGGTATCATGGAGGATCAGTTGGAGAACGGCAGCCATTGAAGAAAGACGAGACGTTGGTCCGCGCTCCGGAGTTTCCGATCGTTTTTTCCTTGAAAAACACAGCACCGGTGCGACCGATACCATAATGGAGATGAAGAAAAGGATCAGTTTAGAGCTTAGGAACAAAAGTCCGTCGAAGGTGAGATATTTAATTATTTATTTAATGATGTTACTCCGCAAGCTCTTTCCGGCACACTCGAGCGGGTCCGCCGCTCAACGGGGGCTGTGCGACCACACGTGTAGATGCGATATTTTAAGAAATGGAGAGATTAAGTAAACCATGCAACGTGAATTTTGTAAGATAATAAACTGATAATAGCAGATTTCTCAACTCGGCTGTACACTCGCACTCCAAACAGCGCTTCATAATAACACGCTGTTATCGTCGTGACGAATGTGCGTTTATCAAACGCTTGATTACTCAACAAGTGACGTTTTGTTACCACTTTAAAATCGTTATGACTTTAAAATCACCAAAAATACACTTTTAACGGCGATTAAAGGTCCGAATTAATTTTTATGGTAAATCTCAAATAGAGCGAATCGGCTTCTCTAACCTCGAGCAGTTTCGTCGGACATCTTATCTCTAGCCCGACATGAGACACTGAGCTGACACACACACACACACCTGACACTGAATATATAATATAATATGTCAGCTCAATGTTGTGTTTAAAGCATCTTGTACTGAATAAAATCGTCCATGTCTGCAGCGCCTCGCTGTGTGTGCGCTCAGGATCGTGACGTAGGTCATTCTGTTCGTGTGGACGGGAGCGGAAGTCATTTTGTGGCATGTGTGGATTAAATGTTTGTTTTTACTGCAGCAGGAGACACAAAAAGTGTCATAAGCCGACATTATTTGTGTTATATGTGAGTTACAGATATATGCAGTCGGTGTGGCGCCTTTAAGGCGACGTCACCGGTTTTTAATTGAAGGAATGTGGCAGATGGTGAAGGGGTGAGCCCCCCCCCCTCTCTGATTTTAGTGGATTATTATGGGCTTGTCCGGTGTAAGTCACACTTCTTTTGATAGGGGCTGTCCGGTTCTTTGAAAGATTCGGATCTTTTGGCTCGGCTCCCATTCTGTTGTGTGCCAATTAAGCAATTGTGATTAATAAATATACAAATGTCTCCTATATCCTAATTGAGCATTGTAGATTATTTGTGGTTTTTTTACTTTATTTTATAAAAAACGTAATTTGATGCAATGCAAGAAACATGATTCCTAGAAAAATTTAAATTTGTGGAAAAACTCAATTGAAATAATTGAACAGATGCTCATATCTTCTACATCACTAAGGCTTAAGTCCGGCTCTTCCTCCTCTCTCTGTCGCTCGGAGTATGGTATCATTATTATCATGTTGTGTGCATATCATAATTAATAAACTCATTGAATGCATTGAAACTGAACGCTTTTATTGGGCAGCTTTGTCCTCCTCCGTCTTTCACATAATGGTATGGTGCTTATCAAGCATGGTGTCCTATCCAAATAAAGTCCTGTCCCCGAAGAGAGTCGGCTCCTCTCCTTCACTTTAAAGAATCGGCTCGCGAACACATCACTATGAATGAGGGCTTTCCATAAATATGGTCTTCACAAGTTAATGTACTGAAAGCGTAGACCTGTATTCTATTTGATATGCACTATATTGCCAAAAGTATTTGCTCACCCATCCAAATACTGAAAATCAGGTGTTCCGATCACTCTCACCCTGAATGCTTCAGCACACCAAGACATTTCGGACAATTCCATGCTTCCGACTTTGTGAAAACAGTTTGTAGCATCGCCTCTTCCAACATAACTGTGCACCAGTGCACAAAGTAAGGTCCATAAAGACATGGATGACAGAATCTGGTGTGGATGAACTTGACTGGTCGAACCTCAACTCCATAGAACACCTTTGAGATTTATTATAGCGGAGACTGAGAGCCAGGCCATCTCGACAACATCAGTGTGTGACCTCACAAACGGCTGCTGGAAGAATGAAAACACTCCTAAAGCCTGTGGACAGCCTTCCCAGAAGAGTTGATGCTGTAGGTTCACTCATCGGAGGGAACCAACATATTATTGGACCCTATGGATTAGGAATAGGAAGTCACTTAAGATCACATGCAGTCAATGCAGTTGAGCGAATACTTTTGGCAATATAGTGAATATTCGTGATCTTTGTTGCAGAAAAGAGAAGGAGAAGGAACAGTGGAGTAATGTTTTGAAATGCCAAATCCAGAATGATATAAAAGCATTAACATGATTTTAAAAGAAATGCATGTATGGCACGAGAAGCCATGTCTTTGTTTCCACAGGCAAAGCAAATGACAGAATATTTAAATGTTGAGCTGCAGTGCATGACTTTGTACGTTGATACGCCTTCCCAGTACACTCCCTGTTCACAAAAATGACACAAAGTGTCAGGTTTTCAGTTGGAGATAATTCTGCAGTTGGAGGTTCATTTATATTTAAATTATTTTTAGATTTATTCAATTGGCAGTCGCTTTTATCCAAGTATTATACAGTGGCCAAATATCACTGCAAAGCAAAAAGAGGTAAGATGTCTTGCTCAAGGTCCGGCAACCTTCGACTTTCTAACCACCAGACCAAAACTGAGTTTCACAATTCAATTCAATCAGAATACCTATAAATAAACATGTATATTTATAATTCCATACTTGAATAAACAGATTTAATATACTTTTTTTACATTTATTATTTGTGACACTGTCTGTAAAAACACTTAAGATAATAAGCACAGAAGTTGATTTCAGCTATTGATTTCACTATAAGTTTTGTCGTGGCCTTTCTCGGTCAGTATTAATTATATCAACATGATACGAAACTAAAGTAAAAATTACATAGCAGCCCAGAAATTGTTTAAGCCCAAACTTATGTGTCACCCATGCATATCTATGACTTCAATTTGAAGGTCCACAGGGTCAGAGGATTTGATCTGATTGGTTACAAATGTATGACATCTTAAAACTGTCTTTGGTTAACTTAAGTTAATGTTGAAAGCATTTAATGCTTTAAACACCTACATTTTATATTTAAAAAAAACATTGTTTAAAAGGAATTGTGAATCTGTGGCTGTCAATGATATATTCATGTTCATCCCTCCTACAGGTAGCAGAGCTGGTGGTGGATAACTGTCGCTCAAGCGATGGTGAGATTGAAGGCCTGACAGACGATTTTAAGGAGCTGGAGTTCCTCAGCATGGTCAACGTAGGTCTCACCTCCCTAGCCAAGCTACCCTCACTGCCCAAATTGAGAAAGGTCAGTTTCATTTCTGTTTAATATAGATTGATTATATATATTAATTTCTTGATATTCTTTATTAAGTTAAGTGTGTTTTTTTCTTACTCTAATACAGTTGGAACTAAGTGATAACAGCATCTCAGGGGCACTAGAGACACTCGCAGAGAAATGCCCCAACTTGACGTACCTGAATTTGAGTGGCAACAAGATCAAAGAGCTCAGTACACTGGAAGCCCTGGTAAACCACCTGGACACAAGCTTGAATTTGTTGTGTGAGCTATGATTTATGGTTGTTTGATGCATTACACTTGTTTTTGAATCAATAGCAAAACCTTAAGAACCTGAAGAGTTTAGACCTGTTCAACTGTGAGATTACAACATTGGAGGATTACAGGGAAAGCATCTTTGAACTGCTGCCTCAAGTCACGTACCTGGATGGTTTTGATGCAGAAGACAATGAAGCTCCAGATTCTGAAGCTGATGATGATGATGGTGAGTGAATAAGAATTTGACTTTATGTCAGGATCTTTTTTGTTGCCATAGAAGTTAATGACATATAAACATTGCTTCTTCATTTGAGCAGATGAAGAGGATGGTGAAGGAGCGGGTCAGCTCGGGGATTATGAAGAGGAGGAAGAAGAAGAGGAGGAGGATGAAGAAGGCTCCGAGGGTGGAGAAGTTGGTCTGTCCTATCTAATGAAAGATGACATCCAGGTAATGTAGCGTTATGTTTTGAACGGTGACAACCTAATATTTTAAGTGCTGGACGGCTCTAAGGAATATTTCCTTTTTTTACAGGATGAGGAAGATGATGATGACTATGTAGAAGAAGAAGAGGAGGAAGGCGAAGGTAAGCACTTTTCATCTCACTTAAATAAGGTTTTATGGAAGTATTTAGATCTATACTTTAAACTCTTGCTTTTTTCCAGAAGAGGCTGAAGTCAAAGGAGAGAAGAGAAAAAGAGATGCTGAGGATGAAGGTGAAGATGATGACGAAGACGACGACTAACCTTTTGTGTTTGACTACTTGGAAACAATTTCCAAGCTGTAGATCAACCCTGAAAAGACCGTGATTTTGCAGATTGTTCTTCTTTTTGTAAACCATAGAAAAATCACTGTAGATGCTAAGTGTTTTCTTTTATAAATATGTTATATATTACTCTATATAAAAGGGGGGTTTATTGACTAGTCATTTTTAGCCATTCCAAACTCCACAAAAACAAAAATCAAAACGTCATCGAGGGAGTGGGTTCAGAAAGATTTGAAGGGCTAGGGTTTAAGAATAAACTGGTTTCTTGTCCATTTGGAACTAGAGAAAGCAATATGATTTCACCAGGGAGAAAGCAGCACTTCTTTGTCCAAATCCAGTTAAAGGTTTGCTTCAGATCCCAGTGATGTTCCCCAAGACCTCTGTGGGGAAGCAGAGTATTGCCTGCTTCTCATCTACCTCTCCAGGTCTCATTCTCAACCCATCACAGAACAGCAAAGTCAACCCTTTTGTTCCCTGATCAACCAATTTCTGGCAAGGATGTTGCCACAGTCTTTCTATGGGACATTCTCCTCTTGATTCAGCTTTTCTAGTATATCAGGCTTGCTCATGCTGGTAGACCAGATGGTATGTGGTTTCATGAATTTTTAAAAAGGGATGTATGTAAATGCGATGTAAATGAATTGAGCATAGATCTGGAGTTGGCAAATATTCTCAAGAGTTTTTTATTAAAGAAATAGAATGTGGATTTAATGTGACCTGTGAGCGTTTTTTTGCCCTTTGTCCAGATTTCCTATTTTTGACAAATGTCCTTATTGAAGTTAAAAAAAAAAGATGGCGTGGATGAAAAATTTCTCAATGTACAGGCTTAACAGCTTTGTTGGATTAAACCATACGCTTTTTTTACCCTTGTTTTGTAGTGCAAACAGGTTTGTTTCTACCTTTTGTTGAGGTGTTTTCAATCAAATGATGTTCATATGGCAATATGTATATAGTATCCGTTTCAACAGGTTGCCATTAATCTTTTTTTAATCTAATTATTTGGCCAGTTGTTTTAGTAAAAAAGCACATTTTAAAGGGCTCACATGGAAGATCATTACCCATTCCATCTCATAAGTTGGTTGTTGTGTGTGTTTGTTGTATTTTGAGTTTTATGTGCTGTAAAGTTCTTAAGGAGGTTTAGTTTTTCTATGTTTTGTTTTGGTGTTTTTTTAAGTTTTGTTCTGTCGCATCTCTAACATTACAAGCTCCTTTGGACTTTTTTAATGAAATGTCTATTTGGTGATTAAAAATGACAACTCTATTGGATGTTTATAAGGTAGGCCTTTGTTTGACAAAACTTTCTACAGTTTGATTACTAAATTATGAAGTGATAATCATGATGGCAGGTTGCAAACTTGCAAAAGGGGTAAGAAAGCTCTGTTTTTACTATCTCAGAGATGATGATAAGAATCATTCATTCTGAAACAGTGATATGTTCAATATATATTTTTTACATGAAAGATTTATAAAACCCTTTTGATTACTGCAACCTGGAATAAGTGATGTGGACAATAAAAGAAAGACCTATGACAATAATGTTCTTGTGCAGAAAATTCTTTATGTACAATAATATAATTATTACCACAATTGAAAAAAAATCACACAAATCCGGCATGTCAAATGTATCTTTCCTTGGCCTGTCCTTTAATTTTCTACAGCCATCTGTAATGCTTTGTATACTTTACCCATTTATAATTTATCAGCTACACAACCTTGAACCAGCAGAGCACAATGGAAAGGGGCGTGGCATGTCTTGTTTTTGATTATTAATTAATGATGCGTTTCTCCTCCGACCAATAGGAACGCGGCGCAGCACAAGAGGGGAGGAGTCACGTCAATTCTCATTAGTTATTTATAGCTCCAATGGGCGAGTGTTTCACGAGAGATAATTGGTGACAATAATTAAGCTAATGAAATTGTTGCTTTTGCAGTAGATAATTTACAGCAAAAGAAAAAAACATGAATAATTTATGTAAAATAAAAGTTCTAAAATATTTAAGGTAGGGAACAAGATATCCATTCAACACAGGCTACAATATCATGACTACTTTAACCAATCCCATTTTAAGTTTAACAACCTGAATATAAGTGTATGTTCTTCTATTAGCCACTAGATGGAGCTACTTTTCTAACCATATCTACATTCTATGAATGTCGTTTTATATTTGACCACATTTATTTATAAAGATAATCTTGGGATCTGGGGATTGTAGACAGGTAGACACATGTCTGGTCATTGGATCTTTGCATACTGTTTTGCATAGAATATATTTGTTTAGCGGTAAGGACACTAGTTATCACACAAATGCATTTTTGAATCTACGTTTGGAATCTAAAGTAACTATATCATTACACTATATTCAGAAACATTTACACAAATGTACACAAATACACACGTGTTACACAACCTTAAGGTCATCCAATCACAGGCCTCAACCCACAGCGCGAGACTGAACCGTCCAATCAGAAAGGCCGAGTCTGTGCAAACCTTAACGCACCGAATGGATAAATGATAATTCAATTATTTTGTTATATAACTACAGAAACATTTATTAACAGTGCTTATATATTGGCCACATTGCAGCGTAGAACGATAAACAACAGTAATTCCCGAGGATTGATGAACTGGAAGTATTATTAGATACGTTTTTTTACCCGTTGTTTTAGAGTGCCTAAGTTATGATATCACTTTGTAGGCCAAATCGCAGAAGTGAGTTCCGGCTTTTTTTTGAGGTCTTTGCTAAATCACCTAGATAAGTTTCAAACTATTTCAAGTTTTAATCTATGACACAAAACACATCAGTTATAACCTGCTTGAGTTTTTTTCTGTGGTTGTAACAAGTTGCTAAAAGCGACCTTGGCAGGGACTTTAGACGTCATCATGACAAATAGAAAATCGCTCACTAGCCCGTGTCCGGCCTCACAAACTTTAAGTTAATAATTTCGCATTTTTGGAGAAAAACTAATGGGCAAAATTTTGTAATGAAAATGTAGATAAATGTTCAATCCACTCAGCTGTCATATAATAGATCAGTGGTTCATACACAACAGATCATAAATGAGCGAGCATGTTTTTAATAAAGTTTAAGGAAGCTTGATGATCCACGACCATGGTGTTCTGTAGTCAGTTTATAGCCTACCGTTAAAGTTTTACATCTGATGCCTTTTTTAGGCTTCAAAATGTATACATTTTGGATTAACTTTTTAAGATTATCTTGATAGACAGAACGTGTAAGGGTCATAACTCTTGAACACAGATTTTACTTTTTGTGATTTTCCAGAAGTCTGTGTGGCTTTTCGATGGGGGGAACCCATGGGCCCCTAACTTTCGGGTTGGGCTACAAAGTGACGTTGTGAACTCGGCACTCTATTTCATTTATTTAACTACTAAATGATTTTAACTGAACGACTATATTTAAGTGTGTGTTTTAATTCAAGATGATATCAAATGCAATATACTAAAAAATGTTTACGGTTGTTATTATTGTTATTATTATTACTATTATTGAGGAAAATAATTAAACAATCATTTTTTTTTATTAAATATCAAGATATACGAATAAAATAAATCAAGATATTCAATCTTTGATTAAGAATGTTGCTTTAAAGATGAAACATAAGAAAGATGAAACATAAGAAACATTAGAAGAATTAAAATTCATAATAAAATAAAAATGTAATGTTAAGGTGAAGGTCATGATGTGGTGTTAAGTATGGTGTTTCATTTTTTGGAATTTGTGCTATGCATTTAACCCATCCCAGTTAAAGCAACTATACAAGCATTCACATTTTCTTACTTAATGCACAATACTACAGAATGTAAATATTAATATTGTTATCAACACAAAGTTCGCAGAACCAGTTTATCTCAAAGTTGGTTATGACACCACAGTCACCATGAAAAGGGAATTTCAGATATTGCTTATTAATCAGTGAGTAGCCAAACATATTATAATCATATTCACATAACTTACATTGATTCTGTCAAAAAGTATTGGTTTGGCCTAAACAAAACTGCAAGAACTGTTAATCCTTTAATAATAACTCCAACATCAGAAGACCTCTGACAACACTGTGGCATTTTAATGCACCTCTGATTGATTTAGCCAACCGTCATCACTTTACAAGTGTAGGCCATAGACGTCATTACACAAAACAAAGCCTATAATGTAACACCAGGAAGTCATTAACACATGATCACAATTTAGGGTTGTTGTTCATTTTGCAGAGCGGTAATCATCTGTACAATCCTCTTCATGAATAAAACATGAAATGACTAGCTGTTGTCAGGGTTCAAGTGATGAAAAGGACAGAAGAACAGTCTGCAATTACAGCTTTACACTGGCGAGGGTGGGAAGAAGCATAACAAAAGCGTGTGTGAAGGGGATGTACAACACTAAATTGTGCCTTAGAGATTAATGTATTTGTTCACCGATGCAAAAACACCATTGAAGTCAAAAAGCATGTGAAACAAACTATACAATTTATCTCCAAAATACTTTGTCTTTACATTTCCGCAGTGTCTCGTCCTTTAAATATGCAAACCATGGCGCATTAAAAGCTCTCTGTTGTCATGTTATTTTTATAAGTTGCCATCTGCGGGATGCACTGGTCCGAAAGCAAAGACACATTAGGTTTTGGCCTTTACACTCCCAGAGCGCTATACCGTGCTTGTTTTATCATGTGGTATTAGTAAAACTGTGTGTATTTTTAGATCTGTTGCTAGCATTTGCACAAGAACATCTCTCAAACAAAGAAAGTAGTATGGTAATAAGCATTTTACAATGCAAACAAAGCCAAATTTCAATGAGGTTACATCTTAATGTGTCTATTGAATCAATCATAAGCCTCACGCTTCTATAGCCCTGTTCCTATTTCATGCATTTGAGAATTTTCTGAGAAAGAATGATAATGCTTTCAAATAATTAATAAACAATAATCCATAGATGTTCCGCGTCATCATTTTGAATGTAAATAAAGTACTTGTGTCTCAAATAAATGTTAACTATATAACACACAAAGCCCAAGCTGTGCTTTACTGTGGCAGATCTATTTGTGAATATAGGTCACGTTCAACAGCCGTACTCTCTAAGCCTTCTCCCAGGAAGACGTACAATTTATGCGTAAGCAAGGCTACACCATTTAGCTCCAGGCCTTAAACCCAGTAATGCCATCTCTCAGATGTCTCTGCTAATCAATTTGAATCAGTGGAAGCACCAAAACCAGATGCTGCAAGGCTGATGATTCACAAAGCAACACCCCACCCCCATCTACAAGCTCCCCTGGCCCAGATGAATCAGGTGTATAGCTGTATAGATGAGTTTTCATTTTTAAATGTGACCTGGTTTGCCTGGACGATGAGATTCAAATCCGTACTCCACCCGCATGTCTAACCTCACTGAAAGTGAATTGGTGGTTTTTGGTCATATCTTCTTTTGTGTTATGCAGAAGAAAGTCATACAGGTTTGAAATACCAAGAGGGTGATTAAATATTTACAGGTTTAGTTTTTGTGTGAACTGTCCATTTAAAACACAACTTCTTGATATCTGACCTATCAGTGGCACATCTTGAAGGGACAGTTTACACAAAAATATCAGTTACTAACCTTCCAGTTGCTCCAAATCTGGAGGAATTTCTTTGTTTGGGTGTTCAGTAAAACTCAAAATAAGATATTTTGAAGAAAGAAAGACATTCATTTTTTAAGGTAATTCTTCCTGCTATGGTAGTCAACCAAAATATCGTCCAAATATCTTTTTATCTTTGTTTAGCCAAATAAAGAAATTTATGCAGGTTTGAACAACTAGACAATCAATAATTTATGACAGAATTTTCCTTTTTGTGTGAATCATCCCTTTAAGTTTTTAAACTTGCATTAAATTGCTCATATTGTGTATTTGGTAAGCTTTGCAGGTTGTCATGACATGCAGAACTGGTGTTTATGTAAACCCCTTGCACGTTATAAATATCCGCGGTTCTATAGAACAACATATTGTTTCACATAGACGTGCCACATTTTGCATTTGGTTTTGCCAGAGATCTTCATCGTTGATAAGATTGTAAAGCACGACACAATGAAGTGGATTCATGATAACCTAAAACTAGGCCGAACTCAATGTTCTATTATACCCTCGGCTTAACATGAATGCACGTTAGAGTACATACTTATACATCTTGAATGACATGACAGGACAAATAAGGCGTATAAATAAAATATATTGACAACAACCATTTTGAAAACTTACTGTAGGTTTTCTCTAGCTATTATATTATTGGAAAGGTTATTATTAAATTATGTTTATTTAGTGAATTTAATATTGAAATCTGTCACAACAGCAAGACCTGATTTGGCCTCAAAGCAAATGAAATCAGCCAAATGTTTAGCGATGTGAATAAGCTTAGTGTGTTAATCTGGCATGCTGAAATCAACCTGCTTTTAAAATATGTGCCCTTCATTACATAATTTATGTATTCCATTATTGATGCAAACTTTGTCATCTAATATGACTGAAAGTTTGGGCTTTTAAAGTGCTATGATCTAATACGTTCTTCATAAAATGTTTATTTATGGAGAACCATTTTTGTTATAGCGATAGACTGCAAGATTAGATGGCACAAAAATTGGCATGCATTGACTACAGAGCCAGTTGTTGACCCATCCACCCACCTGATTCAAAACCTCATGTTCGTGGCTGTTATTTTCATAATTACCATTCCTCCAGAGATCCAAAAGATGTTAATAAGTAGCTTCTTCAAATCACAAACAGTTTATAGTGGAATGGAGTACAGTAATTATTCAAAACAGCGCAAGGCTTCTAGAAATAAGGGTCAAAATGCTCTTAAAAATAAATCTGAAAGTGTACTGAATGTGTAAAAGTACAGGTGGTGCGGTTGTTTTATAAGGTATCAAATTAGAAAAATTAAGAGACCATTTAAAAGACCATTTGTGGTGTTTTTTATTTATTAATAGATATGTATACAGTTAAAATATCATTTGTATTATTCTGGGAACTCAATTTCAAACTAAATTAAAGTTTCTGTTTGCATTTATTTGCAGGAAATGAAAACTGGAGAAAAAGGTCAAAATAACAGAAAAATGTGCTCAGTATTTTTTCAGACATTTGTGTGTTCACACAGTTCCAGTTTCACGCGTCTTGTCACGCTGTCAGTCTATTACATTGCTTTTGGATGACTTTGTAACTCCTGAGATTTTGTTGGTGGAAATAATTATTTTTTGTAAATTAGTAATGGTCTCCTAATTCTTTTTCTACAGCTGTGTATATATATAAATACTGTATATAGAAACTGTAGTCTGCTAAAAAATGAACTACATGAACAAGATAACTATTTTATTTTAGACATTTTGTGGCTCTTAGTAACTTGAGGGATATAACATATAGATATAGATGCTGATTTAAATGATGAATTATGAGCCCTGTGGTCTGTTAACCACATGGTCCAGGATATTGCGATAGAATGCAGACCTTTTATAAAAACATCTTCATTGGTTTAAAACTCTTTTTTCACCTGAGGTGTTATACCATACACATTTCATTGCTTAACTACTGGCCACAATCCAGTGCTTACCAATAGCAATAGAAGTATAGCAGGACAACATTGGAATAAGAATAAAGAACAAGAATAAAGAGTTGAAGTGTCAAAAGAACAACAATTAATACATAAACAAAATTTTTTGACAATAAACATTGTATAATAAACAGTTTGGCACTGTAGACAAAACGACTGTTTCGTTTATATTTCTCTTTTCTTGCATTTGTTTTAAAGCCCCACAAACCTGGCATAACCTACGGACAAGGGCTTTTGTGCTTGCGGCACTGTGAAGGTGTCTCAGGCATCCCGGTTTGAATATGTTCTGCCTGCCGTGCTTGTATCTCCTTGACTTCTGCCAGTATCTTTCTAGCTTCTCTCCAGGATGAAATGGCCTCTTGTAAAAGCCGCTCTGCCGCCACCCTCCTGCTATCCCAGTCCAATGCTTCACTAAGGGGGGAATCTGTACCTTTTATATTTTTTACATAGGGCGAGTATGACACCCTGGAAAAAGCATCCGTACATTTTGAATTGGGAGAATGTGAGCCGGTTGAAAGAGGTGAATCTGAACCTTTGATGTGGGACAGATCGAAGAATTTCATATTGGGTGAGCTTGACTTATTGGAATAAGCTGAGTCGATGCTCTTTGAGCGAAAGTCGCTCTTGGATTTTGATGTTTTAAAGCGAGGTGAGTCCTTCCCTTTGGAACCAGGTGAATCATTACCTCTAACAGGGGGTGATTCAGTTCCCCTGCTTCGGGGAGAGCTATGTAAGCTTGAGCCCTTAGAGTGCGGGGAGTCGGACCCCTTGAGATGCCGTAGTCGGGGGGAGTCGATGCCTCGCAGATGGGAGGAAGATCCCATCCTGTCCCTGTGGAGTTTTTGGTCCTGGATCTCAGCCAGAAGTTCTTGAGTCCTCTGCAGCCTCTGGGTGATCAGGTCCTGAAGATGATCCGTGGGGCTCTGGGCTAATGTTTCATTCCTGGTTGATTTTCGCTCTGCTCTGGATAGAGCATCGTCCATGGAAGCACAGCGGTTGCGGCACTGAGCTAACGTCGTCTTTTTGTCTGGAGGGATGTGAGACTGGAAGCTGTGGGAAAATTCACTTTGACGTGGTAAACTACCGGTCCTCACCTTGGTGTCTATAATGGAGGTTGGTGGCCTTGACACATCTGTCCCAGCACGTCGGCGGGCAGGAGCATACTTATCTTCATTACCATCAAACAAACTGAGATCTTCTTCATTTACCAAGTCTAGTGTCAGCATCCCATCAGAGGAGGCAGATCCCTAAAAATTAAGACATCGTCATTCTAGAATTCATTTAAAGTGATAGTTAACCCAAAAATAAGAAATAATTATAATTTATTTCTGTTTGACTTTCATTCTTTTGCAGAACACAAAATAAGATATTTTGAAGAATGTTGATAACCAAACAGGCATATCTGTAAAAATGGCAACCATACCATAAAAAGATTAACCAAATGTTTGTGGTATACTTATAGCACATTTGTCTCCCAAAACCATTGTCCTTTTTTGCAAGTTTATTCACCTTAGAAAACCTGTGCATATCCTGATCATTTTGACAACGGTTTAGTAAAATATAGAAAGTCTGTTCAGTTTACAGGTAAGAATTTTATTCTCAGAGTCACATCCATAGTACAAAATGGTTGTCCATAATTCTGGAGTTCCCCAATCAACAATGATTCTCATTTAATTTCACTGTATGGACACAAGCACAGAGACATATCTCAAAATATCTTATTTTGTGTTCTGCAGAAGGAAAGCTATGTAGGCATGGAATGACAAGAGCTATCCCAGATTAAACAGAAATCTGTGATGTGCATGATCTGTTTTCTTGCATAAACAGTAAATAAACACTGTATATCAGTTGCAAAAATTAGCCATATTTGTCTATTGAATCACACAACAACCAGTGTCCTAGGGTCAGTATATTTCCAAAGCAAACAACAGTTGTCCTCAAACTCAAAACAAGAATGCCACCCACCACAGCCATAAGATGACCCCGCGTGGGTAAGCGGCGCCCTAGTGGGATCTTGGCTCGATCACGTGTGGGGTGCGCCAGAAGACTCTCTTCTTCAATCGTGACCTGCAGAGGAAAGCAGTATAATGTAGCTTTAACATATAGGTGATAATTAAAACAGCCATATATGGATTGTAATTTACACAAAGGGCCTGTATGAGATGAAGAATCATGTGTGTTAGTATGTGATAATTAATCCCACTTTCCAGAGCTTTTATATTTAGAAGCTGTTAGTGTGAAAAGGAGTTTTCGGGTTTATAAATAGCAGGTAATAGCAATACGTTTGTTTTTTCATTTGCAGTTCTGGGGAATGTAAAGTGTTGGGTGAATGTGAACCACCACAGATGCAGGATTAAAAAAAGGATTTTAATCTCATTTGCATTTAATTGTTAAAAGTACATTAAATTAAAGAAAACGTTTGTACAAATTTGTGATCGAATCTGTTCAATCTTTCATATATAGCTTTTTAATGACTGTATAAATCAGTTTCAGCATTCTATCCAATAGTGCAAAGGACTCAAGTGATGATAGGGCCAGCAACAGAGTATAAAAGAGAGAAATAAAACAGAAATATATTTTTCTAGTAATAAAAAATGGATGAGCAATGAAGGAATAATAAAGTGTCTGTGCTTACCTCATCCAGAATCCGGTTTTTAGCTCTGTTAATAGCTGTATTTAAAACATTGATCCAAGACTCTTTTTCTTCTGGACTCACAGCCAAAAACACAAGATTTGGACTCTAATAAAAGATTTATGGGAAATGATTTGTGTCTGGACTTTCAAAAAAGTATTGTATTAAATAATCTCCTTTCTTTCTCTTGCACAAAATTATTTTTCCAACACAATATACAGTATCTTGTCCTCACCTTGTTACCAGGTTGGGTGCGCCGAAGCAAGGTAAATTTACTGTAGTTCTTCTTACTGTGGCTCTTGGCCTTTCTCAGTTCCTCAGAGCGCTCATATTGAGCCAGGTCAAATACTTCATGAGTCTTTCCATTATTCTTCATCTAGACACAAAAAGAGCAGTATCAGCACATGGACCATCCATCTAAGGGCCTGAGATTTCAGGCAATCTCTTCCAGTAATTGACACTATCTTCAGTTGATTTTCTGGCCCACCGTGAAGACAACAGTAATTTATGGTGTGACATTGAATTAAGCTTGATGGACAGCAATAATTTATGTTTAACAGAGCATGATGTGCTGTGAGATCACTTATAGCTAGGTTTACCCTGTTAAACAAATTAACACAATAAAACTGATAAAAACATTTGTTTTTATAAAGCTGAATATCCACTATACCCAATTTGAGTTTTATAAGAACAAATATTCTTTGGTACCTAAAATCTATATTCTTTTTATTAAATTGTTCAATTTCTCACCGACAAATCCTTGAATTTTCTTCCGCAGAACACATAATAAGACATTTTGAATAAGATTGGGTATGGGCATGAAACTATTTTAAGTTATAAGGTGCCCGACATTTTTCAAAATATCTTCATTTGGAGAGGGATGCAGATTTGAAATGACCAGTGGGTGTATAAATTATAGCAATATTTGAATGAAAGAGGACCATTGTGTGTATTTTTTGCAGTAAAAAATCAAGGCAGATGTTTCAAAGAATGTGCGTTAGATCAGCCCCTCCTCCATCTATTCATCCAGTGACCCATCTGGGCAAAATGTTGTATTTCTAGACAGGTCAGTCCTCATTACAGTCGAATGCGATGGTAAATTTCACTGAATCTGAAAAAATGAACCCACAATGGGATTTCAATTCCCAAAGGGGTCCCATAGGTTTCAGACAGAGAGGTCCTACACAAGACATATTAGCATGATGTGAAATACGGATGGGGTTTACCATAGCAACCAAGTTACGCCAAAAATCAATCTTATATCAGTGGGCTTTGGATTCAAGTAAATAGTAAAGTAATCACAGACCAACAGCGAGCTCACATAAGGCAGCCTGTTAACAAATTTAAGCAAATTAAGTAAAAATTACTCCACCATATCGCAATCTGGTTAATGATTTTCCAAACAAAAGCAAAATCAAACTCTAAGCCCCAAATGTCCAAAGGTAGTCTGCGTAACAGCCGACGGGCCTTGTGGGAGTCACACATTTAAATGTGAGTGAGTACACACTTGGAGAAAGAGCATACTGGTGACGCTAATGTGGGGCAAAAGACCCCTGGAGGAAAAGAGCCCTGCCTCTCTTCACCACATCAATATTTCACTCCCCCACTGTTGGCACGGCAAGTTTCCAGTCAGGGGGCATCTGATCTCTGGATTAACCATCTCCAAAAATAACCTACTAACCGACCATCGTTCTGATGGAGGTATCTCCATCTGCGACCAAGAGGCCTTTATACAGACAGATCCTATAAATTTTACATTTACCTAATGTGTTTCCTAAAACAAGATTTAAGAAAGCAAAGCTTAGAGGTTGATAAAGTTCCACACCTGAACACTGTATAAACGTGTAAATATATATATATATATATATATATATATATATATATATATATATATATATATATATATATATATATATATATATTAAAGGCTCATTCTTTTATAATTAATATTTTATTTTAGTCCTGTGTTGGCTGACACTCATGTTCAAAGTAAAAGGCAAAACCAGTTGAGAATCACCGCGCTACATCATTTATTATTTACACAATATATATGGAGAGCTTGAACAGAAGCACTTTGAACACAGTTATGGAAGCTCAGCTGTCTTCATTAATACATATCAAAAGATTCAGTCAGGAAATTATGGAATTTCTGACTACAGTAACATGAGAAGTCCTTAAACGGCAGAGATCAATTGAAAAGTTATGTTAGGTGACATCATACAGGGTTACCTTAAACTCGAAGTCAACTGCAGTAGTCCAGATCCTTGTCAGAACTACAGACGGACCTGACACTTAAAACAGCCGTGGGCAGTGATCATCTGAGGACGGTCTTTTATCTAACACACACTGATGCAACCTGCTGACACTGTGTTCACATCTTATAAAAATAACACTGCTTGCCTGACCTGTCAGATGAGACTACAGCAATCGGAAATAGGCATTTTTTATTTATCTGTATATATATACAGTTGCCATGAGTCCATTATATGTATATATATATAATGGACTCATGGCAACTATGTACATATGTTTAACACAACATCCCTGTAGCACCAACTGCATTGTGTGTCATTAGGGTTAAAAGTTAAATTGATGGTCTTTCATTATTATAACTCAGTTACCAAAAGAAAGAACTGGGCAGTTCCATGAAAATGTCAAACTTACAATGAAACAAAAGGTTTTAACTATAATAACAGCACAGCTATCAACATGTGGTGGTTCAAATACCCATGTAAGGTCCCTCTTTAAGTTTTTAAAGTAAGGGCTATTTTCAGAATTGTCACATCCATAATGCTACATATTCTTCATAAAAAGACACATTAAAAATAAAACCATAGTAGGTATTTATGTTCTACAAAGAGCTATACCTCGATCAGTTGTTGGGTTTGATTTCTGTATTTTAATCCAATACCTATATTATTACGTCCATAACCCATGTTTATTTCCTTTTTTAAATGGAAAACTTGGGCATAGACTGATCCTTTTTTATGTTTAGGCTCAATCATCTGAGGTTTAGTAAAATATAAACAGATAGTTCCATTTATTATGAGTAAATAGACATGTTTTTATGTCACATCCCTAACAGAACACATCTTGCAAGCTTGCAATTATATATAATAAATTGAAGTTTATTCAAATTATTTTATTTTTAAAAACAAATAGTCGATAAATGAAAAGGTCTCATTCTTGCTATGAACAAAGCATTAACTGTTTTCCATAATTAAATTATAGTACTCACTAATTTGGTAATGATTTGAAGTTGTAATGTTCAGGAATCAGGTAGGATTAGGGATGTAGAATAAGGTTGTATGTTGAATGCTTTATAAGTACCAAATTAACAATCCTTAATAATATTAGCTAATATAAGGCATGTTGATAATCATCTAGATAATAGCAAGAAATGGCCCTTAAACTAATGTGCTCCCAAAAACATTGGGAGGATTAAAAGTTATATAATAATTATCAATGACATAAAAATGAAAATTACAAAATACGACAATATCTGTTTAGGACTTTTAAATAATAAAATAATGGTGACAAACATAAACCCTACAGTAACATTTAATTTCCAAAGTGCATTTATGTGATTTGAGTTAAATGGATATGTCAAATCATTATATCCAGAATCTTGAACATCCTCCTTGACAAAGACAGGTGCAGCTATAACTCTTTTAATGTAAGAAATAACATCATTCTTCTAACACTAACAGGATGAGTGAAACTTTTTAATAACATGTCACCACTGTGGTACCTGTACAAAGTCCCATGATAGGCTGTTATCTAATAAGATGAAAACAAGATTGTTGTACCAAAAATAAACCAGTGATTGAATTCGGTGGGATGCCTTATTCTGTTTCTCATTACATGTAATCAACTATCAGTTGATATTGTTTACATATCCATGAAACTCATAACCAATAAGCTGCTTATGCGTCTACACTGAAACAACTTTCTTATTGTCTGTGGGGCTGTGCCACAGATGGCTTTTCATTTTCAGTGTTTATATAATATCCAACAGAAAATTATAGCTTGTCAGAGATTACTTTGATAATTTTGCAACATCATAGCTTTAATATCAAGGGCAGGAATTTTGGCAGACATTCATGCCCCAAGAATGACCAATATTATTACATCTACTTGAAAAATCTTGAATCTTATTTAATGATACAAATGATTTGACACCAGCTCATAACTCACCTCTTTTTCAAAGATGTACAGATGATCCCCTTTCAGCATCACAAAGCGGTTTCGCCACACTTCCCTGAAAATCCCTTTGCCACTAAACCTACGGATCCAGCCCACTTTGTCCGGCTGGGATGACGGCTGGTTGGCATCATGAAGACCCTGTAAGTGTGTCATTAACTTCCAGTTACTGTTTCATCCCTTTAACATAACAGCATGCAATCTCTCTCTCTCTCTTCTCTCTCTCTCTCTCTCTTCTCTCTCTCTCTCTCTCTCTCTCTCTCTCTCTCTCTCTCTCTCTCTCTCTCTCTCTCTTCTCTATCTCTCTCTCTCTCTCTCTCTCTCTCTCTCTCTCTATCTATCTATCTATCTATCTCTCTTTCTCTCTCTTTCTCTCTCTCTCTCTCTCTCTCTCTCTCTCTCCCCCTCTCTCTCTCTCTCTCTCTCTCTCTCTCTCTTCTCTCTTCTCTCTCTCTCTCTCTCTCTCTCTCTTACTCTCTCTCTCCCTCTCTCTCTCTCTGCATCTGATAGCCCACTTTCTTCTTAGGCTACTGCCTGAGTCACAAAAAAGATAAAAAAGGAACATCCCAAAATGTTAAACTGTCAGGGTGTGGTTAATTAAATATAAGGTTCATTTGAATCAAATTCTATCACAGCATCTCTAACACAGATGCAAAGGATGCAGAAAGATGCCTTTGTCTCCAGCATAACAAAGAAATCTTTTAATAAATTGAAATATATTTTGCAAAATCTATAGAAACAATGTAATCTACAATGTTTTTCTTATAAGACACAATTGTATTTCAATCTTACCCTTTTCACCAAATGTGTTTTCTTCATGTTGGTTACAGTCTGGGTATATTCCAGTGTATATGAGCAGAGATGCTTTGAATGGCTTTAATCTTCCTCTTAATCCTCAAAATCTCTGAGCTCCTCGCAGGTGTGAATGGGCTGAACTGCTGTGTGTCAGTGCCGGACTGCCACTGTCTGCATTGATGGTTTGCAAAACGCGGGCACCGGCTCTCCATTGGTGTGGGTGACTCCCTGAGATGCTGTGTGCTTTGCATTGAAACACATTGGGAGGGGGGGGTTCCCGTTTATAGAGCTCGACTGCTCCATCTATTGAACGAGCGCATCTGTCAGAGTGATGTCACGGCATCATGTATATATTATATGAATATATGAATGTATATATTTTTTCCTGAAAAATAACAGTAACCTTTCTTTTGAGTGTGGTAAAGATATTAACTATGTGATAAAAGACATCACCCACATTTACATTTACATTTACTCATTTGGCAGATGCATTTATTCAAAGTGACTTACAGTATTATGCAGTTGTCAATCATCACTGCAGAGCAATCAGGGGTAAGATGTCTTGCTCAAGGACACTTCAGTCATTATGTGCTGACACTGGGATTCGAACCCGCAACCTTCTGCTTACAAGTCCAACTCTCTGACCACCAGACCCCGAGCGACCTCAGATAGTACAGGTATGTCTGTTAGATGTTTCTTAAAGATCATGACCATATCTGCTGTTAAAAGCATCTGCTAAACATCTTAGAATTAGTAGTACATTCACTTTAAATCAAAATCATCTAACAGACATCTTCTAGAGATATATATGACATCTGACAGCACATACAAGCACAAAACATGTTAAAAGGTAAAGCATGAAAAAGTCTTGTGGTAACAAGCATCATTTTTTGTGAATTATTGTGAGTCTTTCTTATGTAGGCTAGTACAACACATTGTGTATAACAATATTAAGCTGGAAAGTCCTTTACTCTAAAGTAGACACTTTTTTATTGTATATACAGAGTGTTGTGTTTGATGGAGTAAAGCTATTAAGTCTTTCAGGCTTGCTGGTTCCCTGGTTGATGGGTAGGGATTAATGGATGTGATTATGGCGGATGGGGTTTATAGTGCAAAAGCCCGAGCGTATCCACAGGTTTTAAGCTCTGAAGGGCATGAGAGGTCAGGGCTAAACTCAGTCCACTTGATAGAATTTCATCTACGAATCTGTCAGGTAATGTACAGATCTGAGTTTCTAAAGGGGCATCAAAAGATTTACAAAAAAATGACATATCAATAACTAGATGGCTATTATGCCACATTTACTTTATTTAAAAGCATCATGAACTGTAAAACCAAAATGAGACTTAATATCATAGTTAACTATGCTTGTTTTGTAAACGTAATGAGGTTTTAAATAGTATTAAAAAAAAGATAAAAATGATTAGGAAACCATTTATTTGCAGCATTTTTTACTGTCACTGAGACTGCTCTATTCTTGCTTATTTTAAATCTCAAGTCAAAGTAGTATTAAATTATTCTATTTGTATAATAAAAGAAAAACATTAGGTGGCCATGAAAAAAGCATGCATTAACATGCCAAAATAGTTAAGAACAGTTTGTGTGGCATAAAATAAAAAATGGATTTGGTACCAGATCGGCAAAACTTAAATTATTTACAGGGAGACGTTCGTATAGGATTGAGTAGATCACTCAATGACCTTACAGCAAAATACCCATATCATTTTTTTATTTTTATTTTACCACTTCTGCATACTTTCATCATTAAATATAGATGGACAAGACTGTCACTATTCATAACAACATAAAGAATTTGCTGTTCCAAAATAACTTTTGCTTGATGCTCAGTTTTGAAACAAACTGATCTGAAAGACAATTTTAACAGTGATATTATTGCCCAGATAATATTTACAAAGCTGCTTTTTCTTTTCTTAATGTAGGATATATACACATCATTTAAACATATTCAGTTGTCAACAAATGATCATAACACTGCAAAACTAGCCAATAAATAAAATCAAACCACTTTAAGGGCATCTGAACATTATTTACACATAATCATAAAGGTGATGCACATTTAAACGCTTCATTAGCAAGACCCTATTATGTGTGGCCTTTTAAAGGAATGTTAGGAGTGAATAAGAATCAGAGGACAGTCAACACTGTATTTAAGAACACATGATTATTTTGACAGTTCAGCGTCGACTTGATGGTCGACCAGATCCTTGTGTCCTGTCAGCTGAACCTACTGCAAGCATCACTTCCTCCAGGAAACTGTGAGAGAGAAAAGAGTAAAACAAGTCTGGGTCAAAAAGCTTATCCATAGTCAGCAATATACCTGTCAGATTGAAATGTCCCCATCCTGGGAAAAAGATTATTTAATTTCTAAAAATGAATATCCAAGCAAAGAATCTTGACACTATATCGAGCAACACTTTTAAAATGAAATCCTGAATAATTCAATGAAGTCATATGAGCAGACAATTTATATTTTTGAATAGCATAATTCATTGTCTCCTGTCACCGTGAAACTAGAATCAATCGTGAGAATCAAACCTCTTAGTGTTGTGAACGCTTGTGCCCCCGAGGACGATGCGCACTCCTGGCATTGTGCGGTTCAGGTTGTAAACAGCCAGTGCCTCCTCATACGTGGCTCCACCGATTATAAAGACGATAATGTCTTGAGGTCTAAGGGTGTTAGACAGGTGCAGGATGGGTAAAAAGCTCATGGGTAATTGTAAATGCATTTGCAAATGCATATGTTATATGTTGCAGTTAGTTTTTGTTATTTAATGAAAAATACTTATTAGTAAGTTTAAGTTAAATACCCTGCAACTGTGGTGCTCTAAAGGGCAATTCAAACCAATTTATTTCAATACTTTAAAACATTACATCTAAAGAGGTTTTAGCATAAAAGTATGCATGACAATGTGTTTGTGTCACCTGTCTCTCAGAGAATTAGGACCGAGGTAAGGGAACTGGCTGTCTTTCAAGCGACCCTTGATCAACTGATCCAATGTGTCGTGTAACAGTGGCTGATGCTGTGTGTACACATTCTCAACTCCCTGTTCAAATACACACAAACACACATAGTTAATATCTTTAGTACACTATATGAATAAAACAGTCCTTAAGATCCATAAGATTGGCACATAATATATATATATATATATATATATATATATATATATATATATATATAATTATATTATTGTTGCAGTTGATGTATTACAATTGTTCCATCAACACAATAGAGTACAGATGATATAACCTTCATGTCTCAGCTGACCACTTCTAATACCAGGTCTAAAAGGATAAGTTTGTGAGACTAACCTTAAGCCCTTTGAAAAATTGTTTGGTAATGGAAACAGCATCTGTGGGAGTGATGAGGTCACTTCCTCTGACTCGTTTACCTCCGTATTCCACCATAGCCTGTACCATCTACAACAAAAACAGAGGAAATATTATTGATACACTCAGATTTACAATTTCCTTTTTTACTTTTAATGATAATTCCATAACAGTCTGTAGTTAAATAACTGAAAATAATAATAATTTTTTGTTGAATTAAATCAATATATATTTAGTAGTTCAACAAGGTTTGTCTCAGAAATAAGCAGAATTTTATGTTTATTTAATTATAGATAGTTCTATCTTGTTAATAATATTATTAAACATTTTTTTTTCTTATTTGGTTAAATAGAATTGTTAAAAAATAACAATATAAAATAAATAAATGAATAATGTACAAAGCAAAAAATTAAGTAAAACCATGAAAAAATTTTTTTATTTTGAAATAAATTAAAAAATCATACATAAAATAAACATTGAATATAAAAATAACAAATTAAATAAAAAAATCAAAATAAAAAAAATATAAATCTACAGTAACTACCCTTCTAAGCCATGTTTTGATATTAAAACGACTGATCTAATGTGTATTACCTTGCGATGTCTTTCTGTCACTCCTCTACGGTTGAGATCCTCCATAAGGCTTGGCAGAATACTGCTGCTATGTTTCTCATATCGCAGTGCGTACAGCATTACTAGCCGCACAGCGTCAAGTTCATTCAGCCGTGGGTTCTGCAGGAGCCGCCTAAGCATCTACACATATTCACATGCATTCATCAAAACGCGCAGATAAGACAAAGATTCTGCACACAGGTCTGTATTTAGTGTTGGATAACTGACCTGTTGTGCATTGGAATGGTCATTCTGACAGGCCAACTCCTGCTCCACCTCTGACACCTCCATCAGTTGCCTTTCACTCACCAGACGTGAGAGCTCACCAACCACAGTTACGTGCTTGGACACTGTGCCTGACATTTTCTTGAACTGGGGATAGTTATCCACAAAAGCCTAAAGCAGAAAGTGGTCATTTCAGAAAACGGAGAGAGAAAATATTATACATCCGGATTGATATATATCAAGGATGACAGTCTGCTCACCTTCATGTCTGTTATGGACTCTAGTTTCTGTTGGCCTTTGGGTTTTTTCTTTTGGAAATCCTCCATTAGATTCTTAATGTTTGTTCCAATTTCACCAAAGTTTAAGTACAAGTTCTAATTGAGAGAAAGAGAAAAGAATGTTAATATGCAAATGTATTTTAAATTACACAATGCATTCATGACCATACTCACATTAGCATAAAATTCATCATTCTCTGCCGACAACACTACCTCCCGCAGTTCCTTACTGATTCCGGGCACTCTGGAAAGGTCTATTCGGTTGTTATTAATGCCAAGTAGCTCATGAACCATAGCTTGATATGTCCACTAGAGAAAGCAAACGCATATATTTAATGTGATGTCAACACATTGTATAATATTGTTTGGGGCTGCAGTGCCCACACTCGCTCCTTTAAGGTCTTGAAACAGTATAGAAATGATCCTTAAAGTATTTAAAATGACTATGGTTTCTATCACCATCTGGTGGTCAGGTTTAGAAATGAATTGCAATTTGCAAAAGGTTTCCAGGAGTCAAATGTTGTTTACCTGATTGAGAAGAGGAGTTATGGCATCATCACTTCTGTCTAGAATCAGGAGAAGAGGAGGCACTTCTGTCTTCCTAAAGTCAAACAGTTCATACTCCTTGGTAATGATTTGCTATAAGAGAAATAAACAGAAAAGTGAACAGTGAGTGAGTCGTTTTATTGTAGGGGGCATAAAGGTTGTGAGGTAAAAGCTTACTTTGACACACTCTGCCAGTCTTTTAGACATGTCAGAAGATAGTTGATAGCGGATCATGGGGCATTTCTTTAATGACAACAGCACTGATGTCAAACCCTGTGTGACACGAGGCAGGACACTGGGCTCCCAACTGCGGCCCTGAAAACACAAAGATGTTAAACTTCTGTAACAACGTCCTGAATTTAGCTGAGTGTAAAGAGTGTAAAAGTATATTTATTACTCTTACCCTCGCTACTCCTTGAAGGTTAAGGGAGAAAAGGTGAGGGTTCACAGCAATGAAATCTCCATAAAACTCCTATGGAAACATAAAACAAGACAGTGGAGTTATTTTCAATATTGGAGTTTACGGATTGTTTCAGATTTAATTGCATTGACACCATTTATTCTATTGTTTGAAAAAATTATTTTCCTATGATTTTTTCAAACAAAACAATAATTTTTTCAAACAATCAATATTGTAAAAAGTACTATATACACTACTGGTTAGTAATTACTGGCTGTAATGGTTCTGATTGTTTTTTATCTGTGGGTGTATGCCCAAATGTCTGAAAGTAGAAAGAAATTTATTTTAAAATATTTGTTTCATCACAGGACTCAGCTTGAATAATGAACGAAGCCCAATAAGAGCAGAAAAATAGAAAGGGTGTCTTTTAAAGTTCTTAGTTAAGAAGCAGTTTCAATTTTTTTAATTCTAGTCAAAAGGTGACTAAACTGAAGATGATTATCTATAACAAGTTTCATATAATTGCTTTGGTTATGTCATACTTTCCATACTTTTCTTTGTTTTATTTCATTGTCTTGATGCAAAATTCAAAAATATTCTAAAATTGAATATATGTATATTTGACAACAAAATGCAGTGCTTTAAAGGTTTTTCAAGGTTTAAATAAAGCACGTTCATTAAATTAACTTTAGGAAACAAATGTTAAAGTACGTGGACTAATCCTGGGGCTCAGTTGTAGTCTGCTGATTAGAAAGTTGGACTAATAACCAGAAGGTTACGGGGTTCGATTCCCAGTGCAGCAGACAACGACTGAAGAGTCCTTGAGCAAGACATCTTAGCCCTGTTTGCCCTGCAGTGATAACTGTTCACTACACTACACTTGTAAGGAGAAGGTTTTGGGTTCGATTCCCAGTGCAGCAGACAACGACTGAAGTATCCTTGAGCAAGACATCTTAGTCCTGTTTGCCCTGCAGTGTTACCTGTTCACTACACAACACTTGTAAGGAGAAGGTTGTGGGTTTGAATCCCAGTGCCAGCAGACAACAACTGAAGTGTCCTTGAGCAAGACATCTTGTCCATGTTTGCCCTGCTGTGATAACTTTGCACTACAGAATACTTGTAAGGAGAAGGATGCGGGTTCAATTCCCAGTGCCAGCAGACAACGACTGAAGTGTCCTTGAGCAAGACATCTTAGCCCTGTTTGCCCTACAGTGTTAACTGTTCACTACACAACCCTTGTAAGTCGCAAAGCGTCTGCCAAACAAACGTCAATGTAAACGTACCCACCTGCACTTCTGCAACAACTTCTTGCTCATCCGCCTCGGCCAATGCTTTGACCTCACTCTTACTGATAACGTTACTGAAATCTGCAGGGACAAAACCGAGATGAGTGGTGTTTATTTGAAAGAAAGATGGAAGTGTTGTGTCTGATCATCTGCAGCGGTCACTCACAGATGAAATAGACACTGTACTTGGGTCGACGGAGCTCCTGGATCAGATGCTGAACGTTCTCCTGTAAACAAAAGGGAATCCGCAGCATGACCCACATGCCTTATACCCCACAGAGACACATATGAGATAAATAATCTTATCCTAAAATAATGTTATATCTCAGTGTTACCTTGGTTGGTCGCAGAAAGCAGATGGCTTTTAGGTGCTTCATGTTGTCTCGGTTTTGGGAATCGATGCGTTCGAAAAGGTAGACCTCCTTCTGTAGTATCTCAGACTGAGTATACACCATACTCACTATACTCGTCTGGAATGATGAGCACGTGTTAATGTGTTGTTTACACTTCAGATTTGGGTTTGTTTACATTCACTCACCGTTTCTTTATCCATGAGCAGAACCTTCATGCCGGCTCCACTGCTCTCGATCATTTTGGACACATATTGTTTGACAGCCAGAGTTACGTTCATTTTGTCGTTCTTTACGTTCAACGAGAACGGAATAAACAAGAGATGACAAATTGTTATGCTAATCCGCAAACTCCGCGTGAAACAGTGCGAGACAACTGTATGCGCTTGATTCTACTTCCGGTGTACGCAGATGGTTCACCCGTGGCTGATTTGAGATCAGCTTTGCTGCGGTGAATCTGCCTGGCTGTGTGGTTGAACAACTGGACTGGAAACAGGTCGTTAGAGCACTTAAACATATCCCAGAATTCAATGCGGCTGCGGGATCGGTGTGAAGAAAGCGCCATATTGGGAAGGGCGGAAATGAGATTTATGAGCTTTATTTGATTGATACATTTTTCATTATTATCACAAGAAATTAAACATACACATGAATAAACATAACAAAGGACAAACGTACAAATGGAAAAAACGAACTAAAGTAGAAGTTCAAGGCTTTACTGTTCTGCAGATTAATTCTGTTTAACTTTTAATGTTTTTAAGCACTGAGAGAATTTTGAAGCAAGAAAAGTTTGGAACTTTTTCTGACCATCGACATTTATGAATGTGAAACTTACTTAAAGTTATCTGTATGAGTTTTTTAAGATATCAGAAAGTCCAAAATTGACAATTGACACACACACACACACACACACACACACACACACACACACACACACACACACACACACACACACACACACACAAATACCAACACAGACAGACAGACAGACAGACACACACACACACACACACACACACACACACACACAAATACCAACACAGACAGACAGACAGACAGACAGACACACACACACACACACACACACACACACACATTATTATTAAAAATAATCCCAAGATGGTTTAGAAAACAATGTTGAAAAGAGTCAATATTCTCATAGTTTTTAGTGCCTTTTGTTTTAAAGAAAATATAATTGAATCAACATAAAATTCAATTTCTTTTAAAGGACATAAAACAGGTTACTTTCAGAAATTTACATTTGTGTATATGAAATGTTGCTAACAGAAGGGTCAGGTTCAATATATAAATACAGTCGTCATCTTGGTCTACTGAAGACACCAAACAGTACTTATTTTTATGGTACTTTTAATTATTATTTACTTTCTTAATAATAAAAAGTGATTTCCCCAAAAAGATTTTGCATGTGTGCAGTAATGAACTAGACGTGCAAAATATCACATGCTTTTAAAAATTACTGCTTTATGTGATGCCCATGTGTTTTTATTACATTTGAACCTGTTTAGTTACGATTTTTTTGTTTATTTATACTCAGAATACTTTAAATTCCTTCAGCTCTAGAAATTAAGTTGACATTTAGGCCTATATCCTTTTCGAAATGGGAGACATTTAAGTGATGGTTCACCTCACCTCCCAAATATTCAATTTGTCATCATTTACTCACTTTCTTGTCACTTTAAGCATATGTTTCTTTCTTCGGAACACAATAGAAGATATTAGTTTTAAAAAACGACATCCATTGACTTTGCTTTAGTTTTAGAAGTAAATTGGTGCCACTGCTGTTCGGTTCCCAACTTTCTTCAAAATATCACATCTTGTGTTCTGTGGAAATCCATGCTTGAAATAATAAAACCGTAAAAAAATGTATGAAAAAAGTATTGTTTATGGGTAAACTATCACATGGACACTTTTGCATTTAGTTTAAGTTTATGTTTAAAGCATGATGTTTATTATAAGAAGTTTTATAGAATTTGAGATAAGAGTCAGAAAATGGCCTTATAAAATATTTTTTAGCAACTTTATAGTGAACATTAACATATATGAGCTGTAATGCCGGTCCACCTTAGAAGTCCACAAAAATAAATAAAATGGTAGCTATTATTAAAAATGTAATTCTTCAATTATTTAAGATACATGAGAAAGATGATTTGCACTGTCACATTTGAATGTAGCCTAGAAAAATATGCAAAAAATCCTGAGTTTTAAATTCAACTATTTTAATTTTTTCAATAATTGATTTTAATGTAAGAAAACGGTCAATAAAAAAGATTAAAACATGACAACGAACTCTTCAACTTTTTGTAGGCATATGTCATTAGGAGGAAATTTGATGGGGCGTCAGTCTTCTCCATTGTAGCCCACGAGCCTTGAACTCACTTCCCACAATCTCATCGCAGCGAGATGATCTTTACCTTCAGGAGCTGGTTCCCTTAGCTTACAATCACTGTTAACAGAATGATCAGTGAATATGAATCATAAACAAGACAAGAAAAAATATTTCGAGAATTTATGCTATTGATATTTTAAAATGATGCCAGAGGTTTAACAAAGTTTGATTTCAGATCAAAACAAGTTTTGTATTACCATTCAATGCAATGCCAATTTGTTGTTGCAAGTAAATTATGTAAAATGTTGTCTGCACCTGAAGTAGCAGCCACTATAAGGCTCCAAACCCTCAGCAACTGCACAGTAGATGCTGGTCTGAGCACCTTGCTTTGGGGTTTTCATCAGCAAGATGGCGGGGATAGACAACAGGGTACTGAGAAGAGGGTGCTGAGTCTGTACGTAACGGCCCAGTTCAGTGCGGATTACTCCTGGATGAAGGGCATACACTGTAACACCAGACCCTGGTTTGAAAGAAAAAAATACAATATTCAGGATATTCAACATTTCTCAAAGTATTTTCTAAAACGCAATCAAGGTATTGGGAATGAAAGCACAAACCTTTAAGCCTTCTTGCTAACTCGTGAGTGAACAGCAGGTTGGCAAGTTTACTCTGCCTATAACTGACCAAGGAATCGTATGGTGCTTTATTGTAGTTAAGGTCATCAAAGTGGATCTTACCTGCCAGATAATTAACAATTACACAAAAATTTTTGTTAATAAATAATATTTTTATCCAATTTTTAAGGCATACCAACCTCCTTTGTGAGCAATGCTGGAAACATTAACAACTCGACTAGGAGCAGAATTTTTTAACATGTCCAAAAGCAGTACAGTCAGAAGAAAGTGGCCCAAATGATTGACAGCAAACTGGGTTTCATAGCCATCCTCTGTAAGGCTTTTAGGGCACATCATCACTCCTAAGAGTATAACAATGGATTTGATCACAATAGAGTTTGAAGCTATTTACATTTGTTTAAATGCACAAAATGATTTGTTGACTTCTCACCAGCATTGTTAATGAGAATATCCAGTCGGTTTTCAGTGGCAGCAAACTCATGAGCAAACTGACGTACAGAAATTAAAGAGGCCAGGTCTAAGTGCCGAACTACTATGTTGCCGTTTCCAGTTGATCTGCGAATCTCTGCTGCTGCTTTTTCTGCTCTTGAAAGATCTCGACAAGCCATCACAATTCGAGCCCCTGATAAATAAAATGTTTCAGTTACTCACTCTTTCAATATTTCACATCTGTACGACTTTCTTTCTTCTGAAGTAAAAAAATATATTTTCAAAAATACTGGTACAGGAAATACTTTTGTAGCTTTTGACAAGCATTGGTTTTGTTTCTATAAAAGTCAATGGGGACCAATACCAACATTTTTCATAGTAGAGTATTTTTGTGTTCTGCAGAAGGAAGAAAATCATACAGGTTTGAAATGATAAGCGATGAAAGAATTTTCACTTTGGGGTGAACTATAACTTTAAGTGTAAAAATCAAAAATAAAGGTGAAAATTTTGAACAATGAAATAACAGGATGCTGCTTACCTCTCATGGCCATGTCAATTGCGGTCTCTTTTCCTATCCCAGTGTTGGCACCAGTAATGACAACCGTCCTTCCATCCAGTCTCACATGACATCGACATATTCCGCCTGCAATCCACTTTCTTAGTAGAACCAAACCTTGTAGAAGAAAATCATTCATTTAATGATTTGATTTGATTTAATGGTTTATTTAAAAGGGGACAGTGCAATTTCATAAAACATATGAACAAACATGGTTAAAAAAAGCCAGAATTAGCCAATTATTTTCATCTGTAGTCCCCTGGCCAAAATGTAAAAAAAACATTAAAATATGAACAAAAATATATATTTACAATGCTATGGCAAATCGATTACAATATAAATGACACTGTAAAATAATTTAAGGTACATTGTACCTGTTACAATAATCAGACACACAAAAAGCACTTTTTCAAAAAAGCTATAGTATATCAAATATATAATACAGCTCAATATAATCGGCTTTCAATGTTGGCCGACATAATTGTTAATGAGCCAAATGTAAATTTTTTTTGTAAAGGCCTTATAAGTGTTGAGCTGTCTAACCTCCTAAGGTATAGAATTCCATTAAGTAGTGCCCCTCACTGACCAGGCTGAAAACGTTCCTGCGCAGAGGGATGACACAGTCACCTCTGGCAGAGCCTCGAGTAACACGCTCAGAACTGTTTCTTTGGCTGATGAACTCAGCCAGGGGAGCTGGTGCCAAATATGAGATTCAGATTTAAAAACTTATGAATACTGTTCAAGTTTAAAAGGCTTAGTTTTTTAAAATTGCACTGCAATGTTAGTGCCTTGGTTTTTTGTCCATGATTTTAATGGCTTGTTTGCATAATGTTTCCAAAGGTCTTTTTGCGCTCAGACTTGCTTGAGACCAACTTGTAAAGCAGTAGTTGAGGTGAATGAAAATCATGTAAAAAATGTAAAAAATGTAAAAAGATTAGTGCAGCTTCGGTTGACATGTCATTTCGGATTAAGCGGAAATTTGCAAGATTAAACTTGATTTTCTCCAGCAACTATTATGTCAGGATTAAATGAAGCTCTATTGGTTTTACTGAAGAAAATAGCTACAGTTTTGAAATATTTAGCTGCAGGCAGTTCTTCTGCAGCCAGGATGTAACACAAGTCATTGCTTTAGTAAGTTTATCTGCAACAATGTCTTTAGAGCGACCCATGAACAAATAGAACAGTGTCATCTGCATACATTAAACATTCTACTTCAGAGCAAGCATTAAGCAAGTCATTGATTTAATGGCTTAATAAGAGGGGCCCTAATATTGAGCCAAGAGGAACCCCGGGGGTTAGCCTAAGCAACTCAGAATTGCAAAGTACAGATTGTGTATGATCATGCTGAAAAGATTATTTGTTGAAATCATGAACAATGTAGAGTTCAGTATTGGGTGACCTATGCATATTTTACTGATTAATTACAGCCCATATTTATAAATTGTGTTAGAGAAAATGTATATTAAATATTTAATCTAAAGGAATATGGAAATTCTTTGTGTACAATTACACATTTTGTAACATAGTGTAAAAGTCTTGGGAGTAACATAATAGTAACTATACAAATATGTATTAAGTGGGACTTCATTCCTCATTCTTCAATACCTTTTAATGAATATGTATATATAAATAAGATGTTACAATCTGGTGAAAATACATGACTCGCCATGGCATAGTTAACTTCTGATTTCTGTTTGATTCAACGAAATCAATCATTAATTCAACGAAATCTGTTAAGCTTTATATGCTTTATTATTGCCTACAACACAGTTCACAGAACAATCCATTTTCCTCTGATATCACCAAAAACAAGAAAGGAAATTAAATCAGACGACTTACTGATAGCTGTAATGGCAGTTGCTGTGCCATATTTGACTAGACGGTTTGACTTCACCTCTTCCCATAGATGAATGACAGAGTTAGACAGAGACATGTTATCTATTAAAGTTCGGCTTACATTTTATTTTTTATTCTAAAATATTAAGTCTCTCTTTACAGCTCTAAAGCCACCATAAACCTCACTGACTGCTATGTCTGAGCTCCCTGCACTTATGTCTGGGTTTATAAGAAGATTAAGCCAAGATCATGTTATCCACGGCTTACTCTGAGGCAGAAATGTAAAAGACAAAAACACAATTTCCTTATTTAAAACAGTGTGAACAACTTTTGAAAGGTTTAAAATGTAATGTTTATTTTTTAAATGCTGTGACATTTGAATGCTTTAAATATTAACACCAAACAATTACAATTCCAACACAAAAAACAAACCCTGTAGCCTGTAAATATAAAAAAACAACAATATCATTATTTCCAAAACACAATAAAAATGCAATGGATTTAATGTTTCGAAAGGAAATTTGATTGGTGGCATTAACTTCGCACAAAAAATACGACATGAAACAGAAATCAATAAAATAAAAAATTGTCCATTGTGCAATATAAAAATAGAATTGTTGACGTTTTCATAACAACGTATACAATTAAAATAATTCAAAGGATTTTCCATTGTGTTTGTTTTAAGACCAAAAAGAATCACAAAGTCACCAAACAGTGCTTGTCTATTGTCTTATGTGCTCTTATTAACATAAATTTAATACGTGTTGTCAATAATGTGAAACTCTACACAAACACGATACATATAAACTATTATGGATGGTGTAGAAACATTGGTATTTGTAAATTTTAACCACATAAAAGCTTTATACTAACATTTATGTGGCAGAGAAACGACATTAGTAAAGTATGAAGTGTGACGTTAACTGACTAACATTCAGCGATATAAAAAAGCAATTCTTCTAAATAAAAAAGTCGACTTTAATTATTTCTGCCGCCGCAAATTCTGCGCATTAAATAACTTAGCCAGTGTCTTAATTTAAGCTAATGCTTAAGCCGCCGTGCTACATTTTAGCGCAGAACTTACGCGTACAAACATGTAACAATAAATCATAGCTTCTATAAAATGCGCACAAAAATAACGCAGAAGTCACATATTAATCGGTAATGTCTTTATTTGTTGTTGTAAAATCCTTTTTTTATGAATAAAATTAAAAAAGCAACAATTGAGCATAAATGTGTCATACGAATTGTATTTTCGTACACTAGCGCCAAACATTTTAATCGAATTTCTTTCAGAAATCGCGAATCACTGATTAGCCATCCTTATTCACGAAGATCTCAGCCAATCAGCGCGCAGGGAATATTCGCGGAAGTGACGTGTTTAAATGTTCGCCTACCAACGAGGGAAAACCGTCTCCAGAACAGAGATGGCAAATCCTGCGATAATTGGAGGAAATAGCGGGATTTGAATCGGTCTCCTTTCTGCATATGCAAAACGGTGCGCGAGGTAAAGTCTCACTACCGTAAACAACACAATTGTGTTGCATGCAAGTTGTTTAGAGTTGTGTAGTTTGGTAAACGTTAGCTTGTGTAGCTATCCACACAGTGCTAGGTGCTTCCACATTGGTTGAGAGGCGGTTAGCACGGATGCTAACATTTGGATCGCTGAAAGGAAGTGGGAAATCGCAAGCTTGTAATTAGTCTAATAAAATATCAGTCTCATAATAATTTTATATTTCTGACAAATAGTATGAATATATTCAAAATAATAGTTTACATTTCAATAATTGTAAAATTATAAAATAATATTTTTTACATCACAGATAGATGTTATAGTCAATGTTTTAAAACAATTACATTACTGTATTTGTTTTAAGTTGTCTTTGAAATTTTTATAATTGTTGTTGTTGTTGTGTATGTTCTGTTTTAGTAGATTGCTTGATATGTTTGTGTTTACATACAATTTGTTTGTGTTCTGTCTAATTTTGTTTTAATAAACACAGACATGTACATACATATCTAAATATTGACTATTTATTTAGATTTACCAATCATTAAAATAAAATATAATTATATGAATTACATCACCAACAGATGCCATCAACACAACAACAAACATGCCTGATCAATACAATACATCACGTGACTTATATACTGGATTTCATAATCAGGAACCAATAAGATGCCAGACAATAACTTAATTACAAATACACATTACCCCAAAATACACCACACTATTTTTTATATTTTTCTTAAGTAAATGGAGGTCTGTTAAACACATTTGTATACACAGGCCAATATTATGTTAACAATTATAAATATAAATAAATGTCGATTTAAACATACTTATTTTACATTATTAATGATTAACCAACCCTTTACACTCTCTAATTGACTTAAGGATGATCACAGAATAATGGCTGATTCTGACCTTTACATGCTATGTGATGAAGAAGATCTGGCTCCATGTCAAAGTATAGTAGAAAACACAGAGGAGCTGAGTACCACAGGTATGTTTTACACTTTGGGGTGTTCGCTTAAACTGATTCAATCGAGAATACATGTTTTCTTTCTTTAGCTTGACTTAATGCATGCAGTAATGTTTTTTTCAATTATTTACCTACTCCAGTCCAAAATGGAAATGCTGTATTGTCACCCGCACAACCCGATGGCACCTGCTCTAAAGAGACACCGGCTGCTGGTGACATTACACATCAAGCTGTGCCTTTGGCTAATGGTGAGAACACAAACAAGCGTGTCAGAAACACAAATAATGCATTTTAATGATTAATTAATTCAATTAGAGCTATATGCTTTCATTTCTATTTACTGACACCTGGTGGTTAGTAGTAATTGCAAACATGTCTGCAGCCAAGAAATATGGAAAAAAGTGTGAAATGTCCTCTTTCCCTCTCCATCCTGTATTAATAGCACCTGCTGTTGTTCTGTCAAATGCAGTCACGTCAAATTCTCCAGGTGGCATGCTTGGTCAGACCATCTACTTCACCACACAGGTTTGACCTCGCTCTATTGCGACTTTTTTAAAAACCTTCCTGAGTGGACCATTTTATTTTTCTACTTTTAGATTCTAAACATATTTCACATTTCATTTGTTTTTAATGAGAGTGTTTACTGGACCACATACTGTGGTTGAATGTTGAATAAACAAGAATGTTAGAACATTTTGTGATTATGTATGTGTTACAGACTAATCCAGGACAAACTCTGTCAAGTCAAATGGGCTTAGGAACATCAGTTGGCTATATCTTGAATGGACAGCCTGTGACTTTTCTAACCCCTGGTAAGTCAAAACTGTTTTTATTCTAGTGTTATATTATTATAAATTTTTCGTAATGCAGTGATCACCTAATCATTGTCAGATGGTGTACCCTCTTTAGCTCAGGCCCCACAGTTATTTTCACCTACTGGAAGTGCAGCACAGGCCGCATCGCCTGGAAACATCTCCAGACTGCAGATCCCTGTCACCCTTACCCTCAACACCTCGGGAAATCTACAGAGCATTACCTCCATGGCTGGCATGACCTCTCTAAACATGAAACCTTCTAACACCCTACCAACAACATCTACAGGTACCAGAATATAATTTTATTATGTGCCTAAAGTTTAGTTTCTTTTAATGTTTAAGAAAAATGGTTTGTTTCTTTTAGGCACAACAGTTAAGGTTATAAAGTTGAGAAAACTTAATGTTGGAGCTACACCAGGTACCGTTGCTAGTCAGGTGGTGTGTCCATCAGCACAGTCCTCCAAAGCCATCACCATCCAAGCAAACACGCCAGACAGAGTTCCAGTTCAGCTACAGTCACAGGCTGGGAGACATCAGGCACAAAACCCTCAAGCCCGTCCAGCCACAACAACAAATGGTTAGATTTGCAAAATGCTTATGGTTTTCTATATAGGTGTATAATTTTATGGCTTGTTTATGTATACATGTACATTTTTTTATTAAAAAAATTGATGTAAATAGGAAGTTATACACTTATTATACACGTTTGTTTGACAGCGTTCAAAAAAGGCTCCAACCTTTCAGCTGTCTGTGTTCGCTGTAAATACAGATACCAAAAATGTGAGGCTCTACGTGGATACTTTTGTGTGAGTTTTTATTTGTTTATTCTTTTCTTTTGTTTCTTAAAGTATTGCACCCATAAACAAAAATTATGTTTTATGTTTTCTCCCACTCATGATCTGTCAAACCCGCAGTGCTTTTTTCTGCAGAACAGATTATTTTGAATAATGTTGGTAAATCAAAACGGTTTGTCAGCATAGATAAAAGTATATTTGTTTTGTGTGTACTACCACATTTAACCACTGAATTAGACATACCTTCCTATATTCAATTATTTCTCTTGATTATGTTTTTCAGCAATGCAATCAAGAGCTTGTTGGAAGTGTCTGGCGACTGAAATCAAAAACTACAAAACGCAAGAGCCCGAATGACAAATCATGCGTAACATTGGGGACTCCTGTGTCTTTCCCCAAATCCTCAGAATCCTCGCTCAAACAAGTAACAGCTTCTGAGTTACCAGCGGGAGAACCTAGTCCAGGTTCTGGGGATTTGGACAACCAGGGAAGATTGATCATGTTAGTTGAAGACTTCTTCTATGGGCAGCGCCCAGGTCGAACCACTAATATAGAGACCAGAAGAGAGACAGTCACAATGAAGTGCCAACTCTGTGACAAGAGGTTGATGGGCAACGTCAAGTAAGGGATTCAAATTTTTTAGACTATGAAAACAACTTTCTTTTTTTTTTTGTATTTCTATTGTTTATTCTTTAATGTTCAATAATAAAGACTAATGAACCACATGAGACACCACATCGAAATGGAGCACCTTTCAGGAGAGATGGACAGTCATACCCTGTGCCACCACTGCTTCAGAAACTTCTCTACTCCTTTTCAACTGCAGTGCCACATTGAGAATGTTCACAGTCAAGTTGAGTCCTCAAGTGAGTGTAACAAGAAAAATGTAGCAGTAAAATATAAAAAGGCTGTGCTAAATTATAATGCCATATTGCTTTTGTTTTACAGGAGTGTGTAAGATCTGTGAGTGGTCGTTTGATAATGAGCCTCTCTTTTTGAATCACATGAAACATGCACACAAGCCCGGCGAGATGCCCTATGAATGTCAGGTAACTCAGTTTGTGTGTTTAGCCTTTAATTCATTCCTGCAGCACCCTCTTAACCTTGCAACAGTCTTCTTATATTTGTTTTGTTTTTGCACCTCAGGTGTGCAACTTCCGTTCCTCTTTCTTCCAAGATGTTATTGATCATTTTGGAGAGAAACATAAGGACTCCTGCATTTTAATGTGTATCTACTGCCTGAAAGTTTTCAAGTCTTGCACTGGCTACCAAGTGCACTACCTTAAACATCAGGTCAAGATTGACATTGATATTATATAACCAAGTCTTGTGAACATCTTTATTTTGTTTCTGTCCTGTTAATATATGTGTGGTTTTTCCAGAAACAAGATGCATTGCATTGTGACAAGTGCAGACTTCAGTTCCTGTTTTCAAAACAAAAGATGGAACACAAACACCGGTACCACAGGACCTGTGTCAAACCCAAACAGTTACAGGGCCTCAAGCCAGGCACACGTGTAAGAGACACCTATTAAACTTTTTTTAACAAACTCTGAAGATGGACTTTATCATGTATTCCTCCTGCTTGATAGTATAATTATTTTATATCTTTTTGCGTTATTTTTCCTGGGGGTAATTGAGATTTTTGCATGTGGGCTTTTGTCCTGTGTTTGCTTAGGTGATCATTAGAGCTTACGCCACAAGTCTAGTTCCAGAAGGTCTTTATAACAATCATGTAGGAGCCTCTCTGGTGAACTCACATACCCCTGTGGAGTCCAAGACTTTTTCGAATACCCCGCCAACAACACCTGCATCTCCGAATGTCACAAATCAAGTCTTTCCTGTAAAGAAAAAGCAAGTGGAAAACATGGTGGAGCTGATGGTCAAGTTTGAACAGCAGTAGTGAGTGTTAATATTTTTTCATTTAACATGTTTTAACATATAATGCTTACATTTTAGTTACTTAAGAAATCATATTAATATGATGACCATCATCCTGTTTCTCCAGCAATGATATAGAAAAACAGTTCTGCATTGAATGCAGTTATGAGATTCCAGGCTTTTCCAATCATTTTCCCACTTATGTAAGCTGTTCACTTTGTCGATACTGCACCTGCTGTTCCAGGGCGTATGCCAATCACATGATCAGGTAAAAATGTTGTGGAAAAAAATATTTTTAACACATTTGATGTGGAAATTAAATTTTCTTTCTTTATATGCAGTGAACATGTTTCTCACAAAATCACGAGAAAATATGTTAGCCTGTACAAATCCTGCCCAAAGTAAGACAAGATTTCTCCTTCCTTTTGCTTTTTTTGTATTTCTACTTTGGTGGTCTATCTTGGTCTTAATCTTTTACAGGAGGGGGCATCTAAGTTGTACAGACTGCAAATACAAAACTCAGATTGGAGATTTGATGGCCAGACATCTTGCTAAATGTCCTACACATCATTCAAGTCACTGCACCCTGAGCGGTAGGACGAATACAGACTACTTTTTTTGACATGTAATTTTACAAGCTTGTTTTTGGCATAACAGAGAAATAATTGGCATTCTCTGTTTCAGAGGGGTTTTCACGTGGTTTTAAAAGGTAAGTTTGTTTCAAATTTCTTTTATGTGTAATGTGTCAGATACTGTGCTGCAAGATATGACCTAGTTAATATAGATCAAATACTAAAGCACTTCAGGTATAGTTTACTTTGCCTTCTGTAAGGTCAATAACTAACACTTGTGTCACAGTTAGCAAAATGTATTTATTTAAAATGTTCATTTCTGTTTTATGAATTTGTCATAGGTTTGTCTTCATCCCAACTGACTTAATTAAAGGTGGTCAAAGACTCAACATGAGGACCATTCTGCCTTTGCAAGTTAAGCAAGGGAACAAGCTACAATATCCTCTACCCAAACCCCATTCTCGACCGAGCTACATAATAACCCTCCCTGCTGGATCTGCCCTTACAGCATCCCTTCCCATTCAAGTTAACACTATCAAACAAAGTTGTTGCGTTGTTGCAGAGGAAAATGCATCAAAACCCATTTCTAATGGAAGATCATCTCTCACAGATTTGGGATGTACAGTGGAAAGGTCACTTACCATACCCCAGCTTAAAACTGTATTGTATGCTCTTTGCTCGGGGGTCCGGCAGGCTGCGAATCATTATGCGACTGAGCCAGAAGAAATCCAGTCCTTACTTTTGAAGCGGAAGCACCAGGTCCAGACCTTAAGGAGCGGAGAATGCTCTACTCTGATGGCCGACATGTTGGTCGAATGGGTTATGTGCCAGCGTGAGCAACAGCTGCCCATTGATGAAGTTAACCTATTCAACAGGGTCTCAGAGATCATGAAGATTGATGGTGGGACAAACATCTCTTATGACTGGGTGGTTGATTTCTTACTGAAAAATGATCTGGGCTTGCAGGCATTTGCCATGTCTAGGAAACTCCTTCCACAGAAGACTCGGGAGCTTGTATCTTCCTTTACAAGCTTTTTGAACCAGCAAATTGCCTCCCAGAGCTTCAGGCTTTCTGGGATTGGTGCCATGGATGAGCTGTCCATCTTTATAGACATGAAGCAGTTGGATGGAGCTTCTACAGATTCATCCTCCATGCAGTCAGCGTTTAAGTTGATGGGCACATCGGCTCCGCTGATAGATGTTGTATTTACCGCCTTAGCTGATGGTACCATTCTATCCCCCATGTTATTTCTAAAAGGTGAACCTTTTAGTCCAGATACCCTATCCTTGCCTGACTTCATCCTGGAGGCTAAACCAGAAGGATTCACGGATGAACAAAGACTTGAGATCTGGTTGAACAAGGTGTGGTGCCCACATGTAAACCCCAGTTCTGGAGGTAAAGGGTTATTGATAATGGACACCTACAAAGGACACATGGCTGATGATTTTTTGGCAGCGCTCAACAGTGCTAATACTTTGCCGGCTGTGATTCCTCGCGGTAGCTCACGCCATCTTCAACCTCTCGAAGCTTGCTTGGGACCTGTGTTAAGAGAGCTTTTGCAGGCCTGCTGGAGTCAACACGTGCGTACAGCACCACAGGAATTGGCAGATGCGAAGCTAGCTGACCTGGCTCGTGTTTTCTGTGGTTGGCTTGTTGAGATACTGAATGTTTTGAGAGAGAGGCCAAAACTGCTTTTTCGTTCTTTTGATCAGGTTTTGAGCACAAACCCAGAGGTGACCTCTGAAGAACCTTCAGAGCTGATGAGGAGTCTTACTGAAGCTCTGTTTACGAGTAAATTGAAGGAAGACAAAACTGTTAAGCAACAGGCAACAACTGGTGCCCAACATGAAGCCTCTCCCAGTGTTGTTTCTCCAAAATCTTTACCCTCCCCATCAGCTGGCATCCTTGCGTTGAAAAAGATCTTTGAGAAAGACAGTGATGTGGAGTCATTTCTTGGTTTTGAGGACGCAGAATTGATAGATCAGTGAATTTCTAACCAATGGATTCGTTCTTTTATCTGGTGAGGTATTTTTTGTGCCTTAGAGCTAGTGATTTAATTTAAAATGTCCATAAATAACAACGTGAAGTAGAAGTTGAACATGCTTGAACATCATGTGTAATTTTTACTCTAATTAAGGTTAAAGGGGTAGTTCAAACTTGTTTACTCACCCTTGTGTTATAACATTACCTGTATGACTTTGTCTTGAAGGAACAACACGTTTGTAACCATACAACATTGGTCTACACTAATTTCCAATGTTTGGGCTCCAAACTATTGATACATTTCTCGTTTTTTTTTTTACAACATGAGGGTTAATAAAAGGGGGCAGAATTGTTAATTTGGCTGAACTATACCTTTACGATTGCCAAGACACAGCTTCTCTTGTTGTCGTTTAATTGGTTAAGGTTATCACAACTCGTTAACAAATACTTCAAAACTGAAAGTATTGTCTGAATGTGCATGGATGTAAATGATCTAAAATTATATTGCTGGCTGTATGTAGAAATGTATCATAGCACACTTGATTACATACAAATAAACACTAATCCATATATATATATAATTTAAGCACAACAGCTGTTTCATCTTGATGTCAGAGTTTTTATGAATATTAGGACTAATTTGAAGATAAGATTACGGTCATTCAGTGATAGTATAAACTGAAATGACAGCTTTTTTTATAAACAAATTAAATCCAGAATACAAAAGTATTTAGCAAAGTTTGATAGACAAATAGAAATATGATATCTGGATAATGGGCTCTTATCCTTACAAACTACAAATTGAAATAACTCTGGCATTGCATTTTGGCAGTACTTGATGTGCAATATAAAATCTGGAAGAGACTCCTACTTTGACGGAACAGTTAAAAAAAAGTTGTAAGACAAAGCATTCTTAGGGGTCTAAACGTGTATCAATACATATATAAAAAAGTACAGCTGGGACACACGAAAAACAGTTATGAAATTTATTTATGTATAACAAAAGAGAGAGAGAAAAAACCAATCTAACTGTAGTCTTGACAATACAATAATGATCTGTTGGTGCTAAGTGCACATCTGTAGATGATACACCAAAACATCAGCATTTATTCGAAGCCACTGCAATTAAAACAAAACAATTAGAAGGTCAATGAAAAGCAAACATATAACATCTCTATGCAGTTTTTATACAATAATTTCAGCCTACCTGACCAGATGGGCAATATCCCAGTTTGTTTCACTTGACAGTGGTCCGATAATCTCAACTCCTTCAGCTGTCACAATAGCAATCTCATGCTATGAGAGGATCCAAGAAAAACAAGTTATTTTTTTTCCTGCATATTGTATAAGAATCACAATTGCCTGCTTAAAAAAACAAGAAAAAGAATAAGTGTAGTTACCCTGTTATAGGAACGTGCATCCCGGTAGTACAGAACTTTAAGACATCTTTCTATCAGTGCTCGTGCCTCATCTTTGGTAATCTCTACCTTGTTCTCCAGTACCTCCCTCATCAAGGGCTGCAAAAAACAAACCAATCAAACATCTTTATGGTCTGGTTGCTGAGTGACTTTATAAAGACTGACTACACATATTTATCTAATTCAATTCTACTTGAAAGGCCAATTTAATGTTATTATTTATGAATGAATGACAATGCAAATATAGATGAAATTGTTGTTATTTCACAACTTACCTGAGCCAAATAAGCACCAAATCCTGTTGCTATTGATGGTGCTTCGTAGGCAACTCCCAATTTATCCACATAGCCAAGAAAGCTGCAGGGAAGCAATATGGACATGTGAACACATCTTATAGTGAAGGTAACATCTCTTTATTTCCAAAGTGACATCTCCATATCCTTAAGCACTGAGAAAGGATATTGTCCTACCTCTCTCCTTCATAAAATCCTCCAATGACCACGGTGTTCCACAGTGGGTTCATCTTGCTGCGCCGGTTGTACATGACTCGTGTGAGCCAAGAGTGAATTGCTTTGGGAGTGTAGCTGTGTCCATCTCCAAGAAGCTCCTCATCAATCCTATACAAATATACATCGTATTAGACCCCAAACAACATATTGTTTTTATCGGCCAATATGAGCCTGTATATTAATAATTGCAAAAATGCCGTCAATTTGACCTTTTACTGAACATATTAAGCAAACATAATCCTTGGAATGTTAATAATTACTTTTTTTTCGCCAGCAGAGCGCAATTTATTGTTTACTACTGGCAACCAGCCAACCTTTTTATTTAGTACGTCTCTGTTCAGGCAGGGTCATTGAGGCAGTGTCTTCACAGCTCAGTCAAGCGGGAAGTTGCTAACTAAATTGTTTATGTAAAGCTAATAAACAATGACTCCAAAGGTTTCCCATACGTTGACAATATTCAGATTGACAGCCACAAATATGCACAAAATAGCCTTGATGCCATCAACTACCGCATCTCTCACACACGCACACACGCCTGAATCTGTCTATTAGACCCTTTTAATAGCATTTATCCACATTGACAATCCCAGCTACTTTAATTTGATTAACTTTAGCTGTCACTCAGCTGTAATATTAATAGTTTGTATTTAGTTACTAGTTATACTTGTTTTAAGTTAAGTTATACACCAATAGTTGTTTCTTTATTCTATATTCAAAAAATTTACCTTATTGATTACTAATCTGTAATCTAACCATTAAAAGGAGACTTTTATGTTATTTTCATTTAATACACCTAAATAAGATTTTAATTTACAATATAACAAAAGAGAACATGCCAAACCAGTTTGGTTCAAGCTAAAATATATAATATATATTGTTTTAGTTGTATTTTAAAATTATTTCAAAAAAGTGAAGATTCTTCTTTGGTGCAATTATGTCATACTTATTTTGGATAAAAAGTTTTTATAAATAAATACCCTGTCTCCATTTCATATTTTTGTTTAATGATAACAGTAGTTTGATCACAATCAGGCAATCATTGCAAAAAAATTATATTTTCTATTATGTTTTTGTATACGCTGTATTCTATTATGTATAAGGTAATAGTTAAGTTAGGACACACGAATGGGTGTCCTTTCAACTGTTACTGTACTGTAATGTATAGCAAGAATATCGGCAGCTATATCGACATCGGAAATGTTTTACTCCCTGATATTGGTATCGGCCTAAAACGTGTATTCTTTAAGTGTATTTATTCGGCAGACGCTTTTAAACAAAGTGACTTACAAGTGGTGTAGCGGCCAAATATCCCTGCAAAGGGGCACTTCAGTCATTGTATGCTGGCACGATATCAGTCAGGCTCTACATTGTTTTACTTACAATAATAAGAACATAAAGATGACCCTTGATTTGTATGCATACTTACACCATCTGCTCAATAATATGTTTTAGATACTGGTAGTCAGCATAGTCCCCGGATGCTCCCAGGATGGTGTTATTGTTGACTTTCATTAGACGGGAGATGTTTCGGAACCGCGCCAGGGACCCGTAAGAGCCAAGCATGTCAGCAGCAATCATCACACCTCCAGTAAACTTCACTCCGAGCACTGATGTTCCTGTTACCATAGGATTGCTGAAAAACATGATTACAGTTTAATCAGTACAATATAAATAATGTCAATGCCCCCCCCAGATACACCTTAAAGATGTCTTCTAAAGATCTGAAGAATTGGACAACATCTGCTGAGTAAAAGCATCCGCTTGCACATCCATTCTATATCAGTAACATCTTACAGACAAATT